>NQII01000379.1:762093-913050 GCA_002778355.1 Clitarchus hookeri
CTAGGAAGCTGCTGCCTTCGTAGCGCAGTGGTAGTAAGTAGAACTACGTGAAGATGTCGAAAGATGAATGAACTGGGAGGGTGAGGTGGTGATGTGCGCGATAACAGGCCTGGCAATGGGTTGTGAACAGTTGGAAGAGTTCTGAGTACCTGTCTACCTGCAGAGGCGGAGGGGACGCGTGTCCACCTGTGTCTCTGGCTATCTCCAGGAGCATTTGCTGCTGCCTAGAAAAATTACAGTGATGCAACTAATGCGATCATGAGCGACCAACAATTGCAGGTGTATGTTATTATGCCTGTTGTCATGCAGCCAAAAAAAATATCGTTTTATTATGTAAATCGCACACATTTCACTTATCTCAATTTGAAACCAAAATTTGATTCTGTAATTACTGTAAACTTACAATTATGGATATTGTCATGCGTAAAACACAATAAAATGTAGGTACAGCACAGAACAAAAATTGTAATGTATGTGCTTGTCTATACAATGACATTTGAAAGGAATGGTTATGTGTAAAATCGAAGAAAATGTGATTGAAAAAGAATAATATTTGTGAACGATTAATAAAATTTTAATTTCATTGTTCACGCAATTAATAAAAATAATATATATACATATCCACACACACACACACACACANAGTAGTCCTACATGTAATGCTGAAAATAAAATATATACGCTTGCGAGATACTTCGTGAAACTTCCGTAAGGCACTGAGAATTAAAAGAAAAGGGTCTGATGATCAGTTCGGGATTGCAACAATTCTTATGTAAAACTTAAATTAAAATATGAAAAAAATTAGTTTTTATTTAGAATGTTTTGTAAGATATTATCAAACATTTAATACATAATGAAAAAATAACATGATTGCTGTCATTACTTCCATACGAAATTTTTTGGTTTTCTTGGTATAACACAGCAATTCGCCTATTTCCTTCATGCTAACCTTCACATATGGAGTCTGTTACCGTACCACAGCAGGAATGGCGACCATGATCCGTAACATGCATACCCAACTGGCCACATTCTGGCCTCTACAATGCGTAGAATAAGTAAACAAGAAGTTCCTACCCCTACAAGAATTCGCATCTGTGTGGAGCCTGCGTCATTCTACTTCCGGCCAATCTTCTGCACTGACTGCAACTAGGCTAGGAGCACGAGTTCTTTAGGCGATGACGTCACGTTGGCGGCAAATTGTTGAATATTAGGTTAGGAATTTGGAAGGAGGCCGTTATTAGTAGTGACATACATCTAGAAGTAGTGTACGCTACCTTTTTTAGCATGTAAAATGTTTCAAGTAGCTATATTTAATGCAGCTAAGGTGATGTACATCGGTTGATTTAAGGTGTATTAGGTGGAATGTTATTCATATCATTTATGATACATCACTATACACTGGCTGTAAGAAAGGCGCACTCATTCGTGAAATAGAATAAACTGTAAATTACAAAATGCAGAATTCNCACTATACACTGGCTGTAAGAAAGGCGCACTCATTCGTGAAATAGAATAAACTGTAAATTACAAAATGCAGAATTCCCTATAAACGATTTGACAATAATTAATAACAATTTTGCAATTTGTAGAGCACATACAAATTACGTTCCTTTGTTTCTCCGCAATCATTTTGGTAATGATGACTCTTTGGAAATGGATTTACTGAATTATGTTACTTAGAAAACATTTGGTATAGCACAGAAAAACTTCAATTAATATTTTTTTTTGCAGTTACAGAAATACCTACGTACATTGTCAACAATTCCACATAAAAATTAAAAAANATTGTTCTTATAAAACATATATTTTAGAATGTGATTTCATATTTTGTCACAGAAAGATGTCACAGGTTCAGAGATAGATTATGACTGAATGAGCTATTCATATTTTAAATGTCAATAAAGATTTGATTGCTTCGAAGAGCATATTTTCAATTGCATGTTTATTCTCCTTCCCAGTTCCTGGCGTTGAGAGATCTTACATGGCGTGTTAAAGATAACTTAGATTATAAATGTAAATTGCATATAAAATTTTTGTTACGAAACATTGCATACATAAACATAAACTTATAGATGTTACACGGAACGAGATCGTGTTACTGCGTAGTGAGATGGATGTGTTGTGTAATTTTTGTAACTAATTTTACAATTATGAGATTTTAATGAAAGAAAAAGTGTTGAAAACAAAACTTCTAAATTGTGTGCTGAGCTTCAAGATGAAACGTACATGACAATTATGAACGATGTCGANGTGTTGAAAACAAAACTTCTAAATTGTGTGCTGAGCTTCAAGATGAAACGTACATGACAATTATGAACGATGTCGAGAAAATTTTCGCATAACATATTATAAGTGTGCTAAAAGTTAAGTTTATGAAAATAATTTACAATACATATTACACCTGTTGACTAAATTATTAATTTTTAAAATTTAAAATAATGTCAAATACAACTTTTTTTTTGCAAACAGACAAAGATATTAATGTATAATTTCATATAAATAAATCGCAGTAACAATAACATGACAAATAACAGTACAATCTTGGAAAAATATAAAAATTCTATAATATATCTAGGAAGCTGCTGCCTTCGTAGCGCAGTGGTAGTAAGTAGAACTACGTGAAGATGTCGAAAGATGAATGAACTGGGAGGGTGAGGTGATGATGTGCGCGATAACAGGCCTGGCAATGGGTTGTGAACAGTTGGAAGAGTTCTGAGCACCTGTCTAACTGCTGAGGCGGAGGGGACGCGTGTCTACCTGTGTCTCTGGCTATCGCCACAAGCATTTGCTGCTGCCTAGAAAAATTACAGTGATGCAACTAATGCGATCATGAGCAACCAACAATTGCAGGTGTATGTTATTATGCTTGTTGTCATGCAGCCAAAAAAAAATATCCTTTTATTATGTAAATCGCACACATTTCCTTTATCTCAATTTGAAACTAAAATTGTATTCTGTAATTACTGTAAACTTACAATTGTGGAGGTTTTCATGCGTAAAACTCAATAAAATGTAAATACAGCACACAACAAATATTGTAATGTGTGTACTTGTCTATACAATGACATTTGAAAGGAATGGTTATGTGTAAAATCGATGAAAATGTGATTTAAAAAGAATAATATTCGTGAGCGATTAATAAAATTTTAATATTATTGTTCACGCAATTTATGAAAAAAAAAATTTTTATATATATATATATATATTATATAATGTTCTGTAGTCTTCTTCGAACTCACTTTCTTCGTAGAGCTGCAACTATCTGCACAACCAATGCATAGCATACCAGACTATACTAGAGCAGCTGTCATATTTTAAAAGAAAATAAACTGTACTTCTTGTATATATTGTACAATGAAGGGCCAAAAAACTGGTATAGGCGTGCGTATGCAAATAACAGAGGTACTGAACCAATCAGAGTAACGCGATGCGGTCGGCAGTGCCTATATAAGACAACAAGCGTCTGGCAAAGATGCTAGATCTGTTACTGCTGCTACAATGGCCGGTTATCAATATTTAAGTGAGTTAGAACGTGGTGTTATAGTCGGCGCACGAGAGATGGAACACAGCATCTCCGAGGTAGTGATACAATTTGGATTTTCGCGTACGACTGTTTCACGAGTGTACCGTGAATATCGGGAATCCGGTAAAACATCAAATCTTCGACATCACTGCGGCCGGAAAAAGATCGTGACAAACGACGACTGACGAGAATAATTAAACGTGACAGACGTGCAACCCTTTCTCAAATTGGCGCAGATTTCAATTCTGGGGCATCAACAAGTGCCAGCGTGCAAACTATTCAATGGACCATCATTGATATGGGCTTTCGGAGCCGAAGGCCTACATGATATTAGGCAGGTGTACCAGTTTTTTTATTTTTTTGGCTATTTAGTGTATTATATGTGATAGAGTAATGTATGTAATTTTATAAAAGTCATACTGTTATAGCCTGAAAGTATTGTAAACGTATTATATTCTGATTTGAATAATATTTTTGTGAAATTTTCAATTTGTTTTTGTAATATGCCATAAATGAAAATAACTTTAAGTATAATTTTTTCATGTAAGAACATAGACGTAACTATTTACTTCTAAAGTAAATATTTTATACTCTGTTCAAAAATAAACTAAATACGCGTTATTTTAATTTCGAGCTGTAATATTTTGTCCACTGGAAGAAAATGCGTCGAATAGTCCGCATGAACAGCCTGACTGTACGGAAATTGTCGGACAAGCATTTGAAGCGACTGTAATGTGATACTAGGGAGAAGGGACAGGATGAGGGTGACTCACACTAATAGTCTGGCCAACACGAGTGTCACTACTTGTTGTGCAGTCTGGTTTAGGTGCGCTGCCAGGTGTGTTGCGACCAAGTGAAAGCAGGCTCTACAGTGGTTGTGCGATGAAAGTAAAAGAATGTGGGTACACAGGAAGTTTCCTGTCGAAAAAGGCACGAGGTTTCCCTTCAAGAAAAAAGAAAAACAGAAGAGACTTACACCTAAATATCATAAAGAAACACCGGTAAGGTATAACATAANGTAAAGAAACACCGGTAAGGTACAACACAATACTTATTATTATACACAATTATTTTTAAAAATGTGTGTTTGTGTGCGCGCGTGTGTGCACAAAAGAGAGGGACAAAAAAGGGCGTTGGAAATGATGAATTCACGTGAGCGTGTGTATATATACACACACACATACTCTCTCTCTCTCTCTCTCTCTCTCTCTCTCTCTCTCTCTCTNGACCATCATTGATATGGGCTTTCGGAGCCGAAGGCCTACATGATATTAGGCAGGTGTACCAGTTTTTTTTTTTTTTGCTATTTAGTGTATTATATATGATAGAGTAATGTACGTAATTTTATCAAAGTCATAGTGTTATAGCCTGAAGGTATTGTAAACGTATTATATTCTGATTTAAATAATATTTTTTTGAAATTTTCAATTTGTTTTTGTAATATGCCATAATTGAAAATAACTTTAAGTATAATTTTTTCATGTAAGAACATAGACGTAACTATTTACTTCTATAGTAAATATTTTATACTCTGTTCAAAAATAAACTAAATACGCGTTATTTTAATTCCGAGCTGTAATATTTTGTCCACTGGAAGAAAATGCGTCGAATAGTCCGCATGAACAGCCTGACTGTACGGAAATTGTCGGACAAGCATTTGAAGCGACTGTAATGTGATACTAGGGAGAAGGGACAGGATGAGGGTGACTCACACTAATAGTCTGGCCAACACGAGTGTCACTACTTGTTGTGCAGTCTGGTTTAGGTGCGCTGCCAGGTGTGTTGCGACCAAGTGAAAGCAGGCTCTACAGAGGTTGTGGGATGAAAGTAAAAGAATGTGGGTACACAGGAAGTTTCCTGTCGAAAAAGGCACGAGGTTTCCCTTCAAGAAAAAAGAAAAACAGAAGAGACTTACACCTAAATATCATAAAGAAACACCGGTAAGGTTCAACACAATACTTATTATTATACACAATTATTTTTTAAAATGTGTGTTTGTGTGCGCGCGTGTGTGCACAAAAGAGAGGGACAAAAAAGGGCGTTGGAAATGATGAATTCACGTGAGCGTGTGTATATATACACACACATACACACACTCTCTCTCTCTCTCTCTCTCNACCCCGGTTGTATTGTAGTTTATCCGTGTAATATCGTAGTAGCACACCAGTGCCATTCGTAACATGGCCGACAAATCTAAGAATTCCGTGAGTTAGGACCGGGCAAGGCATGCGTACATGAATTTAGAACTAGTGAGTTAACGAGTGAAACAAAAATATTTGTAATGTAGGTGTAACTGGAAATTAATTTCACTAATTCAGTTAGTTTGTTATTTTTTTATAATTAAGTGATGGTGTTTACGGTAAACTGATCACTTTTTGAAAAAAAAAATTCTTTGTCTTTAACTGTGCTATATTTCAGAAAACACATTGTGACTGGGATGGTCTCTGTAGAGTTGGAAATGAGTTCTATATTTCAACGTTGAATCACAAGTATAACATTTGAATCAGTGGAAANAGTTGGAAATGAGTTCTATATTTCAACGTTGAATCACAAGTATAACATTTGAATCAGTGGAAAGTGATTTTAAAATTAAGTTTTTATTTGCTTTATGCGCGTATACGAGATTTGTGCAATCGTTGTATATGTGTGCGTATTGATTTTTCCAGTTAAACTTGACTAATACTTGAATAAAGTGATGAGGTCCATGACGATGCCGATTTTACATATACACATAAAAATAGATCCTAAGCAGGTATTTAAAAAAACAACACGGTGCATGTATTCCACTAACATTGTTCAACGTGGGCAGAATAAGAACAAAGTGCTGTTTATAATGGAACGTTTCGCCCATCCGTCAGTCCTGATTAAAATATACTGTCTCCACCCACTCACACAGTCAGACAAAACTCTCGGATAGCAGTATATAAAGAGANAAATATACTGTCTCCACCCACTCACACAGTCAGACAAAACTCTCGGATAGCAGTATATAAAGAGAGAAAGGAAGTGTACAGTAATACACTTTTACTATTTTTACATATGCTCAACACTCAATAAGACGAGACTCAACCTACCTCATAAAAATGTTTTCCATTAATTTAAGAAAACTTAGCCTAATGTTTTGCTTCCATCAGCCCTTCTACTGTGATTTCAGGGATACCCACCCATGTGAAACACTTGTTCTCATTCATCCGTTTTAAAGGCATCCAACTCTTTTCAGTGAATACCCTACAGTAAAATTTTTATTTTAGGCGACTTCATACATAAGAGTATTAAAAAATAAAAGACCAAACTAACCTGAAAAATTACACCCAACAACAACACATTTTGCCGCAAGTCAATAGGATTTAAGACGCCATACATGAAGCCGTGCTCACAGTTGACAAAGGTAGTTTTATGGATGCTTTCACATGCCACATGATACTAAACAAACACAAAATCGAATTCGCTGATCCTTTAAAATTCTAAACGATACGACACAAAGCCGTCCACCGTGGGGTGTACATTGTTTATTGGGATGTCCCAATGTGTTCACTTTTTCCCCGCTTGTTGGACAAAAACGGACTCAAGTCAGCACGTTAGAAATATCAACTGGAATACGTGTGGTCTGTTCTTCCTGTTTCGAAATACGTTTTGATTTCTTGACACTGGAGTTTTTAGAGNTTGGACAAAAACGGACTCAAGTCAGCACGTTAGAAGTATCAACTGGAATACGTGTGGTCTGTTCTTCCTGTTTCGAAATACGTTTTGATTTCTTGACACTGGAGTTTTTAGAGAAAGCTGCAATGCTATTGTTANTCTTGACACTGGAGTTTTTAGAGAAAGTTGCAATGCTATTGTTATCAGTAGTAAAAAGTTTTCTTTGTTTTTAATTATATGCTGTTAGATGTCGTAAACATCAGTAACGACCGTGAAATTTGTACCTTCTGAACACTTTTAGCCTTGTAGGCGCCGCGCCATGGATGCTGACAGACAGAAATAGTTTCGTCTTAAAATGGCCAGACACAAATTTTTACACATACCGGTCAGACGTTTTCGTCTGAAGTAAGTATAACACTTGATGCATGTAAAGTTATTTACGTACATATGTGTGTGCGCACATATACTGCATATGAAAATTCACGGGAAAAGTCGGAAATTTGGATGGTATTTTTATATGAAACCTTTACGTTAAAGAATTTCATTACGTGAAATTAGGCACAGTTTGAAAGTTCTGCTGTCACACGTATTTAGAACGAAAAAAAAGTGTGACATTTTGCGAAGTGATTTCATTATATTTTCTTTGTTTAACGAAAAAGAATATTGTGTTATCCGTGGTGTGTTAAAAAGATTATTTTTATGTCTTTGGAAAAATGCCACCAATAAGGCGTCGAAATATCGGTCAGTTTGAGAGTTCTGCTGTCACATGTTTATTGCAAAGTAATTTCATTACATTTTCTTTGTTTAACGAAAAAAAAAATTGTGTTATCGGTGATTCACGAACCCGGACAGCATTATCATAGAGAAAAAATTTGTAAACAAACATTTGCTTGGGTTAACGGTGGAAAACGGGTATGTGCAATAAAATATGTGAAAAAAACCGCTTATTTGTTTAGATGAAGTTTTTTTTAATAAAACTAACTTTGTAATTCATTCAGAGAAGAAAAACGCACATTCTTAAGTAAAGATAGAAATTTTAGTTTTTAATGAATTAATTTAGCCATTAAAGAAACTTACTACTGTGACGTATTTTACACTTTAAAAAATATAAACACTTATCTTTCATATGAAACCCAAGCCATATTTTTCTGACAATTTTGGAAATCTGTACAGTACTTTTTAAAGTGTTCTGCATTTACTGTGTTGATGGTTGCATCACTATTAGGAGATCCACTTTACTTCTACCTTAAGAGCCACCCAAATATTTTCGCTCTCTCACTCGACTGAAAGACTCAGACAGTGGCCTTGAAAGCCTGCGAATGCGCTTGGGTGTTGTTAGCTTTTCTGTGTCCTGACAGCACTGGCACTGCACCGACATGCCTTCGGAATGCCGGCGGAGATAAAGGCGGTTTATCGGCGTGCGACGGAGATAGACAATTTAAACGCGAAAATACAGTAATTACCACCACCAAGAGCTAGTAATTACTCAACCACTCATCATTCTCCTGTTCCGCAGTTGGATTTAAACAGCTCGAGTTGGTTAATTTTATTGAATTACACTCAGGAAATAGCACTAGCTCTTTCCCCCTCCAAGTTTATAATGTAATTCATAGTAATTAATAGTTTTATCTACGGAGACTTGCAAATGTTGCGTTATTATCAGGCAAAAGACTGGAATTAACGGCTCCTTATAAACTCAAGTTGGAGTCATTAGATGCTGTCTTCAGCCGGCAACCCCTTTTCTTTCTGACTGGAGAGCTTATGACTCGGTCTCGGCACAGAGTAGACAAGTACACTGCGACGAAATCGCAACGTGTCACTGTTAAAAATTTCTGTTTATTTACGGAACTTTTTACGGAAATATACAGCAAATATACGGAAACGCAATCAGTAAAGACTAAAAACGGAGTTGGCTACGTAAATGCCAAATATAGAAAGTTTTCGTATTTCCCCAAGCTTCGGGTTTGGGAACGAACAATGCCGAGTGTACACGAAACTTTCTTCGCTACTGTAACCAGAAAATTATCGTTTCTGCGACAGTTAGGTTATCCACCAACCTACGACCTGAATTATTTCAAACATCAAAATGCAGCATTAGGTGTCTGTAACATTTAGCAACACTTGAAATACGCTAACTTTAATAGAAACCGAAAAAGTTGCTTACGTGACTGTAGTACAAATACCAAAGTTATACCGTAAAACCATATGAGAAATTGTAGGTAATTGGTCAAACTTTTTAACCGAGTTCAAATATCGTTCAGGTATAAAATATTTTAACTGTTTTAAGTATTTTTTTATAGACAGTAGAACACCCATATAACAAAAATTTAAGATTTTTCATAATGTTTTTTAAACTGGAAGTACAAAAAACTAACAAAGGAAATAACGGAGAGGTTCCGTGAATTCACGGACATTTCTGTGGTATTTACGGAAATTCAGTTTTTTAAATCTATGTGTCCGTAATTTTACGGAGAGTTTACGGATACTTCGAGATAAATTTTTACCACCACTTTTCCGTAAAGTGAAGGATTTTTTTAACTGCGTGGATCCTTTGATGTGGAAGTACCTATTCTCTGATATGCTGCGCGAGGCTCTGGGAATGGGACTCGTTTCTGATTGGCTTCTACATTCTGCGTGAGGTCCCCTATTAGCTGGGCTGCCTGCTGGCGAGTAGGTTGACAGGTGTTGATTATAGCTAAGGTTTATTATACTCAGGTTGGGAGCTCAATGCTTTTAGTACGGCAAATAAAATTCTTCCCCTTTAGGTAAGCGCTAGTGTTGCATTGTGTACCGTTTTTTTTATTTTCTTAGTCAAAAAAGAGAATAATTGCAATAATCATAAATAAAATATAAAGTAACTGCCTAACTAAATAAAATCTTGCTCTTTTATTATTTACGTAACTTAAAATTTTAATTAAAAGTGACGTCTTTGGAACACTAGCGCTTACCTAGCGGCGGAAATTTCCCTATGCCAAACTCTTCCATAAGAAAATTCGGTTTTTTCCTAATCTGAATAGACTCATCCTTATTATAGCGAATGGCATTCCAACATGTTGCTGGCCATGGGCGCCATTTAGCTGATGTGTGCGCCTCTGTATAGTTCGCGGTATAAGTGACTGGTTCGCCACTGTATTTGGTCAAGTCGTGGTGAAGTGTTTATTACTGACGCATTCTCATTAAGGACATATCAAATAAGATGAAATTCAATGACACATGGACACGTTCTGAAAGTATGACCTACCGCCAAATATACGCTGTCCACGATAAAGTGAGCACTTTTGAAAGCCCTCTCATTAAAAATAATAGTAAAAAATGTATGTTATTTTAGCCGCAGACGTTAACTTACCAGTGCGATTTAATATACACACTATGTTTATTAATTATGTGGCAATACTTATTATGTTAAAGGATAAAAAATTGCAGAAAGGAAAAAGTAACTTGGGCCTCAAAAGTTCTCACTTTACCGTGAACAGCTTATAACAACGGACAATTCGCGGGTCTCTACATATGTTTCCTTAATATAATCGTTTCCACTATACATCCTCCCACCTTACCTCCTCCTGGCAGAGTAATATCGACATTTTTAATTTTTTTATAAATATTATTTTTAGTATTGGTGTACAAAGTAGATTTGACCCAGAAAATTTCGGACAAACTGCCTTTCAGCCTGAAATCATAGTTCAGCAGGATGTTGGTTACAAGTTGGCTGGATTATAATCCTTTGGAATTTAAGGGAAGAGCATATAAAGTGAGAAAATTTTTGTTAGAATACCGCATATATTTTGAATGTGGTTTTTTTTCTAAATTGCGTTTGCTGAAAGTCGGAACTTTAGTGTAATAGTAGTATTAAGTAGCATTTTTGGATGGCCAGGGGATAANGTAACTTGGGCCTCAAAAGTTCTCACTTTACCGTGAACAGCTTATAACAACGGACAATTCGCGGGTCTCTACATAAGTTTCCTTAATATAATCGTTTCCACTATACATCCTCCCACCTTACCTCCTCCTGGCAGAGTAATATCGACATTTTTAATTTTTTTATAAATATTATTTTTAGTATTGGTGTACAAAGTAGATTTGACCCAGAAAATTTCGGACAAACTACCTTTCAGCCTGAAATCATAGTTCAGCAGGATGTTGGTTACAAGTTGGCTGGATTATAATCCTTTGGAATTTAAGGGAAGAGCATATAAAGTGAGAAAATTTTTGTTAGAATACCGCATATATTTTGAATGTGGTTTTTTTTTTCCAAATTGCGTTTGCTGAAAGTCGGAACTTTAGTGTAATAGTAGTATTAAGTAGCATTTTTGGATGGCCAGGGGATAANAAATTGCGTTTGCTGAAAGTCGGAACTTTAGTGTAATAGTAGTATTAAGTAGCATTTTTGGATGGCCAGGGGATAAAATTTAATGTACTAGTATGTGCCTAAATATATTTATCAACTCGAAAAAAACTTTATGTGTTCATTTAATGATATGAATCGGTAAATTTAAATATTTTCATGTACGTTTATTTATGTTTCTATTGCTGCAATTATATTTTGATATAATACAAAATAGTTAATTATATTTTCCTTTACTTTTTATTGCTGCTCTTATTCAACAGTTGAACTGTCAGCCTAAACTCTGTGGCATATAAGCTATTCATAATTCCCTGTTTAAGTCCGGTATTAAACTTGTACATACATGTACTACGAGCGTGTGAATGTCAACTATAAAATATAACAATGATTTTTTCGTACTTTATTTCAGAAAACTCATTATATTTTTAAGAGCTGCGTCTCTGCGCACTTACATGCATAACGCTGAGAGTTTTGTCACTGTTCTCTCAGCCCTAATCAGTGATATCAGCCTGTGAAATAACGCTAACTAAAACAGTTGAAAAGCTACTACTGACTGGTGAACGCTAACGAATGCATAGACTAAAGATGAGTTATACCACTTATTCGTCTTCTGCGCATGTATCCAGCATTGACTTTCCCCAATCATATTCAACTGTCAACGACATATGGCCAACGAAAGTATTTTTTATATCTTAATTTTGAAATAACAAGCATTACTATATGAATAAAATGCTTTTACCAATTTGAATTTAATCAAACTGCTTTACAAATTGGTTAGATGAAGTACAAAAACATCTCAAAACATTTGTTTACAAATCAGTTTTCTAACCTAACATCAAAAACCATGCTATTTTCGCAAGACTTGTTGGCAGAAAAGCAGTTCAATGTTGGGACACGGAGATTGGTTGTGTGCAGCCAGCGAGATCGGTCTACCTCATATTTAGTCTATGGACGAGTCAAGCAAATTATCTGGGAACCAGTGACGTACGGCAGTGGAATGTTCGATATTCAGCGGGAATCACTTACCAATTAGTGAAATTCAGTCATAAAAAATCAGTTATCTGACACTGATTACCAGTAGAGCAATTTTTCGAGTTCTTACTAATTTCGTTCCATTTTCACTATTTCAGGATTAGAGTTTATTACTCAAAAAGAAATACAGTTCTTGTTTATCAAGTTGTCTTGCTAAACATCAAGCATGGCTGACAAGGGCAGTACACAAAATTGCAAATCACAGAGAAAAATTATTTTTCTTTTTCTCAGATATTAACGTCCATTATTATTAGGAGTATTATTTTTAAAAGCGTCATGTATTTCGCCGTTTATTTTCCTGCAATAAGGCAGCCAACCTCACAAATAAAGATTTATCTTTCATGTACTGAAAACAGTAGGTAAAAAGTGTTTGTTTGCAAGTGCGATCGTAATTTGGTGACATAATTATGTGATTAAAATTCCATCGAAGATTAAATGCCAAAATAAGGTATTATGGCAGCTGTGAACGCACCAGATCTACGATTTTATTTAACCCCACAGTTTGTGAGTGTACCAGTAATGCGTGTGGGGGAAAACGAATTAAAAATTGGAAGGTGAAAGTAATAACTAGGATGGCGTTTGCCTGGTATGGGGTAAAATAACACACGGTGGAGAAATCACCTATGCCATAACCTATCGAGATGTAGGCCTAAGCTAAACTTCCCCAGAATGCAAGTAAGCGTGCTAGCCTCACAAATAAACATCGCTCTGTGGCTGGGGCGAAGTGTGACCTCATTGCGTTGTAATAGAGAATTGTTTGCTTCGTGTTCGCTTGCATGTGTAAACATATTATTTTAATTTTCATGCGGTATGTGTTCTTCTCGCAGTAAGACAAATAGTTTTATCGTGTTATACGCATGACCGTTTGTATGAATATTATTTTGACTTTACGGGAAAACTAATGAACCTGTTTTTTNTTTTTTTTTTTTTTTTTTTTTTTAGTTATTTGTGATTACCTGAAAATGCAGAATGAGTGAATGAGTGATCAGTAACATTAACTAGAAGTTACTGATATAACTAATGAGCCTACTTTCCTCAAAATGGGTGCAATTAATTTTTAAATAATTTCTTAATAGCTGGGTTGGTAGGGAGGACTAGACTTCTCTTTGAAAGCAATGACTTTATAAATGAAACCAGAAACTTATGCAAAAGTAGACAGACAATTACAAATACACGCGTGCCTTGCCCGGGACTTTAACTCAGAAAACCTCCTACTATAACGTACCGTGCAATCCACTGCATTACGGAGGTCGTATTCGGAGCGTGAAATTAGGATTTAATCAGTTTGATGTTTAGAATGATAGATATACTAAGCTTAAATACAGGGCCTTTATTTTGGAAATAAGTGACTGAGCCAATTAAAACATGTAAGTTTACATGGCNGACTGAGCCAATTAAACCATGTAAGTTTACATGGCCTACCGTAGCGTTGCTTGTGTGAAGAATTTGATAGAAATAGCTTTCTATTTGGTCCGTGAAATATGACAAAAAACTTTATTTTCTTATCTGATGCTATCCTACACAACTCCCAAAAAATATGCTATTTTTACGTTGCTTCTCATGTATGCTGTCTACATACAAATTTTGGTTGAAATTGGTAAAATTTTTTAAGATATGTGGCAAACTTACCTAAATGATTTATGAAGCTGCCATTTTTAAGAACGTCGTCTGACCCATCTGAATCATGAAAGTTTACATGTCCTTCTGTAGCAATTATGGTGTGCAAAATTTAATTTGAATTGTTTTACTGAAACATTTGGTGGGAATCGGTTTATTGGTCCTCGAGACATGGAATAAAACCAACATAATTTTCATTCGGCGATCTTCCTAAATGGAGGGCAAAAAAGTATGTAGTAGCAATTTAGATTATTGTATACTCCCAATATACAAAGCTAAGTTAAAAAATTACATAGTTATGTAGATATCACCCACAAACTAAAATTATTTTATTGCCGCAATTCTGAAAATAAGTGTCTCCTACTTAAAAAATTCATTTATTATTAAGGCCTACCACAGCACGTCTTTGCAAAATTTTATAAAAATGGGTTGATTGTTACCCGAGATATGAGTTAAAAATGGTAGAATTATCTTACAATATGGCTCAGCATAAACAAATTTTATGGTTGTAAATGTACTGCCAGCATACAAAGTAAACTTGGAATTTGTTTCGTTTATGAATTATACTCATTTAAAATATTTATAATACCACGATTTTAAAAACAAGTGCCTGGCCTACATAAAATATACCAGTTTATACCACATGCTGTAGTACTATTTGTTTGCCAATTTTGGAAGGAATCTGTCAATTGTTTCCCGAGATATGAGAAAAAACTTTATTTACTCGCATTGCGATATATTAAAAAATGCCGGACAGAAGATTCTCTATGTACATACAGTTGATAGTTGTAATATCTACTCTCAGCATATAAAGTTTAGTTGGAATTGATTACTGGTTTCGAAGATAATTTGATAGGAATTGGTCAAATATTTCCTGAGACATGACAAAAAGTTATTTCATTCGCTTTGAGCTATCTTTCAAAATGGGGGACAAAAGATTTTCTATGTATATTCAGTTGATAGAATGTAATGTCTACTGCCAGCATACAAAGTTATGTTGGAATTGATTGCATAATTTCGACGATACGGCATTCTATGCTAAAATGGCCACATTTCTGCCATTTTGAAAATAAGTGTCTGATATGCTTAAAACATATTACTTAATATCATCTGTATCAGTACTACTATGTTTGCGAAATTAGGTAGGAATCGGTTAATTATTTACTGNACATATTACTTAATATCATCTGTATCAGTACTACTATGTTTGCGAAATTAGGTAGGAATCGGTTAATTATTTACTGATATATGACATCATAACTTTATTTATTCGTATCTTCCAAAATTGACGGGAACAGTTCTTATTTGTTGGTATATATGATGCTTGTCATAGAAACTCTCAGTATACGAAATTGGGTCGAAATTGGTTGAATGAAATAGCAGATATACCAAATAAACTTAAAACGTTTGTATATCCGCGATTTTGAAAATAAGTATCTAATAAAGCTGAATTACTTACTTTTACATGGCCTACCATAGTATTACTTACATGCCAAATTGGGAGACAATTGGTTGAATAGTTTTCGAGATATAATGTATAATCTTTATTTTTAAATTGGTGCTATGTTACAGAATGGTGGACCAACAACAATATCCATCTCAAAATTTAATGATTACGCGATGCTCTGCCAGCACACAAAATTTGGTTTAAATCGGTTGAATGGTTCCCGAGATGACTTATCACCCAAATATGCCCCAATTTGGCACATAAGTAAACTGTTATAGGTTCTTATTTTCAAAATTTCGGTAATACAAATATTTAACGTCTATTTGGTATATCTAGCATAAAATTCAACCAATTTCGACTAAATTTTGTATGCTGAAAGTATTAATTACAAGAATCATACATACTATTACAAACCACCTTCGTCAGCCATTTTGTAAGATAACACCATACGAATAAATAAAGTTTTTATTTCGTATCTCGGCAACTAATTAACATATTCCTACCAAATTTGGCAAACAAGTAGTACTGATGCTGATGATGTTAAGTGATAAGTTTTGATTATGTCATATAGCTATTTAAAAAATGGTGGCAATATTGCCATTTTAACTGNGATGATGTTAAGTGATAAGTTTTGATTATGTCATATAGCTATTTAAAAAATGGTGGCAATATTGCCATTTTAACTGAAAATGCTATATTGTCGAAACTATGTAATCTATTCCAACTTAACTTTGTATGCTGGCAGTACATATTACAACCTTCAACTGTACCTACATAGAGCAGATTTTCTGCCATTTTGTAAGATAGTGTCACTTGAAAAAATTACTTTCTACACCATACCTCGGAAAACAATTGGCCTATTTCTGTCAAATTTGGTAAAACCAGTAGTACTGCAGAATATTATGTAAAATTACATGTTTTAAGTGCCAGACACATATTTTACAAATGGTGGACCTATATCTATTTTATTTTTAAATGCTATGCAGTTAAAACCATGTTATAATTTCCAACTTATTTTTGTATATTGGCAGTAGATATTACAACTATCAACTGCATCTAAATAGAGCATACTTTGTCCGCCATTTTGTATGATAGTGCCTTGAGGATAAATACAATTTTCATGTCATATCTGGGGGAAAAATTGACCAATTCCAATCAAATTTGCCAAACAAGTAGTACTGATACAGATGATGTTAAGTGGCATGTTTTAAGCATGCCAGACACATTGTTTCAAAATGGTGGCCATTAAACCATTTTAGCTTAGAATGATATATCGTCGAAACCATGTCATATATTACAACTTAACTTTCTATGATGACAGTAGATATTACAACTATCAAAACACATTTACACAGATCATCTTTTGTCTTCCATTTTGTAAGATAGTGCCACATGAATAAATAAAGTTTTTCTGTCATCTCGCGAAGCAATTGACCGAATCCTACCAAAATGGGCAAACAAATAGTACTGCAGAGGGTGCTGTAAACTGGTATGTTTTATGTAGGTGACGCACTTATTTTCAAAATTGTGGCTATATAATTATTTTAGGTCAGTATATTTTATTAACGAAACAAATTCCAACTTAACTTTGTATGCTGGCAGTACCTATTATAAACATAAAAATTGTCTGTACAGTGACTCATTTCCCTGCCATTTTGTATGATAGCCCCACCAATAGAAAACTAAGTTTTTATATCATATCTTGGGAAACAATCCACACATTCTTACTAAATTTGGCGAAAAAGTTGTACTGTAGTAGGTAATATTATAAATGTATTTTTGAAAGTATGACACACTTATTTTCAGAATGGTGGCTATCAAATCATTTTAGTTTTGTAAGCTACATCTACGAAACTATGTAATATATTTTAACTTAAATTTGTAGTATGACAGTATTCACTCATCGATTGTCCTAATACATANCTACGAAACTATGTAATATATTTTAACTTAAATTTGTAGTATGACAGTATTCACTCATCGATTGTCCTAATACATAAATTTTTGTGCTCCATTTATGAAGATCGTCACATGAAAATTACGGAGGTTTTATGCCATATCTTGAGGACCAATCAACCGATTCCCACTAAATGTTACACGCAAGTAGTGCTATATTATGGTATGTAAACTGACATGTTTGAGGCGCGGAAGTTCTTTTTTTAATAGTTGTAATATAAGTAATTAATTTAGTATATTATTTCTGTTAAAAAATTCATCAAAATTCAACCAAATTTTGTACACTGTCGGTATTAATTAAAAGCACTAATTATGCACACAGAGATACAATTATTGCAATATATTTGCAAAATAGTGCCAGTTGAAAAAATCGAACATTTTGCAATATTTTTGGAACCATTCTCCTAATTTTCACCAAATTGTGCACACCACAAATGTTACAGAATGCCATGTATACATTCACGATTTGAGTGGGTCATACAACGATGTTAAAACGGCGGCTTCATAAAGAAATTATGTAAGTTTGCCACATATATTAAACAATTTAACCAAATTCGACCAAAATTTTAATTTTGACAATATATATTAGAAGCATCGTATACAGGCCCTCTTTTTTGGGCAATTTGTAAGACAGCACGAAATAAGAAAATAACGTTTTTATGCCATATCTCAGAGGCAAATCAACCGAATTCCACCGAATTCTTCACACAAACCGCCTTAAGATAGACCATGTAAGCTTGTAAGTTTAAATTTGCTCAGTCACTTATTTTCTTAAAGATAGCCCTATATATAGTTTAGTTCAGTAACCCTATCATTTGAAACATTAGACTGATTAAATCCGAAGTTGATGCTCCAAATCCGACCTCCGCAATTCAGTTGATTGCGCTAGTTTATTGTATGAGGTTTTCTGTGTTTATGTCCCGGCTAAGGCACGTGTGTATTTGTAATTGTCTCACTACTGTTGCATAAGTTTCTGGTTTCATTTATAATTATATTGCTTCCAAAGAGAAGTCAAGTCCAACCAAGCAACTCAGTTTTAAGAACTTATTTCAAAATTAGTTGGACTTATGTTGAGGAATGTAGGGTCATTAGTTATATCGGTAAACTTCTTGTTTCTTACTTTGATCTCCTGCCTGTGAGTTTAATAACATAAGTGATAAATAACTCCACGGATTGAAAATATTCCTTAATAAAAACTTTTATATATAAATAGAGTTAACTCGCACGTAGAAAATAAAACAAGAATTAAATCACATGAAATATTTTTTAAACTCATTCTAACTCAGTGTACACAATTGTGTACATTACGCACGTGTGGGTAATTTTTGGTCTGTACTGCACACCGCGAAGCTCAATGGCCAATGATCTTACCTGTGGGTAAATTGTTCGCAAACATTCCTACTGGTCTAGGTCATAATTGGTTCATATAACTGCACCCAAACATAGAGCCCACAACTCATTGGCTGCGACAAAGAAATAAGTGTTATGTCGACTTAGGTACAGCACGCATCATAAAATATTTTGCTTGCAATACCTGAAACCGTAAATAAAAGTGGGTCTGAGAGGATAAAAGTTCTAATTGGTGATTATAGAGGTTCTAGTNGAGGATAAAAGTTCTAATTGGTGATTATAGAGGTTCTAGTTTATCAAGGGTAGAGGAAGAGAGTATGCACTAAACTACACCTATGCCTAAAAATTAAAAATATCACTCGTTAATGACCTATGCTGGAGTCCAACCTAGGATCCTCACACTGTAAGTTGACTTCTCAACGTACAATGTTACAAGGGTCTACACCACTTCACTATAATGGACTCCAAACCTATTGTTACGTCGACCTGCATACTCCACTCCATCAGTTTTTTCTTCGGAATTTTATTTACTGACTTAAAAATATTCTTCAGGCTGAGATTTGAAAATTTTCAATTTAAACAGTGAAGTACAATTTTTTCGAACGATGTCTCGAAAATTTCGCTCTCCTTTTTCAACGAGTTGTTGCCGAGGTTTGAGGTCCTGACGCGTTACTGGTTCTGCATCCTCACCTGTCCGCCTTNTTATTTACTGACTTAAAAATATTCTTCAGGCTGAGATTTGAAAATTTTCAATTTAAACAGTGAAGTACAATTTTTAGAACGATGTCTCGAAAATTTCGCTTTCCTTTTTCAACGAGTTGTTGCCGAGGTTTGAGGTCCTGACGCGTTACTGGTTCTGCATCCTCACCTGTCCGCCTTTGCGAATTAACATGGGCATAGGGTTACCAGAAAGAAGACCTTTACTGTGAAAAAGGAGGGCATTTCATTAAAAAGTAGAGCAATGCTATTTCAATAGTGCCACAAATAATTTATACTGCAAGATCATGTATCTTTTTTTGTTTCGCACATTGCTTAATAATGTTGCAAAAATAGTTTGATCAAGTTTCAAGCAAATAATTTTTAAAAGTTTACTTAATAATATTAAATAATGTTCCCATTATCATTTAACATAAAATATGAATGCCAAGTACTAGAAAAATAATAGTTCATGCTTTAAATTGTCTTAGCAAAACATTTTAATAACATACTGCAGTATGAAAAATGAATATAAATGATAAATTTTTAGAAAATCGTGAACCAACAGAACACCAAATAACACACCTCATTTTTTTATTTGAGATATTGACAACACAGNTAGAGCAATGCTATTTCAATAGTGCCACAAATAATTTATACTGCAAGATCATGTATCTTTTTTTGTTTCGCACATGGCTTAATAATGTTGCAAAAATAGTTTGATCAAGTTTCAAGCAAATAATTTTTAAAAGTTTACTTAATAATATTAAATAATGTTCCCATTATCATTTAACATAAAATATGAATGCCAAGTACTAGAAAAATAATAGTTTATGCTTTAAATTGTCTTAGCAAAACATTTTAATAACATACTGCAGTATGAAAAATGAATATAAATGATACATTTTTAGAAAATCGTGAACCAACAGAACACCAAATAACACACCTCATTTTTTTATTTGAGATATTGACAACACAGNATTTTTAGAAAATCGTGAACCAACAGAACACCAAATAACACACCTCATTTTTTTATTTGAGATATTGACAACACAGATGTAACAAGTTTTGTTGCACAAAAAACTGATTGTATCAAAATAATTACAATACAAATACTGTCATTTATCAGGTGAAAAATGTCGAAATTTTTGACCACCAAGAAGAAACACGCTGAACGGAAATTTGGGACATGTACCTTTGCCGGAAGTATGGTAATCCTAACTGGGCAGACTTTTTCTACGGGCATTTAAGGGCGTTGGCCACGAAAAAATTGTTTTATTATATCTTTACCACCTTGCATCTATTTGGTTTGTGGCTACCCCTGAATTTTTGTAAAATATATTTTGTTAAGCATCTCTTTAAATGTATTAAAACAAAACCTTTCGGGTTTCCTAGTTAAATTTTCTACAAATAGTTTGGCTTATTTTACTTGCGCATTATAAAAACAGTAACATTTTGAATTTGGCCCATTATTTTGCAAAAACCATGCGATCTAAAAAAAAAAANTTGCGCATTATAAAAACAGTAACATTTTGAATTTGGCCCATTATTTTGCAAAAACCATGCGATCTAAAAAAAAAAATTACCGGACGAAAAAGTAGTCACAGACAATGTCAACAAGTTGTACAGTATGTGGTAAAAATATAAANAAAAAAAAAATTACCGGACGAAAAAGTAGTCACAGACAATGTCAACAAGTTGTACAGTATGTGGTAAAAATATAAAATTACAACATTTCCGCGGCCAGTACTTTCAAGCGGGAAGAACTTCCAGCCCGACAGCGGTGGACTTGTGAACAGAAGCACTCGGAGCGACTTCCGGCCGCGGGGGAGGGGGTAATCGGCCGGGACGACGTCCAACAGAGCGCCGTAAAAACCATCCGCCGCGCGCCGGCCGGCCGGCATGGCATGACAGCTGCGGAGGAGTGCATCCACGTGCACCCGAGGCTTCTGTNGACGTCCAACAGAGCGCCGTAAAAACCATCCACCGCGCGCCGGCCGGCCGGCATGGCATGACAGCTGCGGAGGAGTGCATCCACGTGCACCCGAGGCGTCTGTGTGCACCGCCGTCAACAAGTGCTTGATCATGGCCCCCAGGGCACAGAGCAAGTCAAGTATAGGCTCTTCACGGTAAAGTGAGCACTTTTTGAAGCCATCTCTTATGGAATAATAGTCAACAAATATATTTTATTGTAGCCTTAGGCGTTAACTTTTGAGTCTGATGAAATATACACACTGTGTTTACTACTTACATGGAAATATTTATTTTTAAAAAAGTGGTGGAAAGATAAAAAAAATGGTTGATAGGAAAAAAAAAATTATGGTCTCAAAAATGCCCACTTTACCGTGGACAGCCTATACAGAGGCGGACACTGTCATGTATTGCGCCGAGTTCTTATTTTGAGTTACAAAATTTAAACAGTTCACAGTTATTTAGCCAACATAACATCCGTCAAAGCAGATCAGCACGACGAAATTCTATGAATTTAGATATTGGCTACCCTAATGAGACAATCTAGGGAACCCATCTTCGTCAAGGTAAATATAGTCTAGGTAACCCAATTTGTATATAGTTATTTTTTCTACTGTTCGTCTGGTTGGAAACTAGTATACATTATATAAGGGGGTTAAATTCCGACTCTTTCTACAATTAGGCATTGAAGACTGGCGATTCATAATTTTTCNTATACATTATATAAGGGGGTTAAATTCCGACTCTTTCTACAATTAGGCATTGAAGACTGGCGATTCATAATTTTTCAAATACCTTGTATTTTAAACGTCTTTCTTACAGACCAAATAGAAAACCAAGATCTCGTCTCGGTAAACATAAAAACAGGCAAGTCACAAAGCATCAAGTGGATCAGGGCAGCAACTNAGAAAACCAAGATCTCGTCTCGGTAAACATAAAAACAGGCAAGTCACAAAGCATCAAGTGGATCAGGGCAGCAACTGCGCAACTATCGTGTAAAGTTACAAAACTGTCGTTGTGTAATTTGCTATATATTAAAGTGAAATTATGTTTATAACCACCTCGTAGCTATAAACTGAACAAAAGTATTTTGGTAAACCCAAAATTGTAATTTTTAAACATTAATAAATTTCCATTGTATTTTTGGTGTTGGCAACATGACTGTGACCTGAGAAATTGTGTATCTAGTGTCACCCCCTGCGCCAGGGGAGAAGCTACGTCGCTCTCGGCGAGATGCGCTGGTATTTGTTTGACGGCTGTTCACTCGAGGTGTGCACTAGTGGCGAAGCATACGAAGAAGTATTTTATTCCAACTGTACATGCCGAACATGCGATTTAATTTCGTCTGCAATACCTGCCGGGCGGAACCAGTGGATAAATTGTTCTTTTTCCGAGGTCATGCAAGTGGAGAATTATTTCCTTTTCTCCTGCGCGCCGTAGCTCTCTACAGTCTATTCACAGTGCCTTCGCACTTTTTAAATCCAACCTTTGGAAAATAACCCCATTAATGACATGTTTGGCTGATTGCTGAAGCTTATTCCACAATACAGCGACGCGTTGCGATGAGCTGTAGCCAATCAGGATGAAGCAGCAGTCTGTCGCAGTGCGACGGCGACGAGTGCGTGCGCGAAATTCTGGCGTTGCGACATTTGGCGATAGTCAACGACGGAGAATAAAAAGAAGATTTTTTTTNGAGTGCGTGCGCGAAATTCTGGCGTTGCGACATTTGGCGATAGTCAACGACGGAGAATAAAAAGAAGATTTTTTTACAATGGGCATAAAACAGCTATTTTTTTAAGTTTTTAAAACGACGATCGCGTTCACGCCGACGTCTTTGNTTTTTTTACAATGGGCATAAAACAGCTATTTTTTTAAGTTTTTAAAACGACGATCGCGTTCACGCCGACGTCTTTGTATTTGTATTTTTATTGTTGCTGAATGGATGTACCAAATAGGAGACAAGGATTTTTATAAAAATGGAAAACATCATAAAAATCATTTATTAGTATCAAAACACTTNTGTACCAAATAGGAGACAAGGATTTTTATAAAAATGGAAAACATCATAAAAATCATTTATTAGTATCAAAACACTTCTCCGTCTTATATGTCTCTCGTTCTCGCTGTATGTAGCTGCGTAGTTTTCTCCGCTCATCGCGTTCACATGACCTTGCTTGTTTATCTTCTACCCATTTAAAACAGGGTGTAAATGTTTTTCGCGTGTCTTTTGTTACATTCGTGAGGTCTAAAAATGTAATTTTCACCCTTGAAATAGATAACAGTACAGTCTCTGATGACAAGCGTCACCGACAGATCGTCGCGCAGTTGTGAAACAAGAAGTATATAGCTTGTCACCGCCCATCGCGTCGGCGCGCATAGCATCGCACCGCATCACTGTGTTGTGGAACCAGCTTAAATACACTGCAGAGACAACAAAATCTGGTATAGGCGTGCGTATTCAAATAACATAGGTATGGAACCAATCAGAGTAACGCGATGCTGTCGGCAGCGCCTATATAAGACAACAAGTGTCTGACAAAGTTGCTAGATCGGTTACTGCTGCTACAATGGCAATTTATCAAGATTTAAGTGAGTTTGAACGTGGTGTTATAGTCGGCGTACGAGAGGTGGGACATAGCATCTCCGAGGTAGCGATAACATTTGGATTTTCGCGTATGACCATTTCACGAGTGTACTGTGAATATCGGGAATCCGGTAAAACATCAAATCTTCGACATCGCAGTGGCCGGAAAAAGACCGTGAACGAACGGGACAAACGACGACTGACGAGAATCATTAAACGTGACATACCTGCAACCCTTTCTCAAATTGGCATAGATTTCAATGCTGGTGCATCAACAAGTGCCAGCGTGCGAACTATTCAACGGGCCATAATTGATATGAACTTTCGGAGCCAAAGGCCCACTCGTGTACTGTTTTTGACTGCACGACACAAATATTTACGCCTCGCCTGGGCCCGCCAACACCACCATTGGACTGTTGATGACCGGAAACACGTTACCTGGTCTGACGAGTCTCGTTTTTAATTGTATCGGGCGGATGGACGTGTACGGGTATGGAGACATCCTCATAAATCCATGGACCCTACATGTCAACAGGGGACTGTTCAAGCTGGTGGAGGCTCTGTCATGGTATAGGGCGTGTGCAGTTGGTGTGAAATGGGACCCCTGATACGTCTAGATATGACTCTGATAGGTGACATATACGTAAGCATCCTGTCCGATCACCTGCACCCATTCATGTCCTTTGTGCATTCCGACGGACGTGGACAATTCCAGCAGGACAATGCGACACCCTACACGTCGAGAGTTGCTACTGAGTGGCTGCAAGAACACTCTTCTGACTTTAGATACTTCCATTGGCCACCTAAATCACCATGCATGAGCATTATTGAGCATATCTGGGATGCCTTGCAGCGTGCTGTTCAGAAGAGATCTCCATCGCCTCGCATTACTATGGATTTGTGGACTGCCCTGCAGGACACGCCTCATGGTGTGACATGCCTCCTGCATACCTTCAGACATTAGTCGAGTCCATGCCACGTCGTCTTGCGGCAGATCTGCGTGCTCGCGGGGGCCCTACACGATATTAGGCAGGTGTACCAGTTTTTGTGGCTCTTCAGTGCATGTCGTGTATGTATCACAAGCGTTTTAAACTTATGTTAACATAAAAGTATCTTATTTTTGGTTAAATTGAACTTTTACTTGTATCAATAAATCATAATATTTAATTTGTAATTAATATGAATAAAACAGAGAGAAAATATGTGTGTTGGCAGTGCTTGGTAAAAATAGCCCTGATGCAAAATGTTATTAAAATTAGTGTGTACGAAAGTGGTGCCATGTATTTTTGGCTTAATTAAACTTTGTTAGCATTATGCGGAAGAATAGCCAGGAAGTACAACTTTAGCAGGGGTTCAGAAAAGTTGTAAGTAACCATAAATGGACTATAAATCGTAATCAGTGATTTCAGTCAATACTCAGTGGAATTATTCTTGCCGAAACGTTTGTTAATACCTTGAGTTCTGGACACATTTATAGACATTTAAGACAAGCTAGGAGCGAGTCACCTATATCCACCTCTGCAGTAACACAAGTTCTGCCGGTCTCTGTTCCTCCACTTACCGGTGACCTGTTGGCCCAAACTACACCACTTCTCCACTGAGAAACGTTTATTATTGGCTGGCTGGCTACTAATGGAAAATCGAGTCGACAGCGCTGTAACCAAATGTATTTTCATATTTAACACGATGCACAACCCATCGCGTTCATTTGCGTGACTAGACGAGAATTCAGTAGTGTGTTCACGACCTTGTCAGTTGATGAGATAGAGTGTTCCTGCAAAATTATTTTTGAAACCAGGGAACTTTGAAATGATGTCTGTGCGACTTTCATATTCAGTGAAATACAGATATATTTGCATATTTGCTTCGACTGAGTTGCACTCGGGGATATAATATTCATAGTTTTACTGGACTCTTAACTACAGAGGAATCAGGGGAATGAACTGTACTTGTAGTGCCAGACTAGCGGAATAAATTTGAATCAATAGAAATCACTATTAAATCAGTTAATATTAGCAACTGAAAAAACGACTAGAACTTTACTGATTCTTCTAGAACAGTTTCAACATATATGCAGTTAAATCAACCTATTTGTAGCATTTTTAACAATTTCAACTTTAGCGCGTAGTAGAGTGTATTTTGGCGCACTACCATGAGTAGCTGTGGACAGTTATCGCTAAACGCTGCTTCCATTGACACCCGCGCTTGGCCACTGGTGCATGCCGTTTAAACTAATTACTATGGACTCGAAAATGTATTGAATATAATGACGTGCAGGCGTCTTTTCCGAGTTGCAGATCAGCATGAGAAAGCTCGAAGGAGTGTTATTGAAAATGGTTTGAAGCCTGGTGAATTTGTGCTTTTACGAGCCCACAACATTGGCAGACAAGCAGACTTCATCACTAAGAAGTTACTTCCAGTATTTATCTTCTGTCAGGGTTTCTAAATGGTAAACTAAGAAAAATTTGTCATTGGTAATTTAAATAAGTGTAAATATTTTCTGAATCACTTGTCAGTGAAACAAATGCAATTTTTTGAAAGGACTTGTGTAAATTGCTGCCTCCTCTGATTATCCAGAAGTCTGTGTTAAATACTTCTAGAATATTGTTTCTTTGAAAATACGTTCCAAAACTGAAAAAAGTGAAAGCCATACCATAGTACCCCGTGCCAAGTACAGTTAATAAATAGTTATAATGTGATATTAAATTAAGTAAACGTTTCTTTTATTTACTTTATGTTTAGTTTTCGGGAATGCAGTATTGGAAACGCGTTTCATTATTATAATAAAAATATTTATTTTGAGTGGATGTTGTACACACGACAGTGTGAAACATTCTACATGAGACAATAAAGTATAAAGCAAGTGCAGACATTGGTTCCAGCGGACATTGTGACACGTCTGGAGTTCAACAACTTGATGTTACAGCGGACTTCCAAGTTTTCTACAGGCGGGTGACACTAGATAAAGCCTACAGTCACAGATTAAATATATTACTTCGGGCATTGCAACGAACATATATTTTTGTATGAAACTGTACTTGCATCGGTATAATGCTGTATCATATGCCGGGACCAATAAAAATGTATTTCTTCTGCTTGATGTTATTGGCAGCAGCTGTTTGTGAGACTACGGAATACAGTTTCAACAACGAATAATGTCTCGCTCCATGTAAGGTATTTCCTTCATTGGACGCTGTTTCCCGCTTTGTACAGTTCATATCATTAAATGCACACTGAATAAAAAAGGTTAAGCATTAACGCGTATACACCGAGAAAAAATATGGCTGTAGGAATTATACAGACTGTTAAGATAGGGNAAAAAGGTTAAGCATTAACGCGTATACACCGAGAAAAAATATGGCTGTAGGAATTATACAGACTGTTAAGATAGGGACAGCTATCTGATGACTTGTAGGTACCATCTAATTATGTTTAACACAGATAGTAATACCAACAGAACAGTTAGTTGTATTCCTATATGTGATCGTATTTGATACTATACATATGGTTGCTACAGCTGATCATCGCGTTCTTACTACAAATCAGATGGTACCTCCAACAGAAAAACATCAACAATATTTGTATTGTTCCCACAACAATCAGAAATGTAATAACCTAACAGAATGATCTATTTCTATTACTAAACAGTTCTGTAATCGGATCTGAAGGCAGCAGCAACAGAATATCGTGTTAGGTTAAAACAATACTAGTTGTTGTGGAAACAATCCAAATACTGTCGAAGTTGTTCTGTTGGAGTTAGTACTTGTTTGTAGTAGGGACGCAGTGCTCTGATGTTAGCAACAATATGTACAGTAGCAAAGGCAATCACAGACAGGAATATAACCAACAGTTCTGTTGGAGTTAGTACTTGTTTGTAGTAGGGACGCAGTGCTCTGATGTTAGCAACAATATGTACAGTAGCAAAGGCAATCACAGACAGGAATATAACCAACAGTTCTGTTGGAGTTAGTACTTGTTTGTAGTAGGGACGCAGTGCTCTGATGTTAGCAACAATATGTACAGTAGCAAAGGCAATCACAGACAGGAATATAACCAACAGTTCTGTTGGAGTTAGTACTTGTTTGTAGTAGGGACGCAGTGCTCTGATGTTAGCAACAATATGTACAGTAGCAAAGGCAATCACAGACAGGAATATAACCAACAGTTCTGTTGGAGTTAGTACTTGTTTGTAGTAGGGACGCAGTGCTCTGATGTTAGCAACAATATGTACAGTAGCAAAGGCAATCACAGACAGGAATATAACCAACAGTTCTGTTGGAGTTAGTACTTGTTTGTAGTAGGGACGCAGTGCTCTGATGTTAGCAACAATATGTACAGTAGCAAAGGCAATCACAGACAGGAATATAACCAACAGTTCTGTTGGAGTTAGTACTTGTTTGTAGTAGGGACGCAGTGCTCTGATGTTAGCAACAATATGTACAGTAGCAAAGGCAATCACAGACAGGAATATAACCAACAGTTCTGTTGGAGTTAGTACTTGTTTGTAGTAGGGACGCAGTGCTCTGATGTTAGCAACAATATGTACAGTAGCAAAGGCAATCACAGACAGGAATATAACCAACAGTTCTGTTGGAGTTAGTACTTGTTTGTAGTAGGGACGCAGTGCTCTGATGTTAGCAACAATATGTACAGTAGCAAAGGCAATCACAGACAGGAATATAACCAACAGTTCTGTTGGAGTTAGTACTTGTTTGTAGTAGGGACGCAGTGCTCTGATGTTAGCAACAATATGTACAGTAGCAAAGGCAATCACAGACAGGAATATAACCAACAGTTCTGTTGGAGTTAGTACTTGTTTGTAGTAGGGACGCAGTGCTCTGATGTTAGCAACAATATGTACAGTAGCAAAGGCAATCACAGACAGGAATATAACCAACAGTTCTGTTGGCGATACTATCTGTGTTAACAATATTTAGAAGGTACCTACAAGTTATCAGATGGCTGTCCTTATTTCAACAGTCTAGATGGTACCCACAACCATGTTTTTTTTCTCAGTGTGCTAATATTGTACTAGCATACAAACTAACATCTTTAAAGTGGACGCAATTTCTGGCAAAGTTATCCCTTAGTATAACACGAATCGAATAATTAATAACTATAAAAGAATATGGTAAACCATTTTCAAAGTATGAAACGTGTTGTCACAGTTCGGTGGCGTCCGTGCTATTTGAATCTGGTTGTCTGTTTCGTGTGTTCGGATCCTACTGTTCCCTCAGACTACTTTCCAAGACGTTATCAAAGGTTCGTAATAATTTATTACCCATGTACTTTTGCTGTGCAACGAATAACTATCATTATGTTTATACATTATTATATATGAAAATACAAGCGGAATGATATTTTCAGTGNGCTGTGCAACGAATAACTATCATTATGTTTATACATTATTATATATGAAAATACAAGCGGAATGATATTTTCAGTACTTCGTTGCAGAAAATTCTCTTTAGGCGAAGTGTAAAAATCTTAAATTTCCCCAGCAATCGCTTCTACAAAATCGTAATTTCTTAAATATTTCATGTCATTTCTTTCACAAACTTTAATGCAGATTATTATTGTTTACAANCTACAAAATCGTAATTTCTTAAATATTTCATGTCATTTCTTTCACAAACTTTAATGCAGATTATTATTGTTTACAAAAAATCATTATTAATACACGTTTATCAGCATGCCATAATTGCATGCCATTGATACCGTCTGAAGAGATTTCCATATTTAAACCAATTCCCATACTTGAACTTTGGAAAGAAAAACATGCTTGGAAAAATAATTTAGTTTATAATACACTCAAATATGATTATGATATTTTTGCACGAACTATGTTTATTTTCTTTCATAAGTTAAAAATGGAAGTTCGGTATATTATTTAGAAATAGATTTCATGCTGCGTAGTTGGCAATATACTACTGTATAATCACTAGTATCCCAAATATGGTCAGAAAATAATAAATATAGACATATTTTTCGTCTTGTACGCATGTACCCAACATTGACCTACCCCACACCAATACAACTGTCAAAGTCACGTGTTCAGCAGTGATGAACGTGTTGGTTTATCTTAATTTTAAAAATACAAGCACTTTTACACGAATACAATACTTTTACCAAATCCAGGATTTTTTAAAATGAAACTATTAAACGTGCGTCCAATATGTTGAACTACAAAAATAACACATACTCAGACGAGACATGCCCATAACTTTCAAAACACCACGCACATTAGAAACACCATTTCAGAGCACTCCAACATAGTTAAAAACGATTTATTCAATGAGCCCTATCTCATAATATACGCGTTATATANACCATTTCAGAGCACTCCAACATAGTTAAAAACGACTTATTCAATGAGCCCTATCTCATAATATACGCGTTATATACACTGAAGAGCAAAAAAACCCGTGCAGGCGTGCGTATGCAAATAACAGAGGTATGGAACCAATCAGAGTAACGCGATGCGGTCGGCAGCTAGATCGGTTACTACGGCTACAATGGCAAGTCATCAAGATTTAAGTGAGTTTGAATGTGGTGTTATAGTCGGCGCACAATATGCTATGTCATCTCCGAATTAGCGATAACATTTGGATGTTTGTGTACGACCATTTCACGAGTGTACCGTGAATATCGGGAATCCGGTAAAACATCNGGGGGGGTAACATGATATTAGGCAGGTGTACCAGTTTTTTTTTGGCTCTTCAGTGTACATACAAAAGTACACTAGAGGCATGCTCTGAACCTTCGTATAGCCTTTCACCAATAAAATATTAGGGTCACCACTTGAAAGTCCCATAAGTACACACAGAACAACGAGAACACTGCACGCCAGTTCAGAGCCTTGCACGTAGCGGCGGTGACGCACTTGATGCGCGTGCAAGTGTAGGCCTTATCACTCTCTCGCTTCTCGATCTCAAACGCAACAAGTAGTAGACACATGGGGAGTTTGAGACAAGGGCGTGGGGGCGCGCCGCGTCGGAGCTGTTCATGCTCTGTCATTCCGCTAGACCAGCCGCCATTTTGTATACCATGTAGTATGTCGGCGACCTTGACCTTTAACCTTGAGCCGGTAACCTTTGACCTTGAAAACTCCAATAAATCCCAAAAAGTACAAATAATTTATTAAAATTTTATTTTAAAAATTATAAAAAATTTAATTTAAAATTTAAATTTTTTCTTTAAATAATTGAAAATCTATTTTAAAATTAAAATATTGGATGTTTGGGTACAGAGGGGACTCGGGAAATCAGCCGAGGCGCAAACCGGTCACCAAGTTATTATGTCACCCATCCACCATGTTGAATTTCGATAACCTTGGCCTGGTGACCTTTGACCTTGACCTGTTGGCCTTGAATTACTTTTGACCTTGAACCAAAAAAATTGCCAAAAATCCCAAAAAATTATAAAAAATTCATTAACAATTTTAATAAAAAATGATAATTAATAAAATTTTAATAAAAATAATTATTAGAAATTATTTTAAAAATTATTTTTAAAACTTACATTTTCGGAGGTCTCCCTCAGCATAATGTCTAGCAGACGACTGACCCCCTCCAATAAATTACATTGTATTAACATTATCTTCCCTTAACGCCTCATCATTGCTCACTCTGTCGAATCCACTCCACCCGCCATATATTTTTTGTTTGTCATTACATTTTCAATGCCTAGGTGGCACTGATGACTCAGACCAGTATGTTAGACCTGGGTGACTTTCACCTTGACCTCACATATGTGATCTTGACCCCATGCCCTTAACCTTAATATACTTGAAGCCAAAAATAAATTCTAAAAAATTTTATACGGGTAACTCCCGGATTTTTGCAGCTGGTTATCGTGCCATACGATGCTGCTGGCCGGTGGGTTTTCTCGGGATCTCCGGTTTTCCCCGCCCTTGCATTCCGGCTCTACTTGATACACACCTCGTTTCACCCTCAACATTTCTCAAGACCTCGATGTTGAGCCACCCAAATCACTCCACTCTCTGACGGCGCGCCAGTTCAGTGAGTTGCGCGTAAAGGCTACGATGAGGTGTAACGCGCATGCCTGGGTCGCCCTTAGTGCTTCCATGCTTCTAGGTCTATGGCGTGCTAAATACATCCAGCCAGGCATCCACCTTAAGGGGAATCACTAGTAAAATTTTTAAATTCCTCAATGTTACGTTTGGCTGTAAGGAGCATTGCGGGGGCCCTCCGAACGCTACGCTATTCATATTCGGGTATAGGCTGTTCACGGTTACTTCAGAATTTTCAGAAGGTCTGCTAAAGTCCTTCTTTCAGGCTATTCTTCCGCCTCATGAAAACAAACCTTAACTAAGTATAGAAAATCACACCAAAGTGACACCGCACCGAATTCGTGCGCACTCAGTGTAATATTATTTTCCATAGGAACTACTTCTTATTATCCATTGCCCACATACCTTTTCTCTCCCTGTGATTATTCATATTAATTATTGCTGAAATATTTTTATATTATAGACAGAATATATTTAAAAGTTAAATTTAATTAAAAATAAGGTACTTTTATATTAACACAAGTATAAAACGTTTGTAATACGTGCAAATGTTTAGGAAACAACCCAACACGTCTCAAATGTTTGATTCAAAAAGTGTGAAGAAACCGCGAATAGACTATAACTGAATTTCTCGCAAATTATATCTGTAACAGTAGAGTATTATTATAATTACAAGACTGACTCACAGCCACCGACTCCTCCCTTACAGCCACCTGTCGACTGACGCCTGTCGACTGACTCCTGCCGACTGACTCCTGCCGACTGCCTCCTGTCGATTGATAATAACTAATATTACAAATGCAAAAGTTTGATTCAGAAATGTTTGTTTGTTTGTCCTTTCACTTCGCAACGGAGCAAAGGATCAACGTGATTTTTTGTACAGAGATAGATGGAGGGCCGGGAAGTGACATAGGTTACTTCTTATCCCGAAAAAATATCTCATTCCCTTAGGATCCTTTTTTAGTAAAAATAGCGCTCGGGGTACAATGCTGCGTCAATGTGAGTTGTTGGTGTGGGATGAAAGCACAATGTCACAGAAAAAAGCGATAGAGGCCCTAAACCGAACTCTACAGGATACACGAAACAATACAAACATTATAGGAGGAATGGTTGTATTACTGACTGGTGACTTCCGCCAGATTCTACCGGTGATTCAGAGGGGCACACCTGCAGATGAAATCAAAGCCCGTCTCAAGTCGTCAAGCTTATTGGCAAATGTCAAGAAATTCAGTTTGACGACAAATATGAGAGTGCACCTCTTCAATGACGTTGATACACTATTAAAAATTGGAGATGGGTGGTTAAAAACAGATGCCGAAGGATATGTAGCACTAACGGGAGATTTTAGTAATTTAGTGCAGAGTGATATGGAACTGATTGCTAGCGTTTACCTAGAACTTCAAAGAAATATAAATGACGACCGGTGGCTATATAAAAGAGCGTTTCTAGCACCAAAAAAATGACATCGTTAGTGCTCTGTTCTGTGTTTATGATCAGTGTCTGTCTACTAACAAATATCGTTATTTCTCCCAATAAGTTTGTTACTGTAACCACGCGAGGGAAACCGCGGGTAAAAGCTACTGACATTACGCCCTGCTTGAAATGTCTGAACTTCATAAACGGGCTGCACCCCACCTTAATTTCTGAGATTGAATATCGCTTGATCATTTCCTTTATTTACATACTTGCAAATATATATAATAGCGCAGACAGAGCTGCAAGCTTCTACGTTAATATGAGCATTTAACATTTTACATATAATGAGAGAATATAGCACAACAGTCTAAGGTTACGAACGCANCACTTCTGATGAATATCGCCTGATCATTTCCTTTATTTACATACTTGCAAATATATTTAATAGCGCAGACAGAGCTGCAAGCTTCTACGTTAATATGAGCATTTAACATTTTACATATAATGAGAGAATATAGCAGAACAGTCTAAGGTTACGAACGCACCACTGAGAACCTTGACAGTGACTTTCCTACCGCCATCTTGTGATGCTCTGCGTCTGTATAACGGGTAGCCTTTGTCATTGTGCACTGTTTCTTTTAGTAGCGTTCGTGGATATTTTTTTGTACATTTCCCACCTTTCATGCAAGGCGATGCTGGGTTATGCACGCCACATGGATCGTGAACAACCATGTTTCGGACTATGGTGTCGTACAAATCTTTATCTTGTGCTGGATATGGAATCTCAGCGCTTATTAAGTCATCTATTTGGNTCGTGAACCACCATGTTTCGGACTATGGTGTCGTACAAATCTTTATCTTGTGCTGGATATGGAATCTCAGCGCTTATTAAGTCATCTATTTGGCTGGGACGCAGCTTCTCGCTGAGCCATATTAGGATGAGCACATGTGACAAACCTCGTTTTTGCCACTTAATGGAATACATGTAGCACTGTACGTCTCCAAATATTTTGCCTTTGGTAATAACATTCATTATATTTTGTATTTTTAAACGAAAGACTTTGGCAACTAAATCGTGTCTGTCAGTAGCTTTTTGTCCGGGCATTAGCTCCTCCGTAATTTCCTTCCATGAGGGATTGCAAGTGAAAGTGACCAAAGATCGGGTCTACCGTAACTCCGTGCATAGGCGAATGCATCCTGGGTGTATTCGAGCAGGTAGCGGGGGCTGTTGACGAATGAAGACGGAAGAAATGCCATTTTACCTAAATCACTGAGGTTTACATTAGCGTCACTATTAATAGCATCTTGCAGATGTATGCAATTATCAACTCGCAGCTTTTTTTGATTTAANTGCAAGTGAAAGTGACCAAAGATCGGGTCTACCGTAACTCCGTGCATAGGCGAATGCATCCTGGGTGTATTCGAGTAGGTAGCGGGGGCTGTTGACGAATGAAGACGGAAGAAATGCCATTTTTCCTAAATCACTGGGGTTTACATTAGCGTCACTATTAATAGCATCTTGCAGATGTATGCAATTATCAACTCGCAGCTTTTTTTGATTTAANGGTTTACATTAGCGTCACTATTAATAGCATCTTGCAGATGTATGCAATTATCAACTCGCAGCTTTTTTTGATTTAAAGAGATGTAGCGGAGGCGTTCGCTTTCTTTTTTGATACAGATGTCAACCAGAAATTGACGAAAAAGTTGTCTGCGCCACGCGAAGAGGTTGAAATCATTCTCTCGCAACATTAAGTGATACACATAAAAATCCATACACGAAACTTTTTTGTTCGTATCAGGCTGTTTTGTTATAGGATTAATGAGTGGAATTTCCAAATGACATTTATTTTGTCCCTTGTTATAAATCAACGGATATTGCAGGGCGTCATAAAACTTATGAGTCTCGGCCTCCCATGTCAACGTATTGATATGAGTAGCTATATAATGGCGGTTTAAACACTGCGTCATGACAGGCAGCCCGGGAGCCAGAAGCTTACCAAGGAAATTACAAACTTCATACGTTTGCATTCCGCTTCGACGGTGGCCATCTTGGCAGNGGGAGCCAGAAGCTTACCAAGGAAATTACAAACTTCATACGTTTGCATTCCGCTTCGACGGTGGCCATCTTGGCAGCTAGTGCTAAAATTTGCCAAAATACAAAAATTTTCCAAAATTTTAGTAATTAAAAAAAAAATTAATTACATTTTTTTTTCAAAATTAATTTTTTTCAAAATAACACTTTCAACATTTCAAAAGTTTAAAAAATGAATTACATATATTAAAACAAAAAAAATGTTCTTAACATTTCAAAAGTTCAAAAAAAAATTTTCCCGCACAATTACTGGCGGCCATGTTTGTTCATGGCTCCCTAAGCCAACGCCCCGCCAGTGGCCATGTTGGTTGTGGCTCCTTAAGAAAACGCCTAGTCGATATGTCATACTCTGGCAAGGTGATGCAATGGATAGAGCACAACTTCATGCTCCTGCATTCACACACCGACGGCTCCCAACAGAGACCCCTGCCATGACATAACCTCGGGCTACGAGACTTCACGCTCTTGCATTCACAGGGGGAGGGGGGTGCTGCAGTGACGCAATGGGTAAAGCGCATGTTAAAACGCCACACTCTCGCATTCCAATTGGGGGGTGGTGCCACGGTGGCACAATGGGTAGAGCACATGTTAAAACTTCACGCTCTTGCATTCCATAGCAAGGGGGTGCTGTGGTGACACAATGGATAGAGCACATGTTAAAACTTCATGCTCTTGCATTCACAGGGTAGGGCAGTCGTGTCCCAAGAGAGACGCCCACCATGGGGCTTTGCGAGATGTCATTTCGAATTGGGGGGCCACGGTGNGGGAGCCAGAAGCTTACCAAGGAAATTACAAACTTCATACGTTTGCATTCCGCTTCGACGGTGGCCATCTTGGCACCTAGTGCTAAAATTTGCCAAAATACAAAAATTTTCCAAAATTTTAGCAAATTTTTTTTTTAAATTAATTAAATTTTTTTTTTTCAAAATTAATTTTTTTCAAAATAACACTTTCAACATTTCAAAAGTTTAAAAAATGAATTACATATATNTAATTTTTTTCAAAATAACACTTTCAACATTTCAAAAGTTTAAAAAATGAATTACATATATTAAAACAAAAAAAAATGTTCTTAACATTTCAAAAGTTAAAAAAAAAATTTTCCCGCACAATTACTGGCGGCCATGTTTGTTCATGGCTCCCTAAGCCAACGCCCCGCCAGTGGCCATGTTGGTTGTGGCTCCTTAAGAAAACGCCTAGTCGTTATGTCATACTCTGGCAAGGTGATGCAATGGATAGAGCACAACTTCATGCTCCTGCATTCACACACCGACGGCTCCCAACAGAGACCCCTGCCATGACATAACATCGGGCTACGAGACTTCACGCTCTTGCATTCACAGGGGGAGGGGGGTGCTGCAGTGACGCAATGGGTAAAGCGCATGTTAAAACGCCACACTCTCGCATTCCAATTGGGGGAGNATGGGTAAAGCGCATGTTAAAACGCCACACTCTCGCATTCCAATTGGGGGAGGTGCCACGGTGGCACAATGGGTAGAGCACATGTTAAAACTTCACGCTCTTGCATTCCATAGCAAGGGGGTGCTGTGGTGACACAATGAATAGAGCACATGTTAAAACTTCATGCTCTTGCATTCACAGGGGAGGGCAGTCGTGTCCCAAGAGAGACGCCCACCATGGGGCTTTGCGAGATGTCATTTCGAATTGGGGGGCCACGGTGACACAATGGATAGAGTGCATGTTAAAACTTCATGCTCTTGCATTCACAGGGGAGGGCAGTCGTGTCCCAAGAGAGACGCCCACCATGGGGCTTTGCGTGATGTCATTTCGAATTGGGGGGCCACAGTGACACAATGGATAGAGTGCATGTTAAAACTTCACGCTCTTGCATTCACAGGGGAAGGCAGGTGTGTCCCATGAGAGACACCCACCATGGGACTTTGCGAGATGTTATGACATTTCGAATGGGGTGGCCGTGGTGACACACTGGATAGAGTTTATGTAAAAAAAACTTCATGCTCATGCATTCCATTGCTATGTGGGGGTGCCGCAGTGATGGAACGGATAGATGACATGTTAAAAGTCACGCTCTAGTATGCCATTTTGACGGGGGTGCTGCGGTAGCGTAGTAGATAGAGTGCACAAGTAAAAAAATGTCGCGCTCTTGTATTCGGAGGGCAGAAGTGTCACAAGAGAGATGATGCCATGACATACCCTCGGGCAGACGGCTCCTTACAGAAACGCCCATCACCACGAGGATGCCACAGTGATGCAGTGGATAGAGCACAGTGGCTCCCAAGAGAGAGCCCTGCCATTACCAATATGCTAGAGCTTTGCATGTTTAAATAATAATAGCCCCGCCTCGCCGCCTCGTCGAGAGAGAAAAAAGTTATAAATAAGTCTTACCATCACACACACTCTCCCGCCTGGCGCGCAGCATACTTACATACACGTGTCAGCGCGTCCATGCCCAACACCGAAGTGGCAGACCGCATCACACACATCCTGGCCTATCTATAGATCCAGAGGATAGACACTTACCTGATGCTGTGTTGTCCCCCCAATTACTATTGACATGGCATAACCACATATATGGGTCCCAGACTTGGAACCGGGCAGTGCACTATTCATATGACACTACCAATATATATATATATATATATATATATAGATAACATCACAAGTNATATATATATATATATATATATATATTGATAACATCACAAGTATAGTGTACAGGCCGGTTGCAATGCTGCAGACAGTTGAAAAGCGAGTGCTTTAGATAGTGGGAATATATATATAAAACTTAGAGAAGAGCACTAGAGTTTGATACCAACACAGCGCGAGGGTGGGACAAGAGATAGGAGTCACATGCGTGACAATTAACAGTATGATGGATAAAACACACACATACATGACAAAAGTAAAAATAATAATATTAGGAACAATTGGAATTGACAAAAGAAGTAGTATGGTGGAAACCACCACACGGTAAAGTAGTGTGACAAGACTACAGAGAATAAAACAGTAACTGTACAAAAAGATCGTAAACCAAACAGATGTGCCAAGGTGGTGATGAACATCTCGTTAAGACATCCGAAATGGAACCAAGAGATGGATGGAGTCAAGAGACGTGACAATATATATCACTAGCAGGAATATCGCATGTGGATTGAGTTGTAGTCACATAAGTGAAAAAAAAAAAAATATATAGCAGTAGCATGCGCTAATCAATAATGGACGACGTACAAATGATCGTCAAGCTGAAGGTGTTGACAAATGTACACTTACATACATAAAAAATTAGCATGTTATACAGCATGTTGTGAAAAAACATGATTGTTGGTATACATGGCAAGGCGACAATGTCTTGCATGTGCTCCAGTATACCTCCGAGAAAAAGAAAACATGTACATTATATGATGGCAACATGTCTGGCAAGTAAGATGGTCGCTTGCATGAGCCCCAGTATGTTACCACCCAGTATACCTGGCAAGGAGAAGACTGCAACTCTTGCAAGGACTACAGTACGCTGAATCAGACTGCGCATGGGCCAATAAATAGTATACATGGCAAGCCATCCAGTCTTGCACAGATTCCAGTATACTGCAGGAAAGAAAATAACTGATAATATACCTGTCAATGTTAGGAGTGTACCTCTTGAATGAGCTATAGTAGACTATCAGTCAGCACACCTGACAAGCCTGCAGCACACTCGCACATGCTACAGCAGGCTTATAGAGAAATATGGCTACCCTCAGCAATATACCTGACAATCGAAATACGAACCCCTTTAAGTGCTCCAGTACATGCTGGGAGAAATAACACTCTATCCGAGACGACATACATAACTATGTAGGCCTGACCCAGAGCTGTTTGTTCTTTTTATATCTGATAACCATAGGGGATGGTATGATGGCATCATCCAGGACTTTTTGTTTGTCATCCATCCCCGAAAGCTCTAGTTTGTTTGCGCACTAGGTGTAAACGTCGTGGTGGTACGAGCGAATACTACCGACCTGTACTATCATGCTGCGCTGGGCCAAAAGGATTCGTCGATAATCGTCAAACGTTATCGTGTTTTCAACTACGCACCTCTGTATTCCCTTCGCACATTTCACCACCGTATTCGGGCAACGGTATGCATACATCTTAGCCCACAGCCCAACAAACTCAACCATATCGTTACCCACACACTCATCCTTAAACTTCCCAATCACCTTGGCATTGACTGAAGAACAGCAGGGATGAGTAGGAGGGTAGCCGCTGGTGTCGAACTCCAACATGAGCACCGGGTCAGAGGTGAGGTTGCTGTAAAAGTGAGCGCAGTCGAGCTCCATTATATAGGAATCGGTGTCCATGAAGGAGAGACCGACAATGCTCCCATACAGCGCTCGCATGACGTCGTAGTAAAATCTATACATGGATGTTTTTGACAGGTCAAGTACGGCAAACTCAGCGTATATGAGCTTGTCAAATGTTACGCCCTCTTGGCATAATTATACTAGGGACAACGATTCTCTGTATGTCATTCTGCATTTAAATGCAGGTTTAGCAATTAATTTCTTCTCCCGAACTTCTCTACACACGAGTTCCATACCATAAGTTTGCCGTACATTGCGTTATTCATTAATTAAAAAAAGTCCTTCTCGACGGCGTTTGTGGCCACCTGACGTTTCGTCGTATTCATGTCTATATACGGCTTTAGCCACACCTTCGGCTGGAATTGAAGGACCCGGTGAACAGCCTTCAGCCGCAACCCATGATCCAATGCTTGCTTCAGAGTACGGTAATGTACGATATAATGAAGCTTGCTCTCCAGGGTCGTCATGAGATTAGCGTGTTTGGACCTGGGGGGGATGCTCGTTCACTAGCAATAATGGAATATCCATGTGCTCTTCGTGAAGAGCGGTAAGGTACTCTACATCTACCTCCAGTATGTAGCCCACATCTCCATCGTCCGGCACGCTCATGACATCGATAATCGTACTGGTCCATTTGAAACCATCATATGGAAGCGGCAGGGACATCGCCCACCCATATAAATTATTGGCATCTACATACTGGATGTAGGTGGATGGCTTGCTGGCATAGTATGTGGCTGGTATATACCTATCGTTGGCCACCACGTGCCTCATAATACACTGTAACACCCCTCCCAGGATACCAGCTTCAATAAACAGGTGCATATCATAGTCGCAGAGCAACTCTAATTCCACCTGCATCTTGCACAACATTGCATCAAAGGAGAATTGGGGCGCGCTAACATAGTGCACACAGTCGAGACTGTATGTGCGTAGACAAAGCCCCCCGAAATTCTCGGAGGGTGCGGCAGCCCAACACATCCCAGACGGTTTGTGAGTGCTGGTAGTCTTAAGCACTGATATTCCCCTTATAAGCCTATTATAGAATGACTATATAGCAGGTAACCGCGGCTCGGCAAGCCTCTACCACGAGCTATCATAATCGTAGGGGAAGTCGCCTTTCTGGGTTACCAGCTTGAGTTCCATCTCTACCGTGAAGAAGCGAGATGTTGTGTGGAATTCGCTGGATGGCAGACTCTGCGCGAGATTTGCCAGGCTGACACACATGAACCTATAAGTATCAACGAACAGTATTGTAACCTGTCGCCCAAACTCTTACTGAAGGTGGTGAGTTTTTCCTCGGTATGCGGAATAATACATAAGTCCTGCGAATCGTAGCCAAGCAGCTTAATAATGAAATTGGCATCATACATCAAGTTATGGAAAAGTATCTGCAGTCTCTGGGGGCAGCGACGAAGCTTTTTTCAGTTCTTACAAGACACCCTGATAAAACTGCCGGTAAAATGATCATGGTCATGCACCTTTCGGTTGTCATAGGTGAACATGCCAGAACAGTGGCAGCAGGTACTGGCTAGAGCATAGCCAGCCTGTTCCCCATGCATTAATGCTCGCATAGGTTCAGACTGACTATATATGTCTTTCACCAGGAAACTTATCCTACCACCTCTTCCAAAAGCGTTTCGATGCACCTTCACCCGTGTAAATAGTTACACTCGGGGTAGGCTGGTCGTCTTGGAGGCTGAAATAATTGCATTGTCTACTTTAATGTATATGCCATAAGAATAGGGCTCGTGTTTTTGGTACCCTTAAGTGTAGGACGCATCCTGGTTCAGCTGACACGTCTGTACAGGCATCAACATCGCCTCGAAATCTGCATACACTACGATAGGTACCTTATCCCCATTTTGGTAATTCTGGAACTTGAGCACAGGCGGCTTGCCATCCGCGGCCGGCTGCGGCATGTCTGCATGAACAGCAGTATGGTCATTACAATACCTCTGGTGCTCAGTCAGAGTTTCGGCACTCATCAGCTCCGTCATGCGTGGAATATCCGCATATACTTTGAAGCGACGTTTACATATATTAACCATGTGTTCATGACCAGTCACCTGGGAGTGTACCAGTCGCGAGAAATTGGATATATAACAATAGTGCGAGTTCTGGTCCTCTACAGTGGTGAGCAGCAGCAAATCAAAGTGCTGGGCCATTTCTTCACCTGTCACCCATAGCTCTACTACTTTCGTATTCTTGTCGAGTGCATAAATAGTGACGCTGACCCCCGGATTAGCTTTCTCAAACCTAGCTATGTGATGTAGAACGGTGGGAAAATCTATGGTCGAAAAATAGAATTACGTCTCCAGTCTGGTGTAGTGCTGGTTGACATGCTGTGGATTCGCCCCCTCTACAAAGCATGCCAGTATAGCCAATTTAAAGCACTGCAGGTCAGCATTGTGCGGGTTGATAAACACCCATTTCTCCGCTAAACCTGCAGGCAAGGGTATGTACGACGAGACTCATATGGGAATCGAGCTTATTTATGCGTAACTGGACCCGTTTCATGTCATTGAGGGTCCAGCCGCTGCCCTTCTCCATATAGTCCGTCTCCTCCTGAACTATCTTGGCAATGGCGGCCGACACCACCTCATATATTTTGGCCACATTAAATACAGGCATGTTCTTTGTCTTAAATGGACGACGATCTACCTCGTTGTTGCGTGGCCACCGGTTTGCCACATATGCACTGGATAAATATATTGAATTTGATGGCCCCCTGGTTCTCGACTTCTTGCTCGAGTTGGCGAATGATATTTGCTTTCATATGCTCGAGGCAGCCGCAAATGTCTACGGCTACCCTCGAGGTATTCTCAGTGATGTATGTTCTCATAACACCACTGAACAGGCTTTCCACCTCCACGAACCCATGTGAGTTGCTCTCGCCAGCCCCAGTGCCAGTGAAGCCTCGACGAGTGCTACCCTCACTCGCAAGAGCCGGAATTGCATGGGAAGGTCCGGGCTGTGGGCTTGCCACTCGTGCATGCATCACCAGCACCAGAGCACTTTGCACAATGAGCACAAAGTCGATCGGCTCTGGTAGACTGCCAGCCGAAGGTCCCACCACATTGTAATGGTTGAACTATGGGATTCGCGCAACATGTGCGTTCATGGCGACGGGCATCGCAAGGACACCCAAAGCCCTCGTTGCAGAACGCGCAGTTAGACGAGGCAGCCTGTCTGATCACTCCTGTACAAATCGTACTATGTCCTACGAGATGTTTGGCATGTGCGAATGGGCATCTGCACCTCTCGCACAAATATTGGGCAGGCTGCCGGAAAGGATTGAGGGCACAATTGCACTCGTGTCGCAATCCATTCCGACGAACTGTAAACACCCGGTCACAGAAACCCCACTGTAATGCGGGCCTACATATGTTAGGAGGAGGAGGAGGATTAGTCATTGCCCCAGAGGATGGACACAATGCTGGCGATGATGATGATGACATTCTGGTAGCTTCCATCTCTCTTGCAATACATGGTTATTAACAGGCTGGTGTTCTCTCGCGAAGAAAAAATGTTGATTAAAAACCCGGTGGTGGTGGTGGTGGCAGTGTGTTAATCTTTCGGCAAGAGGCCTGGAGATATCCTATAAAACAAACCACACAGTGTTTCTAGGTTAGTTCGCAAAAAATGTGTGTATGTGTGTAGAAATGACAAACAATGTATAGAAGGGGAAGAAACATGCAAGAGACGTTAAACACAACAGCAAGGCCAGTACACATACATAACACTCTAGATAAATTACAAATTTAAAAAATTGTGTGTTTATATATAAATATAGAGCAGGAAAAAATCAAAACATGCAAGTGAGTTCGCCGGTCGTCGACCCTGGGAGTACACCTAGTGGATGCGCTGAACAAATGGAGGGGGGGCAGTGAAATTATAGGCATCCTCTCGAGTCTCGAACCTGGGTGATGCATGCAGGATATGACTACTACTATATGAAAAAAATAGCCAAATGGGAATTGTTATTTTAGCCCCCTGCTCACACGCATCGTTAAACGACCAGTTCAAGGTCCGCACACTGGAATGTATACACAAGGCAAGTTAAGGGGACCGGTTTGAAGCAGGCGGAGAGCCTTCACCGACTAAGGACCGTGTAGTGAAAAAAAACACACACCGTGAGAGTGTTCATTATAGTACCTCAGCGCAACACATGCCCCCCTCCACCGACGAGCAAAACAACTCAAATAAAAGCTCTGTATTAGAACACCCATGTTCACGAGAGCACTGTTAAAACTCCTAATGTAAAGTAGTTACTTTTACTAGACACACACAAGGGCCATGTTGGCTGTCAAGTGAGAAGTGCACAAATATTAATGTGCAGTGATGTGAACTCTCATAATGCTATCTCTGCAAGGGTGCTTTGAACGAACGTCCGCCTCACACACACACACACACACAATAGATCGGTTACCCGATGTATGTCTACTCACCCACACACACAATGCAGAAGAACACTTACCCAAAATTGAAGAATTATAGCGGTTACAGCGGTAATAGATGCCAGCGNGTGATGTGAACTCTCATAATGCTATCTCTGCAAGGGTGCTTTGAACGAACGTCCGCCTCACACACACACACACACAATAGATCGGTTACCCGATGTATGTCTACTCACCCACACACACAATGCAGAAGAACACTTACCCAAAATTGAAGAATTATAGCGGTTACAGCGGTAATAGATGCCAGCGACCTGTCGTGGTGGCTGAGGACACATCTCGTTCACGTGCTGAGCACTGCAGCAGCCAGATGTGGCCTGGGCGTGTATATCGATATACACTAGAGCACAAGTCGTTATCGTCGCGACACTGCCACGCACAGATCAGAGGTCTGGCAACAATTGAAAGTGTAGCATTCTGCGAGGTTGTATTTATACCCCCTACCACAATGGGTCAGCACGGAGAAATTCGTCAACCAGTTATGTCACTGGCCTTGTGCAGGCGGAGGACGCAGTTACAACTAGTCTCACACAGTAAGTCGGTTACTTGCGTGTATCATAACTTGCCCCTTAATGGCGTGAGTACTACTTGTGCTTTCAATATACTAGCACATCTTGTTATTGCCTGTCTCCACCCAGAACATACATTTGCCTAACTTTCGCTTTGGTGATAGGAAAGCAGCATTGTGTCTGTGTACTGTTTTTTTGCGGTTACTCTATACTAGCACGGGGGGTTTGTTTTGACAGCTCCCTCTATACACTCAGAAATAAGAACAATCAGAGTTTCCGAACACATATATATTTCCTCGTAAAAATAATACAAATTGTTTTGATTACACAGAACAGAATTTCCCTCTCCCTACACCCAGAAATAAGAACATTGCCACATATGCCTTAAATGAAAGGTATTGTTTGTAATTAAACAACAACAACTGAATGTACACACAAGACGTGTTTCAATTGCGCTTAGCTTAAGTACTACAAAACCCGTTATTGTCAGTTGAGTTGTTACAAAAAAAAAATCAAGTAAGAAGAAATATGTATTACAATTCCTTTGTTATTTGCAAACAAAACAGTTTTGATTAAACAACACACACAGAGTCTCACAAGAATGATGTAAATTGAGCTTTTGCTTAAGTACTACAAAACAAGTTAGTGCCAGTTGCATTGTTAACATAATCATACATCAAGTACTAAGAATTTTATATATATTCAATTCATTTTTGCAAAAAAAAAAAAAAAAACAAGGCACTATTTCAATGATGTGAACACAGCAATTGTTGTATCCTAAGACCTATTCCATTTGAGTTTCCCAACATAACTACTGTAGGCTAACCCTAAGAATAGAATATGCTAGCACAACAGTAAGTAGTTTAAGAAACAATAAAGATACCTATACAATTAAAGCACAGATTCGCACACAATATTACTCTTTGTTGTAAAGCACATTTTGCTTTGTTAAAAACATTACAAATAAAACTTTTATGCACTACACCTTTGCAAGCAGCGTATTGAAGAGCTGTAGCAGGACGGTTTTCCGCTCTGCAACCGTTAAATGTCTCATGTCACGTAGTGAAGAATTCCCGNCTCCCTACACCCAGAAATAAGAACATTGCCACATATGCCTTAAATGAAAGGTATTGTTTGTAATTAAACAACAACTGAATGTACACACAAGACGTGTTTCAATTGCGCTTAGCTTAAGTACTACAAAACCAGTTATTGTCAGTTGAGTTGTTACAAAAAAAAAAAATCAAGTACGAAGAAATATGTATTACAATTCCTTTGTTATTTGCAAACAAAACAGTTTTGATTAAACAACACACACAGAGTCTCACAAGAATGATGTAAATTGAGCTTTTGCTTAAGTACTACAAAACAAGTTAGTGCCAGTTGCATTGTTAACATAATCATACATCAAGTACTAAGAATTTTATATATATTCAATTCATTTTTGCAAAAAAAAAAAAACAAGGCACTATTTCAATGATGTGAACACAGCAATTGTTGTATCCTAAGATCTATTACATTTGAGTTTCCCAACATAACCACTGTAGGCTAACCCTAAGAATAGAATATGCGAGCACAACAGTAAGTAGTTTAAGAAACAATAAAGATACCTATACAATTAAAGCACAGATTCGCACACAATATTACTCTTTGTTGTAAAGCACATTTTGCTTTGTTAAAAACATTACAAATAAAACTTTTATGCACTACACCTTTGCAAGCAGCGCATTGAAGAGCTGTAGCAGGACGGTTTTCCGCTCTGCAACCGTTAAATGTCTCATGTCACGTAGTGAAGAATTCCCGCAATTCAGGCAGGCGGTGGCAGCAGCAGCCGTCTGATTTTCCTCTTATTGTCAGGGCGTGGCGCTCGCTGGCGAGGGCCCTTAACGGCAGAATCCTTCTTATTAGGTTTGGCAGTGGCTGTGGGTGGCTGGGCAACATCCTTGGTGATATCAATCACGACAGCAGCACCATTCTTAGTACATTTGATGGCGGTGGTGGCAACATCAGGCTGCTGGATGACAACCTCCATCACGGCAGCAGGAACATGAGTCTCTGGCAGCGGTACACAGTCGGGAAGGTGAACACGAATCGCATCTTTTAGCAAAGTGTGCGTAATCACCTCGTCCGCACCACGAGGCAAGGGAGTGCCTGTTCGCATATTTTGAACTACACATCTCCCTAACTCATGGTAGTCGATCATCTGCTGACAATGCTCGTACGATACAGGGTTGTGGGCAATCAGCCAATGTGCTATGCCATCACTTTGTTCACTATACGAGCGTGCATCTGGAGTGGTGGTGGCGGCTGGATCTTCTGCAGCAGCAGCAAGTTCAAAGGTGATGGCACCGTCCTCAGGCATCACGCTGCCGTAGGCAGTCTCCGACCGAAATTGTATGTTCATCTCGAGCTCACTAAAGTCGACTGTTAGGAAAACAGAGCGTTTATATAGCATATACACAGCGTCGACACGAGCTTTGACAAATAGCAGGAGAAGGCTTGCAAGTAGATCGTACACAACCTGGCAGCATTAGAACTTGCTGCGACAAGTCAGTTCACCCTTGACCGACATCGTACCACCTTCACTCTTCATGATGTAGAAAAAACAGCTGTTGTTGTTGTTTATGCATTACTTATATGCATCACAGGGCGGAGGGGCAGCTTCCCCACACACACGTATATGAAGCAATTGAAGCACTTGTTGTTTTTCAATTGAAGACACAACATACCTTCGCAGCGCATGGTAGAGTCCATTTGCTGCCACAGTCTACCAGCATGGTCGTATGTATGTGTCCTGTACACTCTTAGNCGCAGCGCATGGTAGAGTCCATTTGCTGCCACAGTCTACCAGCATGGTCGTATGTATGTGTCCTGTACACTCTTAGGTCCAGCAGTATGTCGAGCCAGTATTGACGTCGTGCAGGACATAGTTCAATATCTTGCACCCATGGAGACATTCATGATGTAGTTCGGTAATATCTTCAATTTCGGCACGTGTTGCGAGTATGCGACCATTTTCAGGCAGCTCACTGTTTGGCCGGTGATTCAAGACGGCCCACTGTTCGCTCTTGTTACAAGGCAGAATGTCCCAGTGGAAGTTGTCCCAGGTGTCGTGATATCCCCACAAATGATTGTCACCATCACATATCTGCACTTGCTCGTGTCCCAGATCAGGTTTAAGCACCACTCTTCTATAACCAATAAAGTAACCCGTGTACAAGTTCACATCTTCCGGCAGAAAGATCACACAGTCACGGAAGTTAAATGTATTACATATGACGGACGATAGTTCTCATCTGAATGATACACAAATGTCTACTGCGGCAGGTTCAAACCCTTGTCCCTTCTTATATTGTAGCCAGGTACGCCTCGCAAGTTAACGGAGAACACATAGTCGTCCAAGTAATTTTACCTCTGTTCATGCAGGTCGTATGACGGTCGCCGGTACAGCACTCTATCCAGCGGGAAATTACACTGTCGGCGGTAACATCGCAAAGTGCATATGCAATTGTATGAGTAAACCGAACCTGGTGAATATACTCGTCGCCTGCTTGCATTAACAGAGCACTGAGTGAGCATGGCAGCTTCATTCCGGGCCTTAGGTGATATACAGCAAACGATGTTACATTACACGGTACCGAGAGAAAACTATCCTCATCGACACGACATGCCCAGTGCTCGAGCCCGGTAGAGCATTCTACCTGGGCGGGTTGCTCCGGACGTTTGAAGTGAACTCTCCTATAGCCTACCGTGACTTCGCCCTCGTACGTGACTAGCGGGTTGAATGTTGAGTGCATGGTTGCGGACAGGCGTCCACGAAATAAGTGCAGTGGTGGCGGGGGTTGAACACTATGTAAACTAAATTCAGAGATGGCAGGTTAAGTGCATGACACTATATATATATATATGTGTGTGTACTAGAGGGACATCTTTACGAAAATTCCACTGCATGCATCGACCGTTGGTGGTCAATTGGCTTAGTGCCCGTATAGCTAAACCGGACTGTGGACATATTCAGCTTGGCCATATCAGCGTCGGTGATTAGTTGTACGTTCGTGATGCGGGATTCCTCGTCTAACATGCATGTGACACACTTTCCGTATGCAGTCTCGGTCCTCCGGAAATCGGAGGCTATGTACAGCTTCCCTATGACGAGGTCTGAGAACGACTTGTACTGCCCCGTCCCATTAAACTTGGCGAGGAGTCCTTCCATTGCTGCTGCTGTAGATACAGTATCAGTACTATAGTTTCCCTCATCGCAGGCTCACTTATTTATATTGGTCCCGGTGGTGTTGTTTTTGACAATAATTTGATCCTCGCGGCAAGTCTCCCCCTTCCAACGCCTTAATAGTAGAGCATTCAGGCACGGACACGCGAGGCCACGCCTGCAAACGGTGCAAACGTGGATATTTTTTTTTACATATCGTTCTCGCAACCATTGAACCGAAGGACAGCCAGCCTCCTCCTTTTGGAGGTCACAGATTTTTAGTTTCGTGTCACAATAGGTGCTTAAATGACGCTTCTGCTCCGGCCCGGCCATGAAGACAGTCTCGCTCCCGTTGAATAATGCGCTAAGTACATCACGCACTGTATCGTATTCTACATCACCCACGCTCCAATTGATACCGTGATAGTATTGTCCCAGCCATATATTTGTTACTTTGCTTTTAACATCTAGCTCATGCCGTGGAAATGGCGGTATATATATACTATATGTATTTATCAATAACTCTACATGCAATCAAATTCACTATTTTATCTAATAAAGTATTAAGTTTCTGGACAACTGCAGTATGCATGTGCTCTCGCAATGCGTCCATTTTTCGTCATCCATGTGCAAATCATTTAAATTACGAACAATCCTGTGACGGATAAGTTCCTCAATATCTGCAAGTCCCGTACTCAATGTTTGGCTACAGAAGTCGAGCGAGCAGATTTGTAATCAATTTATTTGTCATCCCTTCAAATATCAAGCCGAGTTTCGTATTTAAGATACCTATGCTCTCCAGCTGCATACATAATATGTTTAGCATAGTCGAACCTGTGCTTGACGCATGAAGGTGGTCACCTAGTTTCGCGGACAGGATTGTAAACCCCTTAATGTCGAACTGCTCGAGCTTCGTCTCGACTACTGTGAGCTTGGCGTCCACAACACTCATCTTGTCGGTGCTCTCGTTCACTATACGCAGATTATCTTTCAATGTTGCTGCGAGGGTAGTAAGTGACCTATAATCGACGCGTTCGCCCTGCATCTTCGGATACATTGCTAAGCTGGGAGTCCAGATTGGTATACAGTGCGTTCGTGTTGGCGAAGAGATCGCCTTTCATGGCGATGAAGTTTGATTCCAGCTTCGAGGGTACCACACTCTCGGTCTTTACATTAAGGTAACCATCTAGTAATGCCGTGATACCCGCTAGAATTCACGCGCTTCCTTGCTCTCCCGCATCGGTGATTTTCTTCTCCATGGCCGAAGTCCTAGCCCCTAACGTGTTCAGTTTAAGTACTTCATCGGATAATTTGTGAAGCTGGGCCTCCATATCAGTAGACGGTATGTTCGTGTTGCCGGACAGCCTCCCTTCCACGTCTTCGAGTGCATCCCCGGTAGTAAAAGCGGTCAGATGGGACACATTTTCGATTAATGTACCAAGTCGCAAATCCATGTTAGTGGTAAGTATATTAGTGTCGAACCGGCGTTCTTCCATGGTGGCCAGCTTTCCACCCAATGCAGACAGTTTCTTAATGTCATCGGCTAATGGGCATAATTCACTTGGCATGGTCGTATGAACTCTGCTGGCTATACACTCTCCCACACCATTCAGCACTGTCTCTAAAGCCGTGATTCGTGACATACCTGCCAATAATGTGCGCAGATGCACCTCCATACTGCTTTGAAGTGATGTTACTGGCCGCAACGCTTCCGATATAATGCTGCGAACAAAGGATACATTCGCGGCATAACCACCATGTTTCGCGCTGCCTACATTCTTTGCTCGTTTTCCTCCGAAACTACAGTTCCCGACATTAGTAGATATAATACAGCTTTCCAGCATCCGCTTCAGGCTGTTATGGCCAAACTTGGGTACTGAGTAGATCATACTTCACTGATGCACTATAATGAACTGATCGAAACCCCTTTGGTACAGTCCCTTTTCAAGTGTAAACTCTTTTGCTATCACTAGGAACCCATGAGTTTCGCACCAGCAACACACACAAATTTCTTTAAATTTGTCGAATTTCATGTCGGTGTTAACGTGGTCCTAGTAGACATGGTGTAAATTCAGGTCGTCCATGCATAATAGGACTAGGAAATTCGCATTGTCATGTAGAAGCTGTTGAGGCATTCGTGAATATGTTTGACATAGGCAAATAGAATCCACTGCTACATGTCATACCATGCTGAAATAGTTCTGCACAGTCTCCTGTTTCTCACATGCCATGGCGTAAAAAATAAACACAGAGCTCAGAAAAGCCTCGCTTGGCTGCACGACCGCGTCATTGTCACTAGATGGAAAATAACGAAGTCTGGCAATGGCTTGTAGTATTTGCGATAGNTTGGCTGCACGACCGCGTCATTGTCACTAGATGGAAAATAACGAAGTCTGGCAATGGCTTGTAGTATTTGCGATAGTCGTAAGTACTTTGGCTGATGAAGAGAGTTCGAGTATAGGTACACATTTTCGAACCGAAGACCATTGGGTTCCTCTAGGAGGCTGACAAGCACATATGTCTTACAGCAGTTGCTCGGTCCTGCTATGATCCCTCGTACGGTGTCCATAATAACTTTCCATGACATAATGTAAAAACGTCAGTTTCATCTTCGTCGACATCACTGATGCAGACAGGAAGTGGTGTTGACTTGGTACGATCTCCATCGAATTGATATGCGAATCGGTTAATCGGTAATATTTATGTGAGTTTTTTTGACCAGTCGCGGCCCTGGGCGATCTCTGTTATGTACAGTGTGTGTGTGATGCGGTCTGCCACATGGGCNGTTTTTTTGACCAGTCGCGGCCCTGGGCGATCTCTGTTATGTACAGTGTGTGTGTGATGCGGTCTGCCACATGGGTGTTGGATGTGGATGCACGCACATGTGTATGTAAGTATGCTGCGTGCTGTGTGAAAGAGTGTGTGTGTGTGATGGTAAGATTTATATATAACTTTGGGGCTATCATTACTATTATTTAAACATGCATGGCTCTACCATATTTGTCATGGCAGGCATCTCTCTTGGGAGGCGCTGCGCTTTATCCACTGCGTCACTGCGGCACCCTCATGGTGGGCGTTGCTGTAAGGAGCTGTCTGCCTTAGGGTATGTCATGGAAGTGTCTCTCTTGGGACACATCTTCCCTCCGAATGCAAGAGTGTGAAGTTTTTTACATGCACACTCTATCCACTATGCTACCGCGGCACCCCGATTGAAATGGAATGACAGAGCGTTCCATTTAACTTGTTATCTATCCGTTCCATCACTGCGGCACCCCCACATAGCAATGGAATGCATGCGCATGAAGTTTTTTTTACATATGCTCTATCCATTGTGTCACCGTGGCCCCCAATTCTAAATGACATCTCGCAAACCCCATGGCGGGTGTCTCTGTTGGGACATGACTGCCCTCCCCTGTAAATGCAAGAGCGTGCAGTTTTAACATGTGCTCAATCCGTTGTGTCACCGCAGCATCCTCCTTGATATGGAATGCAAGAGTGTGAAGTTTTAACATGCACTCTACCCATTGCACCACCGCTGCACCCCCATTGGAAAGTGAGTGCATGGCATTTTAACATGCGCTCTACCCATTGCGTCACCATGGCGCCCCCTCCCCTGTGAATGCAGGAGTATGAAGTCTCGTAGCCCGATACTATATCATGGCAGGCGTCTCTGTTGGGAGCTGTCGGTGTGTGAATACAAGAGCACGAAGTTGTGCTCTATCCATTGCATCACCTCACCACCCCCCTTGAATGCCAGAGCATGACATAACGACTGGGCATTGTCTTAGGGAGCCACAACCAACATGGCCGCCGGCGGGGCGTTGGCTTAGGGATCCATGAACAAACATGGTCGCCAGGAAATATGCGAGGATTTTTTTTTTGAACTTTTGAAATGCTAAGAAATTTTTTTTTAACTTTTGAAATATTTAATACATTTTTTAACCTTTGAAATGTTAAAAGTGTTAATTTAAGAAAATTAATTTTTAAAAATTAATTTTGAAAAAAAAAAAACGTTATTTGGATATTATTTTCAGAAAAAAAAATTGCCAAAATTTTGGAAATTTTTGGAATTTTGGCAAATTTTGACACTGGATGCCAAGATGGCCGCTGTCGAAGCGGAATGCAAACGCATAAAGTTTGTCATTTCCTTGGTAAGCTTTTGGTTCCCGGTCTCCCTGTCATGACGCTGTGTTTAAAGCGCCGTGATATAGCTACTGTTATGTGCTCGCAGGACAATTTCTCGTGATNAAAATTTTTTTAACTTTTGAAATATTTAATACATTTTTTAACCTTTGAAATGTTGAAAGTGTTAATTTAAGAAAATTAATTTTTAAAAATAATTAAAAAAAAAAATGTTATTTGGAAATTATTTTCAAGAAAAAAAATTGCCAAAATTTTGGAAATTTTTGGAATTTTGGCAAATTTTGACTCTGGATGCCAAGATGGCCGCTGTCGAAGCGGAATGCAAACGCATAAAGTTTGTCATTTCCTTGGTAAGCTTCTGGCTCCCGGCCTCCCTGTCATGACGCTGTGTTTAAAGCGCCGTGATATAGCTACTGTTATGTGCTCGCAGGACAATTTCTCGTGATNCTCCCTGTCATGACGCTGTGTTTAAAGCGCCGTGATATAGCTACTGTTATGTGCTCGCAGGACAATTTCTCGTGATGAGAACTGTTCGCTGCTAACCACTGCAGTGATTTCATTAATTAAAGGTGCATTGTAGCGTCTCTCATGCTCTCTTCGCGGAGTCCGACCAGCATGGGTGACTGCATTAAAATCGTCTTGAGGCAGGCTCTCTAAAGCGGTTTTAAATGTTTTTATCAAGATGTTGTGTTTATGCAACATTCTTTGAATTTTCAACACTGTGTCCATTGAATTCCTTGAATAAATTGCCAGCGGCGGTTTGTTTCAATTTCTTCGTTACGAATGAAATATACCTGCAAGAATTTATGCTGTTCATTGACAGTTCGAAAAAGCGCACGTATTCTAATGATAAACTTGACCTTGAACAGTAAACGTTGGTAAAAATCCGGGCATTATTATCTTTCTGTCATCTCCAAAAGATGTAATTTGGAAACATGAGTTGTACATTCTGATCCTATTTAAAAAGCGTCGTGATTCATCGACGTCATACAAAAAGAAAGTTTTCAGAGGCTCTTCTAGCTCACCAAGTAAAGAAGGGAAAGTTTCCAGCTGGAACAGCACTTCCCTGCGGTCTCATCTTTCAATTTAAAAGCGCTACAAAACCGGCACGACTTGACCATAAGTCCGATAACAATAAGCCTGTGATTCTTATAATCAATTAAGGGATCGTAATGAAATACCGCGTCATTAAATACAGACCAAGTATTTATTTGAAAAGCTCGTCGACGTTCCGCTTGGAGTTCCGCGTTTGCGATTCTTCTCGCCTGTGACTGTTCAGGTGTTTCGGATACCCTTAAAGCTGTCGGTCGTTCTGCTTGTTCTTCCAGTCGTAGTTGGGTCTGAACAGGCGGTTCAGAGGCTCTTAATAGGGTTTGACGCTCAGCCTGTTCATCTAAATGCAACTGCGTTTGTTCACGCATTTCTGAGGCTCTCAAAGCGGCTTGAGGCTCTGCCTGTTCATCTCGACGGAGTTGAGTATCGGCAGGAGTCTCTAATATCCGGAGATGTTCCTGGCGTGCGGCCTGTTCTTCGAGCCTTTCCTGAATCTGAGCAGGCGATTCAGCGGCTCTCAAAGCAGCTTGTCNCGGCAGGAGTCTCTAATATCCGGAGATGTTCCTGGCGTGCGGCCTGTTCTTCGAGCCTTTCCTGAATCTGAGCAGGCGATTCAGCGGCTCTCAAAGCAGCTTGTCACTGCGCTTGCTCTTGTCTTCTCAGTTCAGCATCTTCTGAAGACTCTTGCGACCGAGCAAATCTTTTCGCTTGTGCTTGAGACGATGCTCTTGAAAGACTTGATTTTCATTTGCGAGGCGTTATTTATTTAACAGACGATGAAAAACTAAACAAAAAAAAAACAGTCACAAAAGTAAACAAAAACAAATACCAAACCAACAAATCCAATTCAAAGTGCAAATCAGTACCAATTGAACAACATTAGAATATTCCTAAACAACATAACCAAAACGAAAAGCGAATCAAAGGAAACCAAAAGTAAATGCTGTTAATTGAAACTATTTAAACGCCATCTATTGCCAATTTTTAAAACTTTTTTGATATATTTTCTTGCAATAAAAAGTAGCCAATGTCACCTTTCAGCCCTCCAACTATTTCCGTGCAAGAAATTACGTCCATCTGTTGCCCGGTTGCGACGTTGCATTGTCCCCGTTGCATTGTTGACGTTGCATTGTTATTCGGTTCGTGTAATTCTTCATTTTCCAATAAGAATTTCCCCGAGGGAATGATATATTTTTTCGGGATAAAAGGTAGCCTATGTCACTTCCCGGCCCTCCGTCTATCTCTGTGCAAAAAAATACGTCGATCCATTGCTCCGTTGCGACGTGAAAGAAGGACAAACAAACACACAAAAACACTTTCGAATTTATAATATTAGTATAGATTACACGTGATGAGAGCCAGTGGATTAAATAACAGATGCTGCTTTGTATATTTAATAGGATAACTGTAAACAATAGCATTTTTTAAATACCTTTTTTGGAAAACTCGTAATCCCAGAATATTTATTTACTGAGATATGTGTATACGTACAAACGCTGATTTTACTGACAATATTTTACTATAGAGTGCCCTTAACGTGCCCTAACGGCGGCGGTGGCGAAACGCCCGCCGCCTGTCTCTGGCCTCGTCCGGCTGGTCACGATGGCCCAGCCCACTGTGCCCGCGCACGCCGCTCACGGAAATGAAAGGCTCGCCGGGGTTTCGGCCCATTAGCGGGCAAGGAGGGCGCCGCACCGACTTAACCCGCCGTCGAAGTGTTACACCCGGCCTTCATTTACACCGCGCCTCGCTAACACGTCACACGCGCCGTAATAATGACTCTCATCTTGCAGCCCATCGAGGGTTATCTCAGCCGTACCTTCGTAAACTGGGTTTATTTAATAAGAATTTCTCTCTTGGGAAATACTGCGAAGCTGTCAACAGACTGGGAGACTGAGCAGCTCTTGAGTGGCCTGCAGACTACGCTCCTCAGTTCTGTTTGCTGGAACGGTTGTCGTGAGTTGATTGGCTGCTATCAGACCAAAGATTTTTACGCTTGGCTGGGTTGCGTATGCTTTGCTGCGGATAAGTGAACACTCTTTGAACCAACCTTTAAAAAATATCACTGACAGTAACTACATATATGGTACAATAAACACTGGCATGCCCGTCTCCCAGTTAAGATGGCAACAAATTTATAAAAAAAATAGTTTTAAGATTTTATGTTGTATTGAGAGGTAATGATTAAATATATATATACTAAATTCAGTGTTTATTTCTTTCACAAATATAAAACCATGAATATATAAATTATTATAGTTATTTCTCGAAAAAGTTCTACCGTTTCACCTGGATTACGCATGGATAAAGCAAGACGGCACGTGGCATTGTTAATCTTATATAAGTGGAAGGATACCAAATGAGATTAAAATTAAATCATAAACAGGGCTTTCAGAAGTGCTCAATTAACCATGAACAGTATATACAGCTGTTAAAGCCATACAGACAATTAAATATATATTTTTAATATATAACCTGCCGAAAAATAAGTTTATTTTGAGAGATTCAGGAAGCGCTTAACACCTGAGGTAGCGCAAAAGTAGGTTAGGAGAGGTGGAGCAGTGACGGAATGCAATGGTCAAAATGGGAGTATCTCGATAAACCCCACCACCCTACTCGACGTCCGCCATGTTTACCATAACGCGAAAATCCGGGCGTAATTACGATGGAAACCGAACCAGCCTGTCGAAGTTTGTTCTAACCAGTACATTCGAAACGACTAAAAACATTATCGAANCCGAAGTTTGTTGATTAGCGAACGATGATCATTGTTCTAACCAGTACATTCGAAACGACTAAAAACATTATCGAATGAAATAAGTGCTGCGATAGTCATAAATAAGAANTCGAAGTTTGTTCTAACCAGTACATTCGAAACGACTAAAAACATTATCGAATGAAATAAGTGCTGCGATAGTCATAAATAAGAATACCTCTCTGAAGCATCTCCCGAATAAAAACGGAGCAGAAGCCAGTAAACAAACTTCCAAGGATAACGTAGACAGACGATTGCGGCTTTTAGCGTACGGACCACTGAACGCCGAAATATTTCCCGTCCCTAAAATATAAGTTCCTAAGGATCGAACTGAAGGAACTGACGGCCTGGCACACTCTGTAGAGAGTGGTACTGCCATATGTTGCTCTGCTGGAAAGAATAAATATTCACTCACAGATTAAACGTGCGCACTGAAACAGATATTTCTGGCTCGTAACAGTGGCCTGAATTCCCTACAGAAATAAAACCTGCTCGGCTCAGCTCAGTTTACCATCTGCCCTCAATTNGGACCACTGAACGCCGAAATATTTCCCGTCCCTAAAATATAAGTTCCTAAGGATCGAACTGAAGGAACTGACGGCTTAGATAAGCAGTGTGATCCTGGCCTGGCACACTCTGTAGAGAGTGGTACTGCCATATGTTGCTCTGCTGGAAAGAATAAATATTCACTCACAGATTAAACGTGCGCACTGAAACAGATATTTCTGACTCGTAACAGTGGCCTGAATTCCCTACAGAAATAAAACCTGCTCGGCTCAGCTCAGTTTACCATCTGCCCTCAATTNCTCGTAACAGTGGCCTGAATTCCCTACAGAAATAAAACCTGCTCGGCTCAGCTCAGTTTACCATCTGCCCTCAATTGTTAAGAAAATAGAAATATTCTCTTCACGTTGGAGCTACTTGAAGAAATTCCTTCCGAAATTATGCTTTGAAAATGCGACTCCGAACTGAGACTTTGTTTAACCAAATTCTCGTAGACAATTGTTTCAGAAAAATAATTTATCTAAAGTGAGATGTAACTGTATGACATTTTCTCTGGGTTGTAAAAACTCACTATGCATTTAATTGCCGGCATCAGTCGCCTCTATAAGATACAACCGGTCGGTAGTTCGACGTGTCATCGTCAAATTAAAGTCCGGCACGCTCATACACACTGATTGACGTCCCGCCTTTCAGTGCAAAACTTTACCAAGGGTAAGGCGATATTCAGAATTTAGGCCCATCCCAAAAACGTATTCTCGTGTCTAGTGTTCAACCTTATTTTCTAACAAAAGTGATTAATTGTTACTATACTGATCACAATTCACCCACACGCAAATCTCTCAGAGGATGATCTTCTCCTTTGAGTTCAGTGGCAGAATCATTTTTGCCCACCCTTACTTGTGATAATTATGTGTAACATACATACGAATTAATAGGGGTGGATGATTCAATAATACTGTGCGTGTAACTAAAACTATTGAAAAAAAAGTTTAATCTTCTCGAAATGGTTTTTTCTGGGTACGGCAGGACATCAATAATTGTTCNCTAAAACTATTGAAAAAAAAGTTTAATCTTCTCGAAATGGTTTTTTCTGGGTACGGCAGGACATCAATAATTGTTCAATAGACTTCCTGAAATAATTATTATTTGAAAGATGTTATTTTATAGGTAATAGTCATTTTTATGAAGTGACCAGTAATTTACACTAGTTTATTTCTCGCTGAAAAACAATAGGAGCATTCAACAAGTATTATAATCTCTTCACTGTCAACTGAGCACTTTTGATATTAACCTTNGCTGAAAAACAATAGGAGCATTCAACAAGTATTATAATCTCTTCACTGTCAACTGAGCACTTTTGATATTAACCTTTGAATAATGTCACTACTGCTACCTGCCAATATTTTAAGGGGCACACTGTCTGCCATGCACTCAGTTACGCTGATAATGAAAGAGGGAACTTAGTCCTATGTCTCGAAGTTGAATTAAAAGTGTTAGGTAAACGTTTGTGAATACTGAAATAATTACTTTTTTATGTTTGTTTAATGCATATAAGTGTAAGAATGAGGAAATTAGTGAAATACGTACTTTTACAATAATTTCACTGACATGACGGAAGAATACACAATGTCTATACAAGTATATCTTAAGCAGGGCTTTCAAAAGTGATCAGTTTATCGTGAACAGCCAGCAACTTAAGCGACACACCGAATCGTACTGTGAGCGAAACAAAAACTAAGATCTTACACCTCTTATTCGAAAGTCTCAAGTCGCACTGACTGTATCGAGTGGCTAGCGTTCCGGCTGTCAAGTGTTGCAATGGGAGAAGGGAGGAGGTGTCACCCACGTGCATTTTTACAAATATTATTGCGGCCAATACTAAATACTCCCGATGTCCTCACACATTAGGATAGTGGGATGGAATATAGCTAGTAGTAAAATGAAGACAATCATAATAGTAACTGCTGACCTGGCTACACTGGTCGATTATAATAGTTCTTGCCTCAATTCGCACGCAGAAAGGATTTTAGCGGCCATGGTCGCTAAAGGCGTGCCATGCAGCATGGCACGGGGGCCGTTACTGATGATTGTTCCAGTCCCGCCTCTCGACTCAGAATGTTAACACCANTGCCATGCAGCATGGCACGGGGGCCGTTACTGATGATTGTTCCAGTCCCGCCTCTCGACTCAGAATGTTAACACCAAGTCAGTAATTAACTGAAGGTCGTAACTCAGTGCAACTTACAGGAGGTTTTCTGTCGCCTTCAGCCTTTCTATGTGGAAACCAGAGTTTGGCAAAATTCTTTGGTTCTGTATTCTATACACTAGACTCAGTGGCGGAATTACGAGAAGGGGTATGGGTTACTTGNTGGCAAAATTCTTTGGTTCTGTATTCTATACACTAGACTCAGTGGCGGAATTACGAGAAGGGGTATGGGTTACTTGTCTCCTCCCTGACATTAAGCATTAATGTTTGATTCCTAGCTAGAGACATATTTTTAAGCCTGTCAAACAAATGAATAAAAATTTTTCTTCATNAAGCATTAATGTTTGATTCCTAGCTAGAGACATATTTTTAAGCCTGTCAAACAAATGAATAAAAATTTTTCTTCATCGTATGTACAGTTATAATTCTCTGTCCGTTGAAATGTATCTTCTATTAGTCTACCACAATCCTCATGCTTGACGCTACTGTGCCAGTAAAAAGTAATCAACCCTGTAACGTTTCAGATGAACCGTTGTATTAAATTCCTAATGCTGCACGTGTGCGCAATTATATAATCGATTCTACAAATTATTNGTTTCAGATGAACCGTTGTATTAAATTCCTAATGCTGCACGTGTGCGCAATTATATAATCGATTCTACAAATTATTGTGTCCATTTTTCAGCCAACAGGGAAGTCGCCTCCCCTCGGTCAATAAACAGTGGTTTGTTATTACTTCAGTTTGTAATGAGTACGTATAAATTATTGCAGGCTATTTGCCTCATTATTTTCAAAATATGCCTTGTTTATAAGTCTTTACGTATCCAAAACCAGCAATATTACAACATAAATTATTTTATTTAGATATTTGAACTCTTGGTCCATNTAAGTCTTTACGTATCCAAAACCAGCAATATTACAACATAAATTATTTTATTTAGATATTTGAACTCTTGGTCCACATGAAACAAGTGTTACACACGTGCGTAACCGTATTCACAAAATACAACGCACAGTTTGAGGGAGAGGGAGGGAGATAGATAGATCGATAGATAGATACAGAGAAAGAGAGAGATAAGATTGAAATCATCATTGATATTGTCACAGAAAGTTTGAGACTTATCCCCCTTCTNTAAGTCTTTACGTATCCAAAACCAGCAATATTACAACATAAATTATTTTATTTAGATATTTGAACTCTTGGTCCATATGAAACAAGTGTTACACACGTGCGTAACCGTATTCACAAAATACAACGCACAGTTTGAGGGACAGGGAGGGAGATAGATAGATCGATAGATATATACAGAGAAAGAGAGAGATAAGATTGAAATCATCATTGATATTGTCACAGAAAGTTTGAGACTTATCCCCCTTCTGGAAACAAATAGTCGGTGTCTATGATAGTGTCCTCTTGTCTCCCTCCGTGCAAACAATCATAGCTACGCCACTGCACTCTCCACAGCCCTGTGCTTGCGCGAGCTTCAACTGCTGCAAATGTGGGTATAACTGTGTCACGGTTAACTCTGCCACTTTGAAAACCAACTTTTGAAAAGTAATCAGCTGCGTTTACACATATTCGGACGTAAACATGCGATAATCCTGGCTCCAGTTAACCTGAAAAGAAACAAGAACATAGTCTCGCAATACCTAGTTAAGCGCAGAAATTACCAAAGTTAGTTCTGTAGTTCTGTATTTCTCATCTCTTCGTAACTAATTTCCAAAACTTTATATTATAATAAAAAATTGTTATGGCATACTGGTATACGTAATATAATTTTTTAAGTTTGTGTGGTTTCACTTAAGTTATTTCNATACGTAATATAATTTTTTAAGTTTGTGTGGTTTCACTTAAGTTATTTCTCAAATGAGCCAAACAATGATGAAATGGCGAAGAAATATCTTTTTTTATGGTTACAGATGTGAAAAAGTAACGGGAAAGAAAATATATTAATTTTGAAATAACTATTGAGATGTCCCTTTTACCCTTACAGACTAAGTTTTAAAACACTGAATCGGGGAATCTAGTTCTGGAGGTGGTGGGGGTGTTGGTGGTGGTGGTGGTGTGTGTTTGTGTGTGTGTGCGTTGTGTGTGTGTGCGTTCTGTGTGTGTGATAGTTGTGGCCCTCTACTCATTACATTAATACTTTTGAAAATATCTGGTTAGCTTCTTCTTCGGTCATATCACGACATATTTTTCAGCTACGTGTAAAGACTAACAATGCTACTGACCCAAGTACGGTAATCCATGCATCGGTCAAAAGAAACCACAAAATTGTTAAAAACATAAATTTCAGTACCACGCAAACTCTTAGTCTTATGCGTGGAAGTAGTTCTAAATGGCCGGTTCTGGTGCAGGGGATGGCGGACGGGGACAAGGGAAAAGCCAACTGCCAACTCGAATGACATCACACGGCCATTTTTTTTCCTTTTTACCTCGGAATTTCCTTTTTCCCCTCAAAAACACTTAAAATCGCCAGAATTAAAATAAAATTTCCCGAATTTCCCTCTAAACTTACAAAAATTTTCACAAAAATGTGTTTTGCACAATGTGGCTGACTTTTGCACAATTTTCGTCGAATACCCCACAATGGGACTAATGACTTTAGGGAAGGGGGATGAGTGATTGAGGGTTTTTGAATGGTTACTGTGACATTCAAACTCTATCATTCTGTTCCAGCACCATCCATCTCTCCAGAAGAATGTTAGAGTTCATTGAGCTATCATGCAACTTCTCTCATCGTGATCTATCATTCCACCGTGGTTTTCTCATATTCCTTCTAAACTCCTTTCACCTGACATCCTGATGGGATGAGACCCATGCTCTATCATTCCACCTTGATTTTCTCATATTGTTTCTGGTCTTCTTTCACCTGGCATCCTGGTGGGGACAAGTCTCATGCTGTGACATTCGCCATGTGCGACATGGAGCGAGGCCTGCCCAAGCACGCTAGTCTAGAGTCGGACCGCGCTCACGCGTCAAGTAAGTACTATTTTCACCTGTAAGCATAGTTGACTGTAATTTCCGAACTGTTTAAAATACAATCATTAAATTCATAACATATGTATCAGGGTCTGATGACGAAAAGGATCGCAAGGGTAAGTATGCCCAAAGTGCACTAATAAGCATAGTTGGATGTTATTTCCGATGCATTTAAGATACAGCCACAAAATTCATGTCATAGGCATCGCCCTTGTTGTTGAATAAGCATAGTCGGCTGTACTTTCCGAACCATTTAAGATAAAATCACTAAACTCATAACATAGATATTACCCCCGACGACGAAAAGGACCGCAGATTTAAGTAGGCCCTAAATCCTCTTATAAGCATAGTTGGTTGTAATTTCAGAACCATTTAAAACATAGTCACAAAATTCATAACATAGTCATCGCCCCCGTCTATGAACTGGGCCGCAGGTTCATGCACATCCTAAGTCCNTATCGCCCCCGTCTATGAACAGGGCCGCAGGTTCATGCACATCCTAAGTCCAATTATAAGCATGGTTGCCCACCATTTCCCACCCACTAAAGTTATAGGCATTAAATTAATATCATAAACATCTTATATGATGAAAAACAGGGTGGTAGGGTCAAGTAAACTTTGAAGCATCTTATAAGCATAGTCGACCGACAGTTCCTGTCACACAAAGCTAGAGTCATCAAATTCATTACATAGACATTGCCCCCGACAACGAATAGGATGATGGTATCAAGTATGCCCCTTTAGCCCTCGTATAAGCATAGTTGGATACCATTTCCTACCCATCATGGCTATAGTCACCAAATTCATAACATAGACATCACTTCCGACAACGAAAAGGGCTGCAGGGTCAAATACACCTTAGGCCTCCGTATAAGCAAAGTTCTTGCCCGATGGAGCCACAGTCCATAATAGTGATATCAGTGTTGCTATCATGCCAATAAGTTTAGTTAAAGTTAGAATGTAAAGCCGACATGAGAAAGAACGAATGATCACATGTGCCAACCACAAAAATGGCTACAATGCATCAGTGCGATTCACATTATGCAACTTGTACAGACTGTGTTCCTTTGCTTGCCAAAAAAAAACACTTTTAAACAATTAATCGCGCAAGAGAGATGTCACTGCTGATGCAAACAGATATATAAAACTATTATAAAAATAAATAGTTTTAAGCATTAAACAACCTACATATATTGCATGAGCATCGAGGGCTGTACATTACCTTAGTCTAAGAAAACTTTTGCGAAGCAAAGAACCACATGTGCGATAAGGACAATGCTGCTACACACTTATGCAAACTGATATAAAAATAAAATGCAAAGAAAAATATTTATAAGCTCTTACCATCCATTGCAATCATATTACACAAGCGTCGGGTGCTGTNAAATAAAATGCAAAGAAAAATATTTATAAGCTCTTACCATCCATTGCAATCATATTACACAAGCGTCGGGTGCTGTATGCCACATTAGACAATACCAAACCACCCTGGTCAGTACAACAGAATAGCAAACTTCTTCTGCACGAAGCGAGTGAAACGAAACCAAAAAATTCACAGTACAGCCAAAACGCACAACACTAGAAGCAGAACACATCCGACCTGACCGATGTTGTGCGATCAACTATCATCGTGGGAATCTGTAAGGCAGCCGAGGCGGTCGACCGGTAACATGAGAACTGTGCAATTCTCGATAAGTCGAAGGATGGTACCTAACAACAGCCGAGAGAGATGCATCAGGCTCCAGGGTGGAAGACCAGCAGAGTCACACATGCACTCCCATTTACGAGATAAATTCAGTTATAAAATACAAGGTATCAATTTATCCCGTTTTAAATACTATACATATANCACTCCCATTTACGAGATAAATTCAGTTATAAAATACAAGGTATCAATTTATCCCGTTTTAAATACTATACATATACATATACTTATTTGAATATTTACCATTTATAGTTCCAGAACTGTAAGCACATACGAAACAATATATATTTAAGCACTTAGTCGTACAAGAGACGTCACTGCTATGCACTGAGGCAAACATATTGAAAAAAATTATAAAAGCAAATATTTATACACATTTACAAAGAAATGCATAATGCACGAGCATCAAGTGCTGTACTTTATGTTAGTCGAAAAAAATCCTATTGAGAAGTGCGAGTACAATAAGGTCAACACTGCTACACACTGATGCAAATCTATATAAAAATAAAATGTAAAGCACAATAGTTATAAGCCCTTACCAACAATCGCAATCACATATTACGCATGCATGTCCCTTTACACACTAGGACTGCAGCCATCGAATAGAAAGCCGAGGCTTGAAAACACATACGTAGGAGAGCAGAGTCTAGCCTACAAGTAATTTAAAAAGCTATGTTTTCATGTCCCTATAGATAATTATACAGACACGAAATAGCTTGGCACTTCCTTTCAATGTGGCCATATCTATTCCCTGATTGACTGCACAAGGCTCTGATAAGGGTCCTTGTGCCTGATTGGCTGCTGCATGCTGCCGCAAGTTGCTCTTGCCATCTTCGTTTCTCTAGTCGACCACTAGAGTGCACGACCATCATCTCCTAGGGTTACTCTGGTCTTCAGCTGTCTTCGTTTCCCCTTTCACCTTTCAGGGATGCCAGCATCGTTTGCGTAACCGATGGCAGCCACTAGGAGCAACCGATGACCGAATTCCGACGTGCTGCATGCAGAACACTCACCGAAGCATGCAGTACACGATGTAAGTAGCTCAAAATATGCAAGACGCACGAGGTTTCGATCCAACCGACAACGACGGCTGCAGCTCGACGGTATCTATAGCAGTGGCGTGGTTCGACTGTGTGGGGCAAAGGTCGCAATAAACAGCATCAACTTAACATGTGGGTTGGGGGAACCTCGTGCAACATATAAAATCATCCCATACATGAAACAGTTAGGTCGCAAAATAAATGATGAAGGCTCAACACAGACACAAGTATGGTGTGAAATACGATGTCATTTCAAAACTCTACTAAAAAAATAATATCTGATAGTTCCACAGCCCATAATAACGATATCAGTGTTGCTATAGCAACAGCAGCTGTTGCCGATGTCCTCACATATACCGTTGTTGCATAGCTCCTCCTTGCTCATTGCAGGAGGGGAAAATGGGTGCTTTTAGAGTGTTCGCATGTTTTTCTTCATCCTTAAAAATACGTACATGTATATAGTATTTAAAACGAAATAACTTTTTTTATGTTGCCTTGTATAACTGAATTCCTCTTGTACTCGGCTGGTCTGCAACATTGGAGCCTGACTCGACTCTCGACTAGTGTATGTAACATTCCTTCAACTCGATGAGACCTGCACGATGCCTACACCATCGGTCGATCACATGGTTACCTTTCAGATTATCGAGATNTGTGCGTTCCATCTCTAGTGACGTGGGTTGTGAGTTTTGGCTATAATCTGTATTTGATGGTTTCATTCCGATTGTTTCGTAAGGAAATCGTTTACTAATCTGTTGTACTGACCAGTACAGCCTGGTCTTGTCTAGCATCATCTAAAGCAGCGTTCAGTACCCGACAGTTGTGCAATATGTGCTGGTTGGTAAGTGGTTTTAACTAGTTTACATTACATTATATTTTTTATATTTGTTTGCATCGGTATGAAGCAATGGCGACATTGTCGCTCCCCCTGTTTCTCGACTCTGTCATAGCATTTTATTTTAACCTAATATGATGTATGTTGCTCGATGCTCGTACATTATGCATTGATTGGTAGTGGAATTCGTGTGCCTCTACTGCAGCATTGTTCGGTCGGTAGGTGTATGTGGGGAAAATGGTTTGCTATTCTGCTTGTACNGGTGCGTTCCATCTCTAGTGATGTGGGTTGTGAGTTTTGGCTGTAATCTGTATTTGATGGTTTCATTCCGATTGTTTCGTAAGGAAATCGTTTACTAATCTGTTGTATTGACCAGTACAGCCTGGTCTTGTCTAGCATCATCTAAAGCAGCGTTCAGTACCCGGCAGTTGTGCAATATGTGCTGGTTGGTAAGTGGTTTTAACTAGTTTACATTACATTATATTTTTTATATTTGTTTCCATCGGTATGAAGCAATGGCGACATTGTCGCTCCCCCTGTTTCTCGACTCTGTCATAGTATGTTATTTTAACCTAATATGATGTATGTTGCTCGATGCTCGTACATTATGCATTGATTGGTAGTGTAATTCGTGTGCCTCTACTGCAGCATTGTTCGGTCGGTAGGTGTATGTGGGGAAAATGGTTTGCTATTCTGCTTGTACTAACCAAGGCTGCCACGTGAGTTTTCAGATGCATGGTCTTGTCTTGCAACGACTGATGCGATATATAGTGTTCGTCGATTGTGCAATATGTGTTAGCTGGTAAGTGTTTATAACCATTTTCCTTTTTTTTATGTGGTATCGGTACCATCGAACTGCAGCCCTCATTGTCGGTTGGATCGAAACCTCGTGCATCTAGAATTTTTTGAACTACTTGTACCGAGTACTGCATGCATGGGCTAGTGTTCTGCATGCTACATGTCGGAATTCAATCATGTGTGTAGACACGAGCGCTCCTAGCGATCACCACATCGGTAATGCAAACGATGTTGGCATCTCTCCTGACAGGTGACAGGGGAAAATAAGATGGCTGAAGACCAGAGCGACTGTAGCAGACAATGGTCGTTCACTCTAGTGGTTGAATGGAGAAACGAAGATGGTGAGAACAACATTTGGCAGCATGCAGCAGCCACTTGGTTAGAACTAACTATGATTATAAGTATGTTTAGGGTCTTCTTGACCATGCATTCCTTTTCGTTATCGAGGATGATGTCTTTATAATGAGTTTGGTAGTTGTATCTTAAATGGTTCGGAAATTACAGCCGACTATGCTTATACAAGTGATCATAGCCTAATTGTCTCTAGCTTCCTNATAAGTATGTTTAGGGTCTTCTTGACCATGCATTCCTTTTCGTTATCGAGGATGATGCCTTTATAATGAGTTTGGTAGTTGTATCTTAAATGGTTCGGAAATTACAGCCGACTATGCTTATACAAGTGATCATAGCCTAATTGTCTCTAGCTTCCTATTCAGCATCAAGGGCAATGCCTATGTTATGAATTTGATGGCTGTATCTTAAACAGCTTGGAAATTTCAATCAACAATGCTTATAAGTGTGGTTAGGATATACTTGACCCCGCGACCCTTTTCATCATCGGGGTGATACCTTTGTTATGAATTTGGTGGCTGTATAATAAAAGGTTAGGAAATGANCCGCGACCCTTTTCATCATCGGGGTGATACCTTTGTTATGAATTTGGTGGCTGTATAATAAAAGGTTAGGAAATGGATTTGGTGGTTGTATCTTAAACTGTTCGGATATTATAGCTGACTATGCTTATAAGTAGGCTTAGGACATACTTGACCCTGTGACCCTTTTCGTTGTTAGGGGTGATACATATGTTATAAATTTGGTGACTATATCTTAAATGGTTCGGAAATTACAGTCAACTATGCTTATAAGTGGGCTTAGGACAAACTTGACCTTGCTGCCCTTTTCGTTGTCGGAGGTGATGCATATGAAATGAATTTGATGACTGTATTTTAAATGGTTCTTAAATTACAGTAAACTATGCTTATAATTGCGCTTAAAACATACTTGACACTGCGGTACTTTTCATTGTCGTGAGTGATGCCTATGTTATGAATTTGTTGAATATAACTTAAATGGTTCGAAAATTACAGCCAAATATGCTTATAAATAGGCTTAGGGTATACTTGATGCATATGCACTGTGCGACTCTAGGCTAGGGTGCAGGGGCAGACCTCTCTCTGTGTCGCGCAGGTGAAATGACAGAACACGAGACTTGTCTTTGCCAGGATGCCAGATGAAAGCAGATCAGAAGAATATGAGAAAACCAAGGTGAAATGACATAGCATGATATTCGTCGCCTCCAGGACGTCAAGTGAAAGGAGCCTAGAAGGAATAAGAGAAAACCATGGTGGATTGATAGAGCATGAAATTCGCATCCGCCAGGATGCCAGATGAAAGGAGACCATAAGGAATATGAGAAAACCAAGGTGGAATGATAGAGCATGATGAGAGAATTTGCATGATGGGGCATTGAACTTTAATATTCTTCATGAGATATGGATGGTATTGGAACAGAATGGTAGAGCAGGAATGTTAGATTAGCCCCTCAAAATACCCCAGCCCCTTTCCTTCCCTCTAAAAAGAGTCATTAGCCACATTGTGGGGTCATCGACAGAAATTGTGCAAAAATCAGCCGTATTGTGTAAAACACATTTTGTGAAAAATTTTGTCGGTTTGGAGGGAAATTCGGGGAATTTTGAAGCTAATTTTTTATATTTTGGGCGTTTTTAAGAGAAAAAGGGAAATTCTGGAAATAAAGTGAACAAAATGGCTATGTGACATCATACAAGATGGCGGTCGAATTGTCTCTTGCTCTATCCTCCATCCCCTGCACCATAACCGGCCATTTATAACTACTCGTTGAAAAGAAAATTATGCGGGTTTCAGTTCCCTTTATATTTACCCTCTCTCTAATTTCATTATTGGGAGAAAGGAGGGAGGTAGTAGACAAAACAATGAACATAACTGCCGCTCATTAGATGACCACTAGTAGCAAGCAGTGCAGCCAATCACCGCACTCAAGTGTCGTCATACACTCTAAGAAATTGTTCACTCATTTACCACCTCAGTATTCTGTGAAGTTCCCATCTTTATGTAGTAGTCACTTTCAACATTTATAGAAGAACTGCGGGTTTTACGGAATAACATTTACTCTTTTGGAAATACTGATGGCATTTCTGTACCTAAAATGTTCGGTTAGTTGCAGTGAAGTAACAAATAAGAAAGTGCAACTCAATTCATGACAATGTTATGACTATAACACTTTATAATTTGGGCAAAAACTACTTTCTTAATGGAGAAAAGGTAAATGGAGAGGAAAAGGGAATATTGAGGATAAAATAAAATGCTAACGTTCCTGTCCAAGAAAACTTGCGTCTATTAATCAAATTATAGAAAAATCCAGGCCTTAAAAAAATAGTATTAATTTATTTATCATTATATTTCTGATTGCAAAAGTCGCGAAGGCAAGCCTTNATCCAGGCCTTAAAAAAATAGTATTAATTTATTTATCATTATATTTCTGATTGCAAAAGTCGCGAAGGCAAGCCTTGTTGCTTTCCTCAGCGGATGTACATTCCAAATTAGTCCACTGACTGCACAGAATGCACTATACTCATATTTCTCACTTTGTATCCTCAGATAAAAGCCCACAAAAAACGTGCATTGCGCATCCTCTTCTTGATTCTTTTCTTGTCTGGACTGACACAATCAGAAACTGCTGAGGCATCGGAATGAAAGGAATCGCCGCCGCCACTGTTGTTGCTGCTGCTGTTTAGACGCGGTGTATGGATTTTCTTCGTTTTATGGGCTTTATTCAATTTTCTGATTGCTTTTTTTAGTGGACTATTTAATTTCCAACCTTTTCAAGAGACTCTTCAAGCCTTGTTTTGAATGGTGAGTCAGTGATTACTGCTGATGTTCCTGGCCTTCTCCCTCTATTTGACCCCTTCTTTTTCTTCGGCGGAGGTGAAATGTCATGCGGAAGATAAAAACTAGCATACTTTGAAGATTCTAACACTTGTTCAAAGGAGCTGGTGAATGGTGGTCCTAAGGTGCTACTGCATGAAGGATTGACTGAAGGTAATGGAACCTTATCTTTTACAGTAGATGTACCTTCATTTGTGTCCTCAATGATACATGACGGTAAAAAGTGGCTATNCCGCGACCCTTTTCATCATCGGGGTGATACCTATGTTATGAATTTGGTGGCTGTATAATAAAAGGTTAGGAAATGAATTTGGTGGTTGTATCTTAAACTGTTCGGATATTATAGCTGACTATGCTTATAAGTAGGCTTAGGACATACTTGACCCTGTGACCCTTTTCGTTGTTAGGGGTGATACATATGTTATGAATTTGGTGACTATATTTTAAATGGTTCGGAAATTACAGTCAACTATGCTTATAAGTGGGCTTAGGACAAACTTGACCTTGCGGTCCTTTTCGTTGTCGGAGGTGATGCATATGAAATGAATTTGATGACTGTATTTTAAATGGTTCTTAAATTACAGTAAACTATGCTTATAATTGCGCTTAAATCATACTTGACACTGCGGTACTTTTCATTGTCGTGAGTGATGCCTATGTTATGAATTTGTTGAATATAACTTAAATGGTTCGAAAATTACAGCCAAATATGCTTATAAATAGGCTTAGGGTATACTTGATGCATATGCACTGTGCGACTCTAGGCTAGGGTGCAGGGGCAGACCTCTCTCTGTGTCGCGCAGGTGGAATGACAGAACACGAGACTTGTCTTTGCCAGGATGCCAGATGAAAGCAGATCAGAAGAAAATGAGAAAACCAAGGTGAAATGACATAGCATGATACTCGTCGCCTCCAGGACGTCAAGTGAAAGGAGCCTAGAAGGAATAAGAGAAAACTATGGTGGATTGATAGAGCATGAAATTCGCATCCGCCAGGATGCCAGATGAAAGGAGACCATAAGGAATATGAGAAAACCAAGGTGGAATGATAGAGCATGATGAGAGAATTTGCATGATGGGGCATTGAACTTTAATATTCTTCATGAGATATGGATGGTATTGGAACAGAATGGTAGAGCAGGAATGTTAGATTAGCCCCTCAAAATACCCCAGCCCCTTTCCTTCCCTCTAAAAAGAGTCATTAGCCACATTGTGGGGTCATCGATGGAAATTGTGCAAAAATCAGCCGTATTGTGTAAAACACATTTTGTGAAAAATTTTGTCGGTTTGGAGGGAAATTCAGGGAATTTTGAAGCTAATTTTTTATATTTTGGGCGTTTTTAAGAGAAAAAGGGAAATTCCGGGAATAAAGTGAACAAAATGGCTATGTGACATCATACAAGATGGCGGTCGAATTGTCTCTTGCTCTATCCTCCATCCCCTGCACCATAACCGGCCATTTATAACTACTCGTTGAAAAGAAAATTATGCGGGTTTCAGTTCCCTTTATATTTACCCTCTCCCTAATTTCATTATTGGGAGAAAGGAGGGAGGTAGTAGACAAAACAATGAACATAACTGCCGCTCATTAGATGACCACTAGTAGCAAGCAGTGCAGCCAATCACCGCACTCAAGTGTCGTCATACACTCTAAGAAATTGTTCACTCATTTACCACCTCAGTATTCTGTGAAGTTCCCATCTTTATGTAGTAGTCACTTTCAACATTTATAGAAGAACTGCGGGTTTTACGGAATACCATTTACTCTTTTAGAAATACTGATGGCATTTCTGTACCTAAAATGTTCGGTTAGTTGCAGTGAAGTAACAAATAAGAAAGTGCAACTCAATTCATGACAATGTTATGACTATAACACTTTATAATTTGGGCAAAAACTACTTTCTTAATGGAGAAAAGGTAAATGGAGAGGAAAAGGGAATATTGAGGATAAAATAAAATTCTAACGTTCCTGTCCAAGAAAACTTGCGTCTATTAATCAAATTATAGAAAAATCCAGGCCTTAAAAAAATAGTATTAATTTATTTATCATTATATTTCTGATTGCAAAAGTCGCGAAGGCAAGCCTTGTTGCTTTCCTCAGCGGATGTACATTCCAAATTAGTCCACTGACTGCACAGAATGCACTATACTCATATTTCTCACGTTGTATCCTCAGATAAAAGCCCACAAAAAACGTGCATTGCGCATCCTCTTCTTGATTCTTTTCTTGTCTGGACTGACACAATCAGAAACTGCTGAGGCATCGGAATGAAAGGAATCGCCGCCGCCACTGTTGTTGCTGCTGCTGTTTAGACGCGGTGTATGAATTTTCTTCGTTTTATGGGCTTTATTCAATTTTCTGATTGCTTTTTTTAGTGGACTATTTAATTTCCAACCTTTTCAAGAGACTCTTCAAGCCTTGTTTTGAATGGTGAGTCAGTGATAACTGCTGATGTTCCTGGCCTTCTCCCTCTATTTGACCCCTTCTTTTTCTTCGGCGGAGGTGAAATGTCATGCGGAAGATAAAAACTAGCATACTTTGAAGATTCTAACACTTGTTCAAAGGAGCTGGTGAATGGTGGTCCTAAGGTGCTACTGCATGAAGGATTGACTGAAGGTAATGGAACCTTATCTTTTACAGTAGATGTACCTTCATTTGTGTCCTCAATGATACATGACGGTAAAAAGTGGCTACTTGTAAAACGTCCCTGTTAATAGGATATATACCCGTAATTCGGAATCCACTCACAGCGATTTAACTACTTAAAACCTTTAATTACGTCCTTACAAAAGGTTCCACAATATCATATTTATTCAATGGTCTAGAATTTCTGTTTCATCCAAAGACAAATTTTCTCCTAAAATGTTTATCTCCTTAATATTCCTATGGTGCGAAGAATGTCCGTCCATAAGTAGCACAACACGCAACTATTCTGATTGTTTCGTTCTTCTGACGAAATTTTTGAACCAATCTGTGAATATGAAAGCTTGTATCCANAATGGAACCTTATCTTTTACAGTAGATGTACCTTCATTTGTGTCCTCAATGATACATGACGGTAAAAAGTGGCTATTTGTAAAACGTCCCTGTTAATAGGATATATACCCGTAATTCGGAATCCACTCACAGCGATTTAACTACTTAAAACCTTTAATTACGTCCTTACAAAAGGTTACACAATATCATATTTATTCAATGGTCTAGAATTTCTGTTTCATCCAAAGACAAATTTTCTCCTAAAATGTTTATCTCCTTAATATTCCTATGGTGCGAAGAATGTCCGTCCATAAGTAGCACAGCACGCAACTATTCTGATTGTTTCGTTCTTCTGACGAAATTTTTGAACCAATCTGTGAATATGAAAGCTTGTATCCAGCATGAAGAATGGCATATCCCGATGTATTCTGGTAGATCTGTCTTTATAAGCATCTTATTCATATTTTTTATTAGGAATATGAAGCAGGGAGGTTTATGGTAATATAGAATACGGATGAAAACAAGCGGGTATCCCACATTGCTCTCCTGGACATTTTGACATTTCGAGCATTATTTGCACGTTATAATTAATTATTTCATATAATAGCGCATTGCAGCGGAACCTGAAATTATTTAATCCTGTATAGAAGCAAAATTAAATAAGTAAGGCACATAAAACCTATTCCAAACGCGTCCTACCTAATACATTTTTCAAAACATGGAAAACAGACAAACTGCCACAGAATGGCCATGCATTACCACTGATTGTTGGGGCCTCTACCGGGGCTTTAAGGAGCTATTTAGAAGTAGTTCCGGCTGTTACTGCTAGATATGGACACTTGCACTACGAAACAAGGAGTTACTGATAACTAATGAGCCTATTTTCCTCTACATGGGTGCAAATAAATTTTAGTGAAACTTCTTCGCCAAATTTGAAAGAAATCGGTTGATTGTTTCCCGAGATACGCCATAAAAAGTGTATTATTTCATTCGGGGCTATCTTACAAAATGGCGGAGAAATGGGGCATTTGCAAAGACCATTTTTATGGATATAATTTATATAGTCAGTACACAAAGTTAAGTTGAAATTTGTTTTGTAGTTTGTTAGATACAAATTCTGAGCTAAAATGTTTATACGGCCACCATTTTAAAAATATGTGTCTGACCCTCTCAAAGTTTATAAGTTTACATGGCCTGCCATAGTTCTACTTGATTACACAATTTGGTAGAAATCGGTTATTTTTAGGAGATATCATGTAATTTTAATTTGTCATGTGATATTATTTCACAAAATGGTTGTAATATATACAGATGGTTGTAATATATACAGCCAGTATACAAAGTTTAATTGTAATTAATTACATGGTTTAGACGATATAACATACTAAACTAAAATAGCTTTATGACATCAATTTGAAAATAATTGTCTGACATACCTAAAACATATCAGTTAACATCACCTACCGCAGTACTACTTGTTTGCCATATTTGGTAGGAATCGGTTAATTGTTTCCCGAGATATGACATAAAAATGGTATTTATTCGTGTGGCACTATCTTACAAAATGAAGGGAAAAAGAGGCTCCATGTAGACACATTTGATGTTTGTTTTATATACTCCCAGCATACAAAGTTAAGTTGGAATTGATTACATGGTTTTGAAGATATAGCATACCATGCTAAAATTGCTAGATTGCTGCCATTTTGAAAATTAGTGTCTGACATACCTGAAACATATTTGTACATATCAACTGCTGCATTACTACTTGTTTACCAAATTGGTAGCAATCTGTGAATGGTTTCCCCGAGATATTACACAAAAACTTTATTAATTCATTTAGCGCTATCTTACAAAATCGCTGACAAAAGTGGTTGTTTTTGGCTTATAATGCTTGTAATAAATACTGTCAGCATACAAAATTTTGTTGAAATTGGTTTAATGGCATGGTAGTTATACCAAGTAAACATAAAACATTTATATGGCCGCTATTTTGAAAATAAGTATGTAATAAAGTTCAATTACTTATATTTACCTGGCCTATCGTAGTGTTACTTACGTGCCAGATTTGGCGAAAATTAGTTGAGTAGTTTTCGGAATATAATGTAAAAGATTTTTTTTTATTTGGTGCTATCTTCCAAAATAGTGGACCAACAGCAATATTCACCTCTGAATTCAATGCTTACATATTGCGCTGTCAGCATTCAAAATGAGTTTTTAATCGGTTGTACAGTTTCCGAGATATGACATCACCCTAAATATTTAATTGCTGCCATTTTGAAAGTAAGTACCCGGGGTGAACTAAAACTATAAAAGTCAGGTGTCCTTACTTAGTACTATATGTGCACCGAGTTTGGCGAAATTCGGTTCACGCATTCAAAAATTGAAAATGCGGTACACACATACACACAGACCCACACACATACACACAGGCCCACAGACAGCACACACATCGTACACACACATACACACACACAGAGACACACAGATAGGAAAGTGATCTCATAAGCCTTTCTTTCCTTCAGAAAATAGGCTATAGAGGGTAATTCCATATTACCCGCAAGTTCCATAGCACCCGAAGTTCCTCTATATGTGCATTCTGGTGTGCGGAAAATATTCCACACTATTTATAGATTATAAACTGACACTGCAGTAGATGAAGTGTACTGGAATTTTTTTTTAAGTGTTGGCTAACCAGTATCACAGTGGCTGGCCAAAATAATTGCTGCATGCAAACATTTTTCTGTCGAGCAGTGTGTGAAAACATTTATTAAAATAGTCACGTTTGCATGTTACATGTCCTTTCACCATTCTCCCGCAAGGAATATATTTTTTTTTTGTGGGAGGAATGTTTCCCTGCCCATCTGCCATTTTATAAAATGATACATTAAACAATTATAACTAATCTTCTTGGTTCGATGAAAACATTGCTGCAAGTACTCTACTGAATATTTTCATGGCAATATAAATTGTTACAGCAATAATGTTTTCAAGGCTTTAAAAGTGCTGTTTGAACAGCGAACCAGCANTTTCATGGCAATATAAATTGTTACAGCAATAATGTTTTCAAGGCTTTAAAAGTGCTGTTTGAACAGCGAACCAGCATTAGGAGGGGCTACCGCATACATAATTTTGATTGCTGAATGGAGTTCAGCCTTGGGATGATCCTCAGCATAAAAAAAATGCAGAAGAGACTTAATGAGGTCACAGACTGAAGATAAATTGGCTCCACCGACGTGAATCTAAACTTGGTTGGTAGAAAGCGTACAGGTATAAACCAGGGGAGAAATTATGTGGGAACAGGCAGTGGTGGGGAAAAAAGAGATGCCTGAACCGATTGCGTCCTGGAGTTTTGAAATAATCAAAGCTGGTTGAAATACTGCCGTAAATGGTCTAGTAGCATTTCATTTGGGAGGTTCTGCGCAGCAGGAATAACCGTGAAAACTGTCGTGCAGGTGTCCTTAGTGGAATTGATGCACCTTTTCAAATGCTGGCAGAAGGTAATTTTGTAGGAAGAAAGAAGAAAAAGAACAAAAATTATAAATATAAATTATGTGCTGGATTATAGAAAAATTAACATTTGGTACAAAGGAGCACGTTTAAAAACAATCCGATGCTGTTGAATTTCTGAGGTTTCAGATCGAAATGAAATCTTTCGTACATTGTAAAAATATTTCCGGAAAATGTTCTTAACTGTAATAAAAGTTTTTAACCTATACGCAGTATAGAAAAGTTACGAGATAATATAATACAGTCAATTTGAAAATGTTGAGCGTATTCATCACACATTTGACTTTCTTGAGCAAATATAGGAAAGCTACAGTGGTTCTTTGGGGGGAAATTACCAGTATCACGTTTCAATACTTGTGTACACTCTGATGTAGTTAATTTGCGAAAATTTTCTTAGAGTATACTCAGTAATATCTTGGCTGAGGTAGTGTGATATATCTGAAGAAATATTTTGTTAATTTTTATAGCATTTTATCTTTTATAAAGAGATACCAACCGGCAAGAAAAGCGCATGACTGGTGCTTCTGCAAAACGTATTTAGCGTAACTTGAAAATGTTCTAGAATCTCAAAATTTGGTAGGAAGAATGTACTAACATTTCAAAACCTGCTTTTAAGTAAACGGATGTGCTAACCTTACTCGAAGTCACGTGATTTTGACAGTTCTTCTGGCAAAACAGGAGTTCTATGTGTGCATCTGGCATACACTTCCCTACCCCATATTACTTTAACGGTTTTAACCCATTCATATCCAGTGTACACAATTTTGTACATTACACCCATGTAGGTAATTTTGGTCTGTACTGCACACCGCGAAGCTCAATGGCCAATGATCTTACCTGTGGATGAATTGTTCGTAAACCGTCTTACTGGTCTAGGTCATAATTGGTTCATATTACTGTAGCCAAACATATAGCCTACAGCTCATTGGCTGTGACAACGAAACAAGTGCTGTGTCGACGTAAGTACAGTACGCATCATAATATTTTTTTTTTTCGTTTGCAACACTTTAAACTGTAAATTAAAGTTGGTCTGAAAGGGTTAACCCACAAGAAAATATCTCGTTTTGTCCTTGTAAAAGAAATATGAGATTATACACGCCTTGAATGTATGTCTGAAAGCCACCCTGATCAACTGTTGATGTGCGTGTCGTTTCTAGATATTAGTTTAGGTCACATTCCATGCTCTGTTATTCTCCCGTCATAAGGTGGCGAAGTTAAGAGAGTGGAACGTTTCGGTGGTTCTTAAGATCGGGGTCTTGAGAGGGTGGAGAAGTCGAAAAACACCAATAACAAACCCGAGATATATAGGCACATAGTATGTAAATACACAGGGGTGAAAGAGCCTCTTATACCATGAACTCCAGTTTCACACGCCAGCAAAATTGCGCGACCAACCAGAACCAATTCGTAACGCCGCTCGCCAATTGGTGCCAGCATGTAGCCCAACCAATACGTAATCTACCTCAGCACACAGTAGCCAAACAGACACAAGACGACTCCCACAATCAGAGAACGCGGGTACACCCACACGAAGGAAACCGACACGCCAATTCCATTCTGAATGTTCACCTATTCTGTGCTCCAAGTGTCTAGCGTGAAATAAACAACTCGAGGGANGACACGCCAATTCCATTCTGAATGTTCACCTATTCTGTGCTCCAAGTGTCTAGCGTGAAATAAACAACTCGAGGGAAAATTAGAGAGCATCTTTGTGACGAGGTAAAACGAGAGAAAGCAAGTACGACTAACACGAAAGAAACCCGTCACTTCTTGATTTCCGCAGCGGGTGGCGTGGAGGTGAATCCGTTGAGCAATGGCACACGCTGGTAATCAAGGATTGACTCTCCGCGCAAGGGTTGGCGATGAAAGCGAAAAATTGCCAATCCGAGTGGTGTGGCTGTGCGATGACGCTGCAGTTGCGAGTGAAAAGTGAAGATGACGCGAGAATGTTTAGTAACGTGATGCGCAGTCAGGAGTCTGATGAAAGGCCACCCGCGTGAAAATAAAAATGAGCACAACAATTACGACCTGGTGAAATTGGCGGTAGTGTAACATGTTGTGGAATTAACGAGCCTGCCTGATTAAGTTACTGACAGTAATGATCGTGTCGCATGTAACGCATCAAGAACTGGGAAAGAAATGAAAACAATACTTTATTAAATTGTTGTATATAAACTTAAGAAGAATTTCGCAGGGAACTCGCAACCTCCGTACCATGAGTAGGACCTTCCATGTACCTTTTTACAGTCCACACATACCGAGATGCAGTACCACAGAGTATATATGTACGTGACGACGGGGCGTTCTCTGATTGGCTGCGGGAGGCTCTGAGAACGGGCTTAGTGTCCGGCTGACTACTGCATGCTGCGAATGTTTCTCTATTGGCTGGTCTGCCGGGTGGCGAGTAGGTCACCAGGCGCTGATAAGCGAACTCCGAACGGCGTCCGAACAGTTTTCTGGTCAGTGACGCCATTTTGCTGGCGCGTGAGGCTGGATTTCGCGGCATTAGCAACTATTTCACCTCTGTAATCTTAATTACTCTGTGGCACTACTACAACTTCAGGCTTGTTAACTGTAACTACTTGGAAGTTTTACATGTAGTCTGTAACTTAAATGATAGAACAGTTTTTAAATAAAACATATATTTTTCTTTGTGCGCCGCTTGCGTGCTAGGTTTATATTCAACGGCTCAGTTACATTCATATATGAGTTACTATCTCTGTCAGCGTGCAGCTAATAAAAATTTGCAAATAACTTTTCTTTCGAATGTAGTGACATAGTCCTTCGAGATGTACAAATTACATAAAAAGTTTTATTTCTGTTTAACCATTTACAATGCTATAAAACACGTAGAAAACTAGTGCAAGCATATTCACGCGTGCACTTACGTATACACCTAAACGCGTTTTGCCAGAATATGGCCGTACCTGTTAGTTAAACTTGGCAAACAAAGACTTCGGAATTTTGTTGAGAAGCTGAAGCGGTTCAGATGTAAAACTTAAAATGCTCATATAATTGATAACATAGTGCCATAATGCAATGTGTAAAAAATGAATCACTGCACTGTGCAATATATTTATTAATATTTTTTGAACACGCGGTGGCTGAGCGATTAGATGTGCGCTTCCTACTAGGGTGAACTGTGTCCAATCTCCGGCCGGGCTACAGGCGGGTTTTCTAGTGGATCTCCCGTTCCCCCCGCCCTTGCATTCCGACGGTGCTCCATTATCACCTCATTTCACCCTCATCGGCTCTCAAGACCTCGTTGTTAAGAGCCACCCAAATCTCTTAACTCAATTCAACTTGAACACGCGTGAAACAATAGTTGAATGAATGCCTGTTCCAAAACAGTGGAATTTGTGAAATTTGCATCTCTTATACAAGTTTTTAAAACGTTTTACACTGTTACAATTTTTATTTGCCGTGTTTAACATGTCTTGGGTACACTGTGCCATTGTGGCTACAACATAACAAGAGTACGTTTATTCCTAGGTTGCACCCACTGAAACGTGTAGACATTTTCTGTCGTCCAATACTGTTAATATCTTAAGATTTTCAGTACGTTACAAGGGTTACTGACTGCGCGGGGTTCTGGGAATGAGTCTTGCATCTGATTGGCTCCTGCCTGCTGCGAAAAGTTCTCTATTGGCTGGGCCGCCGGCTGGCGAGTATGTTAATTGACGCTAATTGGTGAACTTGTTGTTGGCCAGTAATGTAATTTGCTGGCGTGTACGTTTGGAGTTTGCCATATAAGAGCCTGTTTCACCTCTGTACTTGCAAGTGCTCTGTATAGTTAATGTGAGCGCGTGTGTTTGTATTAAATGCACATAATAAGGTGATGTTCGAACTGGTTGTATTTAGTAAATTAAATGGTTATGTACTTTTATTAATAAGTTTCTTCCAAAATACTAGCGCTATAAATTTGTTTTTGAAATATAGTAACATCTGAATGATGTAAATGAGTTATATTTACTTATAAACACTACATTTCCTTAAATTATTTTATTTAAATGGTTAGATATTAACATTTAGTGGTGTGTCATTACAACATCAAAAGAAATGACTACTGACAGAATCCGAACACAAACATTTTATGTAGGAATCGTCTTTTAAATGCCTGTGCTGATGATGTCATTTCAATTTTATGTGGTTTTAAATGTTTCCTTTTTTTTGTTCAGTATAAATACCTCGAGTGATTTATCCGCTGAGAAGAAACTCGCCTTAGGCAGGATTTACAACAACCTGTCGCGTCCGTCCNGCAGGATTTACAACAACCTGTCGCGTCCGTCCGTCCATCAATCACGTGACCAACAGCCAATCAGAGGTGGCCATTAATTCTATCCGTCCGTCAAAACCTTGGCAAGTTTTAACTTTTGACGGACGGGCGGATGAAATTACAGGCTTCTAAACTTGCACATTTTGTTACCCGTTCATCCCGAGTTGTTTAGAAGGCTGTATAGTGTGTGCAGTGTTTTGTTTTGGCAGTCTTTTGTTTTCACATATTTGTTTATGTAGTTGTAAAATTAAATTACGTTACATTTTCCCTGAAGATGTATCGCTAATTACGTTAGCAAACATGAGTTCCTTCTTTGCAATAGCAAAAGTAATAAAATCACGCTTTATATGATATTTAAAACTTTTTTTTAACATCAATTAGGCCTAATTTTTGTTATGTCAGTGTATGCGCATTTTGAGTACTTACNATATTTAAAACTTTTTTTTAACATCAATTAGGCCTAATTTTTGTTATGTCAGTGTATGCGCATTTTGAGTACTTACAAACACAATACAGCCAAAAATATTCACTTTGTATGCGTAATTTTTTTTATTGGTAAACCATTTTGTTTGTATTAGTTTGCACCAATGAACTGACTACGGACGCACGAGGACTGGTTGTAAATCGCCCGGCTGGGAGACGGACGGACTGATGACGGATCCACGGCTTATTTTATATTTATATTTTGCTAAGTTTGTTAGTAAAACTGCTAGTTGAATTTTCTGTAATACTATACATAATGCACATATTACTCGTCTTAAGTTACTGACACTATTACTACTCATTGACTTTACTGTTAGACACACTGTTCGTTCAATACAATATTTTAACATGTAGTGTATACAGTACTGCAAGAGTTTCATGTATTGGTATGTCATATTTACGATAATATGAAATATGTTATGACAAGATGTTAAAAATAAAATACCAACGTACTGGAAAAGTAATTCTCCTAGTGCAAAATACATTTGCCTTATTATGTCACTGACTGAATTANATATTTAAAACTTTTTTTTAACATCAATTAGGCCTAATTTTTGTTATGTCAGTGTATGCGCATTTTGAGTACTTAAAAACACAATACAGCCAAAAATATTCACTTTGTATGCGTAATTTTTTTTATTGGTAAACCGTTTTGTTTGTATTAGTTTGCACCAATGAACTGTGTACGGACGCACGAGGACTGGTTGTAAATCGCTCGGCTGGGAGACGGACGGACTGATGACGGATCCACGGCTTATTTTATATTTATATTTTGCTAAGTTTGTTAGTAAAACTGCTAGTTGAATTTTCTGTAATACTATACATAATGCACGTATTACTCGTCTTAAGTTACTGACACTATTACTACTCATTGACTTTACTGTTAGACACACTGTTCGTTCAATACAATATTTTAACATGTAGTGTATACAGTACTGCAAGAGTTTCATGTATTGGTATGTCATATTTACGATAATATGAAATATGTTATGACAAGATGTTAAAACTAAAATACCAACGTACTGGAAAAGTAATTCTCCTAGTGCAAAATACATTTGCCTTATTATGTCACTGGCTGAATTAATTGTTAGGGAAGAATCTTATTTAAGAAAATGATTGTGTTTTTACCAATTCAGTGGTTTTCTAGTTGTACAGTTTCGATATTTCTTGAAGGAATACCTATTAGTGTTATTCTTATAATAATGTTATTTCAGCCTACTTTAGCCAATATTGTACGTTTTACCACTTCTTTATAATCAAAAGTATTCCCAGGTAATGGAGGCCTATACATACGAAAGTCATTTACTCAGTAACGGAGCTCATTTAAGTTACTTTAAAATTAACACCTAGTTACATTTGTTCGAAAGTAACGAATGATATTTGAAGTTACTTTATTCACTAACATAACTTAACTGAAGTTACTTGTAAAATGCAACCTACCCAACACTGCCTGAAATATATATTTAGGTATTTGTACAGGCTACATTTTGAAGCTAAGAGTTCAACGTCATATCATCGTATTAATGAGCTATTTCTGAATCCTCGAAAACACATTTTTACCTCTTTACACCCTCTTAGGAATTTAATTTCAAAAAAATTATTTAGTGGTTCTATGTAACGCAAGGGGAAGCATCCCCTATTTTTTACGCCTTCGCATCCAGCGGTTTGGGCTGTGCGTTGATGACTGTGTCAGTCAGTTGGAAATTTCATTTTATGCATAGAGATTTTACCTACATATTCTTAAATTAGCATGTTTGTAACATATGCACACTTTATAAGCTCATAAATAAATTATAATTGATACATTAAAAAAATATTTGTTACAAAACAAGAAGGAAAGAAAATCGCTCACTGAAAAATAGGTTTCGTTGAATCAAACAAAGTTTGTTTGACGCAACCAAATTAATTCTTTGTTTAGGGACGATAAAGTAATTTGTTGGTGAAACCAAATTATTTTGTTGTTCTTATTTGTTTGCCCCATGCTTTAAGATTTGGTTGGTACAACTTCATATTTGCTTGGCTCTACGTAGAGTTCAAATACTGGACAACATGCGTAAAAACATATTTTAAGTGTCACAGCTTTAGTTTTCGGTTTCCTGTTGAAATTGTTTTATTAGAATTTTGTACCATTATTAAAAATTAATGCATTATTAATCATCAATAAATGCACAAACAAACATTGTTACTATCCTAACTGCCACAAAAATTGCAAACAAACTCTCGAGCTGTATTTTAGAACGAAGGCAATCAAATGAGTGGCCNAAGGAAAGAAAATCGCTCACTGAAAAATAGGTTTCGTTGAATCAAACAAAGTTTGTTTGACGCAACCAAATTAATTATTTGTTTAGGGACGATAAAGTAATTTGTTGGTGAAACCAAATTATTTTGTTGTTCTTATTTGTTTGCCCCATGCTTTAAGATTTGGTTGGTACAACTTCATATTTGCTTGGCTCTACGTAGAGTTCAAATACTGGACAAAATGCGTAAAAACATATTTTAAGTGTCACAGCTTTAGTTTTCGGTTTCCTGTTGAAATTGTTTTATTAGAATTTTGTACCATTATTAAAAATGAATGCATTATTAATCATCAATAAATGCACTAACAAACATTGTTACTATCCTAACTGCCACAAAAATTACAAACAAACTCTCGAGCTGTATTTTAGAACGAAGGCAATCAAATGAGTGGCCTAATATATATATATATATATATATATATATATATATATATATATACAATATATATGCTGATTAAACTAAATATTTTGTTAACAGTCTATTTTTTTTGGCCCAACAAAGAGGTTTTGTTTATTGAAATATATTCATTTGTTAGATTCACAAAATTAATTTTGTTGCTTTTCAAGTTTGGTTTACTCAACAAAATATTTTTTTGTCGGGGAAACTAAATATATTTTTGGTCCTGTATAAAGGAATATTTTGTTCGCTGAAACATGCCTTTCTCTCAGTGTAAGCATGAATGACAGCCCACATTAGACGTGTACGATGGTCTGACAAGAAATGTCTTAATAAGTCATTCGGTCACACATTAATTTATGAGTTCAAGTGTTGCAATGACGTAATTTTTCGGTTCTCGCTGTACTTGTGTTCAGTGCTTTCTTACAACCATTGAACAATGTGCTGCGTGCTAGATGGTGTTGGCATCTACCATCCATGTTAGATACCGTAGAAAATGATACAAATCAGATTAGCCACACGAAAGACTGAGCACTGATGTTTTTCTGTGTACAGCGCCGGTCATACGTACCTATTGCTCATACGCAACGTGTCCACTCTCGTAGACACGACGAATGAACGGGTTGAGGAGCGTGTGAGGATCAGTGGTCAAGAGTGCCCGTTTACTTGGAGATTTGACTGATTTGACATGAGAACTGAACACTTTTGAAAGACTTGCTTAAAATTTGAAGGTTTTACACAGTAAAGTGAGCACTTTTGAAACCAACCTTTGAAAAATGTCACTGCCCCTTCATGCATAAGTTTTAACGGGCAGACTGACTGGAATGTCCCCAGTAAAGTTGGTAACGTCTGATGGGAAAGTAGATCCACACATTAGCGTTGAGTTTAAAGTATTAGGTAAGCATTTGTAATTGCTGAAATTATTTTTTTTAGTTTATGTTTTTTTAATGCATTTGGGGGCGAGAATAATCAAATTTATAAACTATTTACGTTGCGAATAATTTTACATTTTCACTTAACCAACGCACGAATAAATAGTGACCAAGCCCATGACATTGTAAAGTGTACATATGGTGAAAGAATACACAAAGTGCATAAAAGTAGATCGTGAGCACGACTTTCAAAAGTACTCACTTTACCGCGAACGGCCTGTACTTGAATGTACATTGTGTATTTTTTCAGTCGTATGTAAAATAAACATTGTCACAGGTATGATCACTTAATTCCTGCGTCGGTCAAGTGAAACTGTGCAATAATTAGAAAAGTAAATAAGAATTTGCGAGTTCCTACATTTATATGGATTAAAAATATAAAACAAAAAAAATAATTTTAGTAATCACAAATATTTAACTAACACTTTAAATTCAACTTCAAGACATGGGACTAAATTCATTCTTTTGTTGCCAACTTTACTGGGCGAGTGCCAGTCAGCGTGCCCATTAAAGAATGCAGGTAGGAACAGTGAAAGTTTTCAAAGGTTGATTTGAAAAGTACTCAGTTAACCGTGAACAGCCTATACAAATTATTTCTAAGGGTGACGCTACCCGGAAAATGGTCTTAATCGCCGGTACTATGGCTGGGACGTCAATCGCCGGCCTGCGATTAAGTGTAGTGACCGCCACGTTTTGTAACCGATTGTTGTGCACTCTAAAGAAACTATTCGGAAATTTACCATGCCAGTGTAAACGCTTATTGAGAAAGCGGGAACGGTAATTATTTTTCCTATACGTTCATTNACCGTGAACAGCCTATACAAATTATTTCTAAGGGCGACGCTACCCGGAAAATGGTGTTAATCGCCGGTACTATGCCAGTGTAAACGCTTATTGAGAAAGCGGGACGGTAATTATTTTTCCTGTAGCGTTCCTGTAATTGCTCAGGAAACAGTCAAATGTGTTATAAATTAACGAGTGCCGGAGAGACATTTACAAAAACACATCGCGACCAGTACAGCACTCTTTACTTACTTACGATCAACTGGGCAAAGAATATACATCAACAGTATTGCCAACAGTTGAACCAAAGTGTACTACAATTGGTTATACAAACAGTGTGATGAACATTAAAACACCTAAGTGATAATAATATTTAACACCCTCCCTCAAGTTAAACATTGTGATAACTCTGACAATTCCAAACAATTTTAACTTGCCACAGTAATACCACTTAATGTCTCTACGTCAAAAATGTATAAACAAGAACTTCACACTATGCAACAAAGAAATAATGAATCAAATAATTTACAATAAAATAATTTAGACTACATAGGTATAAATTAAATTAATTAACATGCTAGTTTCTAAGAGAGACTAAAATTTACAAACATTTTTTGTCCTAATGTCTTTGTGAAAATGTCACCGACATCGTCTCCTGTACTGACATACTTGAGGATGAGCAATTTATTAGCAACTGCATCCTTCAGAAAATGCATCTTGATATCAGTATGACGTGATCGCTTGCTATTTCCGAAGCTTTCGGCCATGTGTATGGCACTCTGGTTGTCAGTATACAGAAACAGGTCTTGGAATACACCTTTTAAATATACAAGATCTACAGCTGTTGTAGCACATGCTGTATACTCAGCTGCTGCTGTTGGTAGTGCTACAGATTACTGTTTCTTTTATGACCAAAGGATAGGATTGTGGGCATGAAAAATTACTAAACCACTGGTACTCTTGCGGTCTGTTGTCTCTCCAGCCCAGTCTGCATCGGAGTAGCCGGACAGTGTTTTGTCAGAGCTTGGTTCAAAGGTCAAACACACTTCTCGAGATTTTTTAAGGTACTTGAGAATTCTCTTTTCAGCAGTCCAAAGTTGGTTTGTTGGTTCGTTTAAATGTTTGCTCAAAAATGATGTGGCAAATGCTATGCCTGGTCTGCTAACAATAGCCACTTACATGAGTGAGCCTACAAGTTCTCTAAATGTCTGATTTTCGTTCAATNTACATGAGTGAGCCTACAAGTTCTCTAAATGTCAGATTTTCGTTCAATGGTTCATCTGAATTTACCCGAAAATTGTTCTCCATTTAAGTGTTAGCGCCATTACAGTCCTTCATTCTGAACTTAACCAACATTTTATCAATAAGTTTATGTAAATAACTTTTTATTTGCTTTCCTTCCGTTGTTACATTTGTTCCCTGAAAGTCATTTAGTTCCCCCAGGTATTTAGCATTAAACTCTGCTTGTAGTTATTGAATTAACTTGCTTCACTCCACTGATTTCACTGTGATAAACATATAATCAACCCAGACAACTAACCAAACATTCTCACCTATGTAAAGGCATAAATCACAGTTTGATCGCTTCATACCAATGNATCAACCCAGACAACTAACCAAACATTCTCACCTATGTAAAGGCATAAATCACAGTTTGATCGCTTCATACCAATGATCTCCTTAAAATCATTCTTACGAGTTGCAACACTTTCCCATGGCTCATTGCTCACTCCTTCAGGGGTTTTCATGTAGACATCAGTGTCCAAAGTGCTTTTCACGAATATTGAAGGGATGTCTAGTTGACGAATTTTCCAATTTATTGAAATAGCAAGAATATAAATAAACGTAATGTAGGTAGTCTGGCTTCAGGTGCATACACATTATACGACGACTCTTCCTGGAAGCCCTTTCCTACAAATCTCGCCCTCTTCACACCGTTTTGCTTTGTTTTGAATATCCACTTGGTGTCGATGGCTTTTTCTCCTGGAGGTAAGGTGTCTCATGTTGTTCGAGATGAAGGATTTAATTTTGAATTGCTTCTTCCCAACCTTCACCAATTTTCATCGCCTCAGCATAGTTTGCTGATTCACCAGCACTTGTATGCTGGTTCACCAGCACATTAATGGTCGGCAGTATACATTTCGCAATCATTTAGCTTGGTAGGTTTAGTAACTTTCCTTTTTAGATCTCTTGGGTGTTTGGTTACCTTTTTCATCAAAGTCATAGACGTCTTCCTCATCATCATCGCTTGTGTTAACTCCGTTTATAGGACAGTTATTTTGTTCAATTAATTCAGTGGTCGAAGTAGTGTTATCTTCTATTTTACTTTCTAATAGTTGGGGGTTTCCTGATAACCCACAAGACTCATACACCTAATTTTAGGGTCCAATTTATTTGGCCTAGGCAGTCACCAAACAGCATTTGGAACCAAAGACTTTCAATTTTTCCATATCCCGTTTTCCGTATCAGTAGTCTGCAGGTACTTTACCTTTAGCCAGATACATGGTGGGACATCGATTTAGTTCATAAGTCGATGCAAGTAGGGTTTCACTTCACATATGTTTAGGTAGGCCTGTTTCTGTGAGATTTACTCTAGTTTTGATAAACAAAGTTTGATTCATCCTTTCAAACACTGGATTTTGTTGAGGTGTGTAGGGCATGGTCTATTCTAACATGATACCTTTACCCTTGCAGAAATTCTCAAAACTTCCAGAGATGTACTCTCCTACCATTATCACCCAGTACTCTCTTGATTTTGAGTACAGTCTGAGTTTTGATCAACCTTATAAAGTCAATAACATTCTGTGATGCCTCGTATTTGGATCTCAGCACCTTCACAATGGTGAAATGTAAATTGTCATCAATGAGTGTTTGAAAATATTTATCCCCTTGTTTGGTTGGTAGATTAATTGGACCACATATGTCAAAATGGATAAGGTCCCCAATGTTCTCTGGCGACTTTCCTTGAGAAGTAAATTTCAGTCTATTAATTTTCCTTTCTACACAAACACTGCATTTCTTCTCAATGTATGGTAGACCCATGTTTTTGAGCCCATTTCTGCCTAAATGTCCAAGCCTTCTGAACCACCAATCACTAATAACACCAAGATTGCAATTTTCGTGTGCAAACTCAAAGCTTGCCACAAATAAATTCCCTTGTGCCCTACATTCCATTAGGAAATTATTGTTTGTAACTATGGTTGCACAACTCTGGGTGGAAATTACATGCATTTCCTTTGGAGTTTAATTTTGACACTGACGACAAGTTGTGAGATAATCCCTCTACAATGAGAGCATCTACTGTCACAGTTCTATCAGCACATTTCAAACGAATTACACCTTTACTGTTGCTAGTTAGGTGAGAACCATTTGATACCTTTATAGTTATAGTATACTTGAGTGATNAGCACATTTCAAACGAATTACACCTTTACTGTTGCTAGTTAGGTGAGAACCATTTGATACCTTTATAGTTATAGTACACTTGAGTGGTTCAACCTGTGTCATGTGTTCCTGAAGTGATTTATGAGCTAGGTGTCCTGTGGCACCAGATTCTACAATGAAGTTTATTTGACCTGTCTCACATGAGTTAACTTCAGTAGAGAGAGCAACAAAAGAAATTTCTGATTCAATGCTGGTTACAGATGTTTGATGTTTAGGTCCAAATTTGCTGTCAGTAGTCTTACCTTGACCTTGTTCTTGACTAGTATAGCTAGGCCTACCTTGACCATAACCTCTTTTGTTGAATTTGCCTCTTTCTTGTCTACTAGCTGGAGTCAAGTTCCTGCTGAGGCAATTTGAAATTAGGTTCCCTAAGCCACCACAGTCAAAACCTCGCCGATTTGTATGCTCTCTTACACTGAATGAATACTCACTATCACTTTTCACAATGTTTTTGTTCTTCATTTTAAGTTTAGCATCTAGAAGTCTGCTTTTGACGAACTCTACGGTCAAAGTGTCGGTAATTGTTTCAAGTGCTGTTACAATTGTGTTCTATGAAGACGGCATAGTTAATACAAGATGGCACTGTCACTTTCGTCCATTTTGCTGCCCGTTCATTTAAGTCCCGTATTAACCTATCAAACTGTTGAAATTGTTCCTCTAAATCAGTCCACATTTTACACTTTAGACTCAGTAACTGTCTTCTAACATACTATTTTGATATGACACTTTTCTGTTCAAAAACATTTTTCAAAAACTTCAACGTTTCAAAGGCCGACTTGGCATCTTTAACGTACTCTATAGGCCGATATGTTATATATACACTGCACAATAATGGATCGCACCCTGGCGTCCTTTGCAAGTAACTCCTTCTTATTTTGCGGCGATATGCCCTTCCATTTTTCCGTTGCCTCATATTCCAGTGCATCCTTACAATGTTTTTCATCCAATTGACATTCCAGTCTAAATTTACAGTTGGAAAAATTAGATGCTGATAACTGCGAAAAATTGTGCTGCGACTCGGCCAATACTGTCCATTTCCTAACACGATTATTTGTTTACTACATGTTTACAATTTCATACTTCACAAATTCCCCACATGCACCACAAATAATAACTTATTTTCTTTTACTTTACTGTCCGGGTCTGGGCCCATAACCTGTTATAAATTAACGAGTGCGGGAGAGTCATTTACACAAACACATCGCGACTAGTACAGCACTCTTTACTTGCTTACGATCAACTGTGCAAAGAATATACATCAACAGTATTGCCAACAGTTGAACCAAATAGTACTACACTTGGTTATACAAACAGTGTAATGGACATTAAAACACTCAAGTGCGTAGGAAAGTTCCCAACTTTGTATAGTAGTGACGCTAAGCATTCCTGTACCCACAGCTTGATGTGTGGTCTTATGTCCATACAGTGTATAGGTTAAAAACTTTCATTACATTTTAGAAAGTTCACCAGAAAATATTTTACAGTGTGGGCTCTGGCTGAGTCTGAGTTCCAATTGGCAATTTTTTTTTAAAAAAATGATGACGTGAATACTCTTGTCTGCGAAATCTATGAAGTATTTTTGTAATTCGCGTTTTGCGTTTTATTATTTTGGATGCTTACAAATTACCAAATCGCGGCCACATCAGTTTAATCGACTGTAAATGATAATTCACAGACGACATAAAATTTTTCTATTAAACAAATGTGTGTTACATTTGTAATAAATATTTTGTAAAATATGCCAAAGAAAACTAATTAAATATACAATTTTTTGTTACGTAAATATTGTTTATAACAATTCCACGTCTTGATTATTTTATTCTGTTGTCGCTAAATCAGTAACCGTGATTTTAATATTACTGTTTGTGAGGGAACGAGGTAGATTTTAAGGGTTACTTCTGTTTATGTTTTAAGATTTTGCTTTCCCACTTACCTGGTATCAGCCAAGTCAACAGCTGAACGTCATGGTGTTTGAACATTGCAAAATTCATACCGCAAATTACAAAAAACTAAAACAAATGAATTGGAACACGGCCTGAGCTCCACGCGAACTACCACGGCGGATGGTGACTACTCTCTCCAGACCTCGAGCTGACAATACCACAATGGTTCAGTCGGTGTAGTCTATTCGCGACTTCTTCACACTTTTTGAATCAACAATTTAAAAAAAATGACCCCATGTGTGACGTTTTTGATTGTTCCCTAAATATACAGTGTCACAAGCGTTTTATACTTGTGTTAACATAAAATAGCTTATTTCTGATTGTATGAACTTTTACTTATATTCTATCTATAAACTATAATATTTCATTTATCATTAATATGAATAAAAACAGAGAGAAAATATGTGTGTTGGTAATGCCTAGTAAAAAATAGTTCACATTCAAAATATTAAAATTGTTGTGCACGAATGCGGTTCGCTGTCCTTTTAATGCAATTTTCTGGACGTGGTTAAGGTTAATCCTACTCAGGTTAGGAACAAAACGAGATTTACTATGGGAAATTTGGCACAAGGAAAATTTCTGCCGCTAGGTGCGCAGTGTTCCTAAAGGTAACTTTTAATTAAAATATTTAGCTACATAAACTATAAAAGGGAGACATTTTACTTAGCTACGCAGTTATTTTATATTTAATTTATGATTATTGCAATTTTACTGTTTTTCAAAGTAGAAAATAGAAAAAAAATGCAGGTACACATGCGACCTGTGGAATGCCACTGGTCAGCGGGTTTTCTCGGGGATCTCCCGTTTCCCCCGTTCTTCCATTCTGGAGCTGCTCCATACTCACCTCGTTTCACCCTTATCGGCTCTCAAGACCTTGGAGTTAAGAACCGCCCAGATATCTTTACCCTCTCACGATTTTTATCTTTGAATATACTTAATGCGATAAAAACAAATCTGTAGGGCATAAGATTGTTTTTCTTTTATTTCTGGCAGAAAGTTGTATTCCCAGAACATTTGTTTAGTAAGATGCTCGTATGCGCGCAAACAACGGTATCACAGACAATATTTAAGTGTATAGCTCTCTTAAGTACTGTGTGATAAATCTGTAGCCGTACTGTAAAAGACTCAACGCCGCATGCATACAGCCGTAACGTAAAATCCTTAACAGTACCATTATTTTCCTTCGTGGCTAGGCGAAAGCTGCGCGTGGTGGTTATTGGGGCGGTTATGGCACTTGACTTGTGCGTCGAGGTCGAACTTATCGCCGTGTCTGGCACTCGTAAGCTGATCACCCGCNGGCGGTTATGGCACTTGACTTGTGCGTCGAGGTCGAACTTATCGCCGTGTCTGGCACTCGTAAGCTGATCACCCGCGAGCCGTCAACATAAGCAGTGTTAATTGCGGTAGCCGAGGATGAGGGATCTCAGCGCGGGCGCCCACTTGGGCAGTCTTGACCCGTCCTGCTTCGTTGACCTTCCCGCCCCTCTCCCCTCCTCTTCCCTTCAATGCTGGGAAGTCACGTCACGGGCGGACACGTAATTGTCGAGAGTTTGAAGCCGTCTTGCTCCCTCCCTTCCTTCCAAATGTTAAAATGCTTCTTTTCCCTTAGCCTCTTGGCGGGGCTGGCCCGACGGCGAATGTGTGGCACGTGCCCAGCCAATCGCGAACGAGCAGGGTAGTTGTAATTGACTGCTTGCCGAGATCAACGACATGTACGAAGAATTTTTTTTCTTCGTATTCATTTAAGGACGGGCTTGGACTCCAGACTAACGCAATTTTGCAATTGTCACAATGAAACACACCATGGAGGATTCCGAATCAATAACAAACTTGCACGAAAACAAGTACGGGTCACGTGCTACCTACCACCCGATGAACAAACAGTGTAGGCTCTAAACTCACACATTTGGAAAAACAACAGGAGGTATAATGATTGACACATAATTAATTTAAAATAAAAATAAAATAAAAGTACGACACAATGAAAATGCAACATTTATGCAAAAAAATTGAAAACGAATTTCAACCAAAAATTACTATGNATAAAAGTACGACACAATGAAAATGCAACATTTATGCAAAAAAATTGAAAACGAATTTCAACCAAAAATTACTATGCAAAATAAAAATGCAGAGTTGAAAATGCAATATTTACGCGAAAATGGAGAAAACAATTCCACCAAAAATAATCACGTAAAATAACAACACAATATAAGGACGACAAGAACACTCAACAACAAACAGTAAACACAACTTTAATGTCGATAAGAATGGCCCAGTAGTTTTTTTAAATCAAATAATATATATAATTACAGAGAGTATTAAAACCAAACAGAAATAATGACAACACAAATGACAAAAACAAATCAAGAAGCAAACTTATGGGAATCAAGAAAATTATCCAGTTAAAAACAAACTCGACACGAATACAAAAAGACAGATGTGAATCAACACAAGATAAACAACACAATTCGCAACGGAAACAAAGAAGACAAGAATACTATGTTTTACCAGTCTGTAATAATTGTCTACATTTTTTCCTGGGAAAATGTCAACGTACACCCGTAACTCATAAACTACTTCATTTAAGTGAAGTTGATTTATTTTTTCTTAATTATGTTATACACTCCCGAAAACTTCTCTTGATATATCGAGACTTTCGATCTCAGATATAATTTACCATTCAATTAATGATTATTTTAAATTTCTTAAGCATAATAAAATTTGCGGAAAAGAGCCTTTTATACTTTTAAACTTCCTTGTAGGCAAACTTGTGCAAAAAAATTACTTACGTCAATATATATTGGAATATGGAATTTGTATAAAAAATAATATTTTATGAGTGTCGAAAAACTATCAATCCCGAGTCATTTGACTTACACTGAAGAGCCAAAAAAAACTGGTACACCTGCATAATATCGTGTAGGGCCCCCGCGAGCACGCAGATCTGCCGCAAGACGACGTGGAATGGACTCGACTAATGTCTGAAGGTATGAAGGAGGCAATTCACACCATGAATAGAGTGTTCCTGGAGCCACTCGGTAGCAACTATCGACGTGTGGGGTGTCGCATTGCCCTGCTGGAATTGTCCACGTCCGTCGAAATGCACAATGGACAAGAATGGGTGCAGGTGATCGGACAGGATGATTACGTATGTATCACCTATCAGAGTCGTATATNATTGCCCTGCTGGAATTGTCCACGTCCGTCGAAATGCACAATGGACAAGAATGGGTGCAGGTGATCGGACAGGATGCTTACGTATGTATCACCTATCAGAGTCGTATCTAGACTTATCAGGGGTCCCATTTCACGCCAACTGCACACGCCCCATACCATGACAGAGCCTTTACCAGCTTGAACAGTCCCCTGGTGACATGTAGGGTCCATGGATTCATGAGGATGTCTCCATACTCGTACACGTCAATTCGCCCGATACAATTGGAAACGAGACTCGTCTGACCAGGTAACGTGTTTCCGGTCATCAACAGTCCAATAGCGGTGTTGGCGGGCCCAGGCGAGGCGTAAAGCTTTGTGTCGAGCAGTCAACAACAGTACACGAGTGGGCCTTCGGCTCCGAAAGCCCATATCAATGATGGTCCGTTGAATAGTTTGCACGCTGGCACTTGTTGATGCCCCAGCATTGAAATCTATGCCAATTTGAGAAAGGGTTGCAGGTATGTCACGTTTAATGATTCTCGTCAGTCGTCGTTTGTCCCGTTCGTTCACGTTCTTTTTCCGGCAACTGCGATGTCGAAGATTTGATGTTTTACCGGATTCCCGATATTCATGGTACACTCGTGAAATGGTCGTACGCGAAAATCCAAATGTTATCGCTACCTCGGAGATGCTATGTCCCACCTCTCGTACGCCGACTATAACACCACGTTCAAACTCACTTAAATCTTGATAACTTGCCATTCTAGCAGCAGTAATCGATCTAGCAACTTTGCCAGACGCTTGTTGTCTTATATAGGCGCTGCCGACAGCATCGCGTTATTCTGATTGGTGCCATACCTCTGTTATTTGCATAAGCACGCCTATGCAATTTTTTTTTTTGGCTTTCCGGTGTATAAAGCATTATATCTTAGATGTCTTCAGAACTTCTCGCTAGTGCTAAAACATAGTGTAAAAATGAGATTAACCAAACATAGATTAATTAAAAATACAGAGAGGAAACAACTTGAACCACGAAACTCTAGCCGCACACGCCAGCAAAATTGCGTCACTAGCCAGCAAAATTGCGTCACTAGCCAGCAAAATGTCGGAACGTCGTTCACCAATCAGCGCGTGGTAAAGTACTTTCCAGCCGACAGCCCAGCCAATAGGAAACATTTCGCAGCACGCAGTAGCCAAAGAGACACAATGCCATTCCTAGAGCCCCACGTAGCCAATCAGAAATAGGGTACGTCAACATTAACGCAACCGCCCCGCCATTTTGTCTCTGTATACTTAGCTACTCTGTAACTGAATGTTGTCNACTTGCCATTGTAGCAGCAGTAACCGATCTAGCAACTTTGCCAGACGCTTGTTGTCTTATATAGGCGCTGCCAACAGCATCGCGTTATTCTGATTGGTTCCATACCTCTGTTATTTGCATAAGCACGCCTATGCAATTTTTTTTTTGGCTCTCCGGTGTATAAAGCATTATATCTTAGATGTCTTCAGAACTTCTCGCTAGTGCTAAAACATAGTGTAAAAATGAGATTAACCAAACATAGATTAATTAAAAATACAGAGAGGAAACAACATCTTGAACCACGAAACTCTAGCCGCACATGCCAGCAAAATTGCGTCACTAGCCAGCAAAATTGCGTCACTAGCCAGCAAAATTGCGTCACTAGCCAGCAAAATGTCGGAACGTCGTTCACCAATCAGCGCGTGGTAAAGTACTTTCCAGCCGACAGCCCAGCCAATAGGAAACATTTCGCAGCTCGCAGTAGCCAAAGAGACACAATGCCATTCCTAGAGCCCCGCGTAGCCAATCAGAAATTGGGTACGTCAACATTAACGCAACCGCCCCGCCATTTTGTCTCTGTATACTTAGCTACTCTGTAACTGAATGTTGTCCTGTGCGCATGCCCTCAACATTGGCTGACGACACGAACTGCCATAAGAAATGTCATAAATAACATGTTCAAACAGTGCATGCTGTGTGTTTAGTTTGGTTTTAGAACAAATCCGCGCTTCGCAAATAATAATAATAACACTAATAATAACAACCATGAACTCTCAAGACCTCGTTGTTAAGAGCCGCCCATATATATATACGTATGTGTATATATATGTATATATATATACACACACACACGCACACACACACATATATACCAACAACAATAAAATAATAATTTGCGTACTCTAATTCTACAGAAGTTGCATTACAACTAAATTGGTCAGACGTTGTCTGCTAACATGTACAAGTAAGATGTTACGCTTGTTAGTATTTAGTATTACAACAAATGCGCACTTGCATCGTCTTTGCGTTGCAGCTTAATCAGAAGTATATGGTACTAGCGTATCAGATCACTTATTTATGTAAACAGTGTACTAATCTCAGTCAAAGCCACATGGTTTCAACAGTCGTGTAGAAAAAGAGTTCAAAGTTTGGACGCAGAGGTTGGTTATTGCGCAACTGGCATGCACACTCTACGGTAAGACCCGGACCTGGGACATCTGAATGCTCCTCCACGTAGTTATAACGCGCGCCGAAAGATGGCNCTGAATGCTCCTCCACGTAGTTCTAACGCGCGCCGAAAGATGGCAGGCGCTGTCCCGCGTATTGACCATCCAGTACAACAGCAAGATGCGCAAAATAAGAATAATGTCTAATATCTTGATTAAATTGTTCTCGTACGCAGAAAATAAAGACTATATAAAAATGATACCAAGTAAATTTAAAAATTCGTACTTTAAAACAACGCTCGAACACTTTTGACCCTTCAAGGTGGACCCTTTTAATCAAGTTTACTCTTTCTCGTCCTCAGTTCTAGTATAAAACTATTTTCTACTTCATAAATTGCATGGCACTTTGCAATTCTTCATTGACAGACGCACTAAGGTCCCATCCCTACCTCCGACTTCCAGATTAAATTGAGTTAGAGAGAAAATACGCTTTTCCGCTGCGGACAATGTTAATTGAAGACAGGCCCATACACGCGTTCAGTACGCTACATATGCTACAGTGTACCGTGGTTGTTTACTTAAGGCGTCATTTACAACTGTACGGTGGCGGACAGCTACTCTTTAGATGGGTTTATAAATTACGTAATATACGTAAGAACGCAGCCAGGCAACGCAAGGAAATATCGATCATTTATGAACATCGCACGACGCAAGATATTACCAGCAATCCAAAATCAAAATACGAAACAAATACCGAATTTTTTCCCATAATGCTTTTGAGTGAACATGTTTTGCCTTTTTTTTTTTCCAACATATCTGTTTAGTTGAGATATAATTTTTACATATTGGGCTTAAGTTACTTGTATATAGTTATTGAATGCCTGAGTAACGAGTTTCTAGGAACACTATTTAATTTTCTCAGCAAGACAGACACACTAAAATATTTAAATATGTTTTTATACTCCTTATTTGTGATTCAACGCATACATTTTGGCATAAATTCTTTCTAAAAGCAAATAAAATAGTAATAACTGAAAAACCACAGACTTCTATATATAGTGTAAAACGATTTTTCAATTGATTACTGCNGCAAATAAAATAGTAATAACTGAAAAACCACAGACTTCTATATATAGTGTAAAACGATTTTTCAATTGATTACTGCTAATCTAGAAGGTGTAAAACGCAAGCAAAAACCAAGAAGTTGATAGTTAACCTACTTTTGCGTTGCGTTCTTGCGCCCTACGTAATTTATAAACTGTGTCTTTGAAGTAGGCGCGTTCGACTTTTTGCGTATTTGCGTTTCTTGCGTACTTGCGTTTCTTGCGTAGTTAATAAATCCGTCCTAGGCCCCTTACAGAATGAGCAGTCGGCAATTCGCAATCAGCAGTCGGCAATATTGTGCAGTCGGCAGTTTGAATCTAGCTGGCAATTTGTATTCGCAATGAGCAAGCAGTTGTCAAGCAGTGTGAATGCTGTAATTAAATACATTTTTACTTCTAAAAAAATAGCACAATTTTTTTAATCGGGAAAGTATATTTCAAACAGGCTGCAGATTTTTATTGTCAGCCTGCTTTGCACTGTATGGATATTTAATAATGCTAACATAAAATGCTCAAAATATCTTTGCGGGATATTTATTTTCGTTTATAATCCCTCTATATTCATCGTAATTTCATTAAACGGGGATCACATAAATACAAAATCGTAAAATTTATTTCATTTCACAGTAATGTGAACTAAATCAGTTGTAAATTCATTATTTCTTTTTTAATTATAGTTTATTATTCATTTATCTAACTATGTTGTCCACATGTTGTTTTATATTCTGTCGTAGAAGTGGATTTAGCAAAATGTTGGATTACACAATGACTATTTTAATAAGACAGCAAAAGCGAAAAAAATCTTTTGATGACACATAAATCTATTTAGTCCTTAAATTCATTACTTTTTTTCTTTAAATGAAAGAAGTGCGTTTAGGAAATCTCAACCTCAATGTCAAACACAATTATATTTCTTCTGTTTATGCTTGTAAACGCTCTTGGGTGGAGTGTATAATCGTCACAAAATAAAATCAATAATCAATATTTTGGCAGGGGAAAGCATATATCACAATGTACCCTACATTAACCCAGCCATCGCCGATACGACTGCAAAAATCACATGGTCACAGTCTTAAACGTGTTTTTTTATATTTGAATTTTCAGAATACTCATAATTTTATATGTATGCATGAAATACTTTGACTAACTTAAATTTTNTTTTTTTATATTTGAATTTTCAGAATACTCATAATTTTATATGTATGCATGAAATACTTTGACTAACTTAAATTTTTGAAAACTGTTTAATAATGGGCATAGTTCATTCACGGTTATTTCTAACTTTTCTGAAGCCCTGCTAAAGTTATACTTTCAGGATATTCCTCCGCTTCATACAAACAAAGCTCAATCAAGTACAGAAGACTACACCGAAGGGACAGCGCACCGCACTCGTGCGCACTTACTTTAATAATACTTTCCATAAGAACTACATAATATCTTACTAGGCACTGCCAAAACACCTATTTCCGCCGTGTTTTTATTCGTATTAATTATTTAGGAAATATTATAATTTATAGATAAAACATAATTAAAAATTCAAATTAACAAAAATAAGATACTTTTATGTTAACAGAAGTAAAAAACGTTTGTGATACATGACAAATCTAGGAAACAACCAAACACGTATCACGTGGGGTAATTTTTCAAGAAGTGTGGAGAAACTGCAAATAGACTATAAGGGGAAGTGCACTTCGTGCATAAACAGTGTCATAACCTCAAATCCTATCCATGTAGATTTTGATAGTGATATTTGCAGAAAAGCAGCCCAGTGTTGGAACACAGAAGTTTCTGCGCAGCTTGTACGAGCACTCTGCCCCAATTTTCCTCTACGAACCAGCAGCATTGGTACTCGAGAACTAGTTACAGCGCAATTAGCGTGCGCCAGACACGACGAACGCCGAGAATCCACGAACATTTCCGAGAGCAGAGAAAGGTCACGCACAAGGCCGAGTCACTCTGGAGGTAACATAGTTATAGGCTGTTCACGGAAAAATGAATACTTGTGAGTCCCTAGTTACTTTTCCCTTTCAGCCATTTTTTTTATCTTTTAACCACCTTTTAAAATAAATATTGCCATGGAAGTAATAAACCCATTGTGTATATTCCACCACACTTGGAAGTTTACGTCTAAGGCTAAAATAAAATATATTTATTGACTATTATTCCAAATGAGAGGTCTTTCAAAAGTGCTCAACGCTATGAGTCAAAATTGCAACTGAAATCGCAGTTGCATTCACACTGGTATTTAAGAACGCAAGTCTTTGATAAATCGCAATGCCGGGGCTACTAAATATGGCTGAGATCTGGAAAAGGCTGGCGTGTATGTCTTGTTTTATAATACTTAAATTTTCGCCGAATATATTACTATGACAATAAAATCTCCGACTTGTTTAACTTAAAATGCGGCCTTTTTGCCAAAAAAAGATTTTTTCTCAGAGTTTTTGTGTTTAGAATCTTTAATTTGTCATACAAACATGCATGCTTACACTCGAACAAAGTTAAATTTTAANGTCATACAAACATGCATGCTTACACTCGAACAAAGTTAAATTTTAACCCGTTTATTCACTGTATCCACTATAGTGGATATTTTAAAATGAATGATGCTTATGAGCGGTATTGTACACAGACAGGCATCAGTGCCCAATACTTAGAGATTGTTCCTTGGGTCTAATCTGATGTGTAGCATTTTCTACGCCTCTTTGATATGGACGGATAATGCCAAAATCATCGAGCACGCAGCACATAGTTCATTGCTTGCAANATTTTCTACGCCTCTTTGATATGGACGGATAATGCCAAAATCATCGAGCACGCAGCACATAGTTCATTGCTTGCAAGACGAGTGCTGGACACGAGTACAATGCATACACAAAGAAATTGCTTGAGTGCAACACTTGAATAGAGTTGAACATCCATTACATTCATATGAAGTTCGCAGCAAGTAGCGTAACTCAGTACACAAACCAGACGGAAAGGTTTACGAATGAAAATTAATACCGGAAAAAAAAGTATCATATAGTTTCTTGAATATATTTGGCTGTCACTGTGTTCCCTTTACGTTATGCTGAAGTTTAACTTCTCACACGGGAACTCAAACTTTACGTCACTCTTAATAGGGGCCGCGGTGGCTGAGCGGTTAGCCTGCCCGCCTCCCATCCACCCGGTTCGGGTTAAATCCCTGGCCGGGTCACTCCCGGATTTTCGCATGTATGAATCGTGCCGGACGATGCCGCTGGTCGGTGGGTTTTCTAGGGGATCTCCTGTTTCCCACGCCCTTTCATTCCAGCGCTGCTCCATTACTAACCTCAATCACCATCGTCGGCTCTGAAGATCTCGCTGTTAAGAGCCGCCCAAATCTCTCCACTCACTCACTCACTCTTAATTTAATGGGAATATACAGTTGTGCGTCGTATGCCTTACCATATCGAGTAATTAAAGTAAACGCAACGAACATCACTTGTGAATCGGTCTTAACGTTGAAGTAGAGTGTCTTTCTTTTCAGCACTGTTCCCGAGTTAACTACAAATACAACTAATTCAAAAGTAGTACAGGCACATCCAAGATTGTCAGAAATTTAAGATTTATGATGTCCACGAAAGAACAAGAATGCATATATTTTGTAACAATGTAAAACATTTTGCTACCGGTAAGTGTAGTTATTTAAGTAATAACAGAATTGGTTGTCTATTTTCATTCATATTTCAGTATAGTTCTACTTTAAATGCTTCAGAAAGCACTTTTGGTAAGAAAATCTTAATCAGAAATGGCAGTCGCAATAGTTCGTATGGTTATACATATATGTAAAAAATATTGGTACTAATATTTACAAAAACTTAAATAATTGATTTTGTGCACATTTGTTTAAATTATGAAAGTTATTTCATTACAGAAATGGATGCCCACTAAATAATTCCTTAATAAAATTTGTAAACAGTAATACCAATATTTGTTTCAGTTACAACCTTAGTAACTATTATGGTTNTTTGTTTCAGTTACAACCTTAGTAACTATTATGGTTGCCCTGCTTGACGAAGGACTTATTGCAAAATGTGTTTCTGAAGGGTTCAGAGTTGAAACATGCTTAAATGTTGGTAACTTATTGCTTTATTTGTCGATTATTTTTTAACATTTAAAGAAATACACACCAAACTAATTTACAGCGTTGAAAAAAAGTATGCATTCTTCTTTAAAATACAGCATGAATCGTAGTTTTCTGACAATTTTGGTAGTTTGCGTACTACTTTTAAATGCTGGCTTGTGCGTCTTTAGGAGACGGGGCACAAAATAATTAAGAATACACAGGTGAAACAGCACCTTATATCGCAAACTCCAGTCGCACACGCCAACAAAATGGCGTCGCTGGCCAGCAACACGTAAGAACGCTGTTCCGCCAATTTTTCGGTGGCCCTGAAGGCGCGCACCCTATGCTAGTAGACCAACTACTGTTGTTAGGAGTGGGGGGGGGAGGTTCAAGGGTGCGTGCCAGGCCCTAGGCCTGTACATAGGGGCACCTGTTTTTCGCGAAAATATTTCAGGATAAGTTGTGTTCCAAAGTACTTTAGTTACTTTCGTGACTAGATCATTTGAATTGTAATGCGTCTCATCTGTCTGCCAGCGATTCACGGACAGTCAGTATCGGAGAAACTTGAGTGTGATTGGCACATTCATGTAACAGACACTCTTCACACAAAGACAAGTGGCCAATAGCCAAAGAAAGGCAGCAAGTGTGCACATAGGATATTGAAGTCTAGCCTTCGCGTAAATCTTTTTGCGGAAAACAGGTGGCCCTTCCTATACGCTCTAAAAAAAAAGTGAGTGTAGGAGGAAGATGCAATTGACCAAGTGTACTTTTGGAGTACCAAGCCAGCATTTGTAGTCTGGCCCTTCCTTCTGATTAAACTAAGACTAAGCCCGTGGGACGGTCATGGCAAACTAGCAAGGCCGCCAATAAGAAACCTTTCGCAGAATGCAGTAGCTTATAAGACACGAAGACCGTTCCCAGAGCCTCGCGCAGTCAATCAGAGAATGGACACGCTTACATGAAAGGATACTGTATACCATTTCGATATATCGAAATGACGATATTATACCAACGATATTTCGATACAACTCGTCGGTATAATTATGTCAACGATATTTTATCGAAATCAATATATTTTACCACGTATCAAAAATAAATAAATTATGTTTGAAATGCTCTTTAATAAACTGTTTTATATACAAAAATGTAATTAAAAATTATTAGGTTTACTTTTGCAACATGCACCAAAAGGAGACGCCACATTTTTCTGCAATGCTTTGTGTCCTCAGTATGTAATATTCCAAGCAATTTTACATTTGTCTAGTCATTTAATACGTAAAATTTCAAATTCCGAAGTACCGAAAATCTATATTTTTCTTTCGATATATCTTTTCGTAAAACGATAATTTCATAAATAACCAATATAAATAATATTGATATATTTTTTCGATGTCAGCATCCCTAGCAGTGGCGAGAGGAAGCCGCCGTGCTGTTAGCGCGCCTGCCCGCGGCGCGGCCTACGTCACTCTCAAGGACGGGGCTGCAGCGCTGAGGAAATGGCTACGGGAGGAATTAACTGGCAATTCTTCCGGGAATTGACCCGGCTGACCGCGCGGTCGTGTGTCAAGGCCCGCCGTTAAACGCGGCGTGTTACTGCTCGTCCGTCACCGTTTCTCACGCCACGCAGCCGTTACCACACTATTTCCTGCTCTTCGTTTCCTGTCACTTCCTTTCTACTCATTCCATGTGCGTCTGCGTGCATCCCAGTTGCCACCCTAGTAACCAATTAAATGCCTCAAGGTCACGTCCAGCCGTAAGGAAGCATTGCGACGGCGACAAAAAAAAGTCACATTCGCGTGTGTTCTGTTTCCTCAGAATTTTAAGAAGTTACTAGTGTGTTTTAATACAGCAATCTTTTCAGAAAAGGTAAAGCGTTGTCGCTGTAGTTTAAAACAATTGTTTAACGGAAAAATAAATATCGTAAACAGAGAGCTACTTATAGCTATTTATACTGACTTTGACACTTTTGAAAGACGATCTCATTGATGTTTCAATAACCAAATTTATAAATTCGCTACAAAATATCGACTTTCATTTTTATCTTGGAAAAAAATTTTCACTAAAATATTGCATAGTTTTTTTAAAACTATAATAGACACAATTGCTTACAATGAGACCCAAATGACAACGAGGGGAAGCTGTTTAAGTTGAATACCAATTACGCAGAAATATTTCGTTTTTGTATAGTAACGTACGTTTCCTAGTGCTTATTAGTGGCGAAACAACGTCTCCAAATTAGAATGGGGCACGCTTTTAATCGTCCCTCTTGAGACAGTTTTGCTTGAATTATAAATTTTACTTTCGTGCTATCAAAATATAAATTGCATGCTGCATTGAAGATAAATAAATGTCTACAAGCCACATAGGCGGTTAAGTATATAAGTATCGATGTTACATTGTAACAGTTCATTAGAGGTTGTATTCTAAATATGTCAACGCATCTCGGTGAATAAAAATAGTTTGTGTGCCCATTTACTCTCATTCTGGCACTCTTTACTAGGTTTAGGGAGGGGCAATATATCTGCCCCCCTCCTCTAGTTGTTACGCCACTGGAAATTATTAACTATATACCTCTATTACGACGTTAACATTTTACGAGATGTTAACACTTTTTAAAGAAATTTTATCAGTGATATATTTCGTATTTATAAAAATGTGAAGCGACACCAATACAGTAGTTTAAAGCAAATGTTTACATGAGATCATTTTACGCTTTTGCGACACACAAACAAGGAGGGAAGACACCGAGAGATAGATTTTGATTTGTAAGCTGCTTACTGATACGGGATAACTACTCACATGCGGAAATAGCCCAGCAAATAGGCACTACTGTCCTAATGACCAAAGAAAAGTCGCAAATCCAGCTTCCGTCATGAGCTCTTGTGAAATTGATGGTAATCACGGTACGAGAACAAAAAAGTTACTGTACATAACCAAGGCGAAAACAGACATAAAAATAACCTTCATATGAATTGGGCACAATAATACAAACGGATTACAAAAAGCTCAGAATTACCTGCTGACATACGGACTGGAATAGTACATTCAAACACGGGCGAGCGGAGACTATAAATGACGGTGGACGTAAATGGAAAAGAATCATAAGTCAGCACGCCTGATATTTTCGATAGTAATTCCACGCAGGAGAGACTTCAATATATTACGTGCGTACCCGCAGTTTTCCTGTGGTTATTTGTCGCATGTCTTTGTGAGAAGATGTCGTGGCATTTGACTGGCTAGTCAGAATTAAGTTACCCCGGTAACGAACGTCCGTGATTCGCGGGCAGGCATCTAAGACTAGTAGCAGTTAAAACCATACAATCGCGAAAAGTCGATCTTAATTAAACTGTTTCGAAATACAACTAGACAGGTACTCTTTTCACGGAAATAGGGTGTCCGTAATCACAAGAGACCCGTCCCTTAAGATTAAAAACACTCACACTGGAAAATGGGGGTTTTTTTTTAATTAACATAGCTTTTGGTAACATTCTTGCTGGATTTTTATTTAATTATTGGATGATGCAGATTTTGATTCGGCTAAACTTTGCAGACCAATCACAAACGCTCTGTTTTAGAGTATCAGGATCCTCATTGGCGCAATAACATGGGATAGTAGCGTCATACATGCATGACAGTCAGTAACGAAAGAAAACTGTCGAACATGTGCATGGTAGGGTAAATAATCATCCCTACAGTTACACTAATTGCGATTGTTTTCTTATTTATTCCGTATTCCACAAAGCAGTGACAAATCACCTTTGTTGTAAATATGGTATTGCGACTCGACAGAACTACGTAACTGTAAAGGTTTGTATCAAATGAAAACTACCAGTAAACTGATTAAGACGCTCAGTTTTCTCTTGAAGCTGTTGGCCGAAGTTTGGTCTACGTGGCATGAACATGTTATAGTGTTATAGTCAAAAATTGATTCCTTCTGATTACGAGTTGGAACAGAAATAAATACACCTTGAATCGTAATTTACGATGAGCACACTCTAAACCTGAAACATTGAGAATTGAGCCAAATCAGTGAAAATAGTGAAAATCGAGCGACTGATAATCATTGCCTGATAACTACGGCCACCTGTTTTTCGCGAAAACATTAATGCGCAGGCTCGACTTCAATTACCTATACGCACATTGGCAAATTTCCTTTGTCTATTGGCTGCGTCCCTTTGTGAGAAGACATTTTCTCCCTGATTAGGCCAATCAGAAACAAGTTACTCCAACACTGAACGTTCCTGATTCGCTAGCAGATACCCAAGTCACGTGACAAGTAAAATCTGTCAATCACGGTAGTGGTTCTAAACTAACGTTCTTTGGAGTACAACGAGTCGGGGAATCTTTTCGCGAAAAACAGGCGCCCTTACTGATAACTAATTGATATGATGGCTAAACTTCACTGACTTATTTGTGATCCCACTGAATGTCGAGGATTCCACTGCTTTAATTCACTTGTTCCCAGTTCATTTGCATGATTTTTCAGTCGACAGTACCTTTTCAACTGACTTTCAGTGAATGTTATTTCACTGCTTGATATCACTGATTCGGGTTTAGAGTGTAAGAAGCACGTATTTCGTTCGTGTCAAGGGTCCCGATTTTTGGCGTAGTTAGATGAAACGCCTATCTAAGGTACGAGATGTTCTGGGTCCGAATCTTGGATAAATTTGGAATGACTGAGGGTGTTTTCATATTTAAGATTAAGTTTAGTTTAGTTCGTCGTTTCTCCCCGATTAGTCGCATAGCATAAAACCGTGACCTCATTAAATTATTCCGTGCCACGCCACCATGGCGTTTAGTTTGATTTGTGGCCGATATACGATCTCGCTCAATCAGCGGAATTCTAAAAACGATGTTTTTTTCGAAGGGGCTACCTTTACCTCCCAATTTATAAAATTCATTCTTTAGTAATAAAAACCTGACAAAATTCTATATTTAAATTTTTCGGCTGGCTGGACCTGGATGTAGGCCTGTTAAATATGTCTTCGGTTTGTGACTAAAACAGCTTGATGTGTCTAATCTTAAAACACATTGTTACGTTACGCCAAAAGAAAAGGATCGTTACTTTAAACACTACAATGTATACGCACTCTATAAATTTTGTATAATATTTTCATGTGCTCCGCATATAATGTTCCTCGTAAATTGTTACAGTAATTTAGTTTCTTTTTACGCTGTGCTAGACTTCCTCTTTGCTAATTAATGCAATTACTGTGTTAATTTACTGTGTTTCTTGGAGCCGTGCTATTGAAGTCGTAACTATCGTAAATTTCACCTAATTCCGTTCTTCTTTTTAAAATATATTTTCTTTGTTTTGTCTAGTGTATTATTAAGTTCTGTTACTCGTGCCAGAGTCGTAGTAAATTGCATCGAAAAGTACTCTTACAAGTCCTATTAACTCTTATTTTTCTTATTAAGTGCAATATTTAATTACTATGTCCATTTCAATTAAAGTCTTTATCACAATCTTTACTCTTGCCAATGTCCTTTAAAATGCTCCAATTATTTCTATACGAATGTCTTCTCACTCACTCATCCAGTCCACAGTCCAGCAGATCAGTCCCATTCTTCACTGCACATAAGCTTGCCGACGCGCTCTCGCAGATCGCTGCAGTCGTCCCTCGCCACTCCGGAATCGCCCAACTGTAGCTTAAGATCGCACGAGACTCCAAACGCTCGGTTCTTAATCACTCACTCCTCAGAAACCCTCACGTGGTATTTATACTTGAGGTAAATGCCGTCTAGAACGTTCTCGGCTATCCAAGTTGTTCTGGGAAAGGTAATGGTGATAACGACGACATTCCCGCCTGTTAAATTGAGAAATATGAGCTTCTCAGGTCATCGAGGGACGAGCTGCGATAAGTTTATCGGCGTGTGCGGCGGCATACTTTATGATAGGCTGCTATTTTCGTCTAACGTTACAATTTGACCTTCAGCTCTTGGCGCCTTCCCACGCGAAGGAAACACCAGGCAACGACAAGCAACACTGCCCCCTCCTCAAGTCTGATCGTCGTGAACAGACACTGCAAACATCCGGACCTCCGTAGAGTGCCAGACGGTCTATGTGGACAACCTTCGGCTTCGCCCGAGAGCCTTGATGAAAAAATCCGCAAGACCACATCATTGATCTTCAGAATCCCGTAGAGCCCTTCCCAACATTTCTGTAGCTTCGGGCAGTACCCTTTTTGCATCTGGGAGCAGTTGTCCTTCATGAAATACCTCGCCCGACATTCTCCCATCATACCGCGTTTTCATCCTGCCACAATTTATTCTGGGGTGCTGTCGAGCAAAATAATGAATGCAAACAAGTCTGTTACGTAATTCGCTGTCACAATCAGGGGCTGCAGATTCCTCTTCTGTCGGTCGGCCAAACAGCAGGTCACTGGGAGGCGCAGCTCTCTTCCAAAAAGCATCCATCATTGATGGTGTTACCCTCGTGGACTCGTGAACTGCCGAGCGGTAAGCAAGAAGAAACAACGGCACCTTTAAATCTCAGTCCTTTCGGTTGTCTGCCACAAAGATCGACAGGTACTGCTCAAGAGTGCTGTTAAGCCTCTCGAACATTCAATCCGGCTGAGGGTGTAAGGCTGTAGTCCTAGTCATTTTCATCCCCAAAATTTTGTCAACTCCTGGAACATTCTTAACCCGTGCTACTGATCTGCATTATGACTGGTTCATATCACTGATCACCGAACACAAAGCTTACAGCTTATTGGTTGTGTTAACGAAACAAGTTCTTTACCAGTTTAAATACAGCACGCATCAAAAAATGTCTAATTTGCAACACCAGAAACCATACATTATTGTGCGAATGAAAGAGTTAATGTAGCACAGAGACCTACTACGTTATTATTATTATTACATCAAACATATTATTACACCATAAATTAATAGGGTCGCTATTTAAATGTCCTATAACGGCGAGTTGACGAGGGACAGATTGCATGTCAGTTCAGTGCCTTACGCATAAAGGCGACCAGACATTCGATTCGCGCACGTAGGTCATCCCTAGCGCTCCAATGTTTCTAGACCTCGGACACACAAAATATATCCAGCCAGACTGCGCCCTTAAGAGACCGATCAATATGTCTTTACCTTAAATCTGAATCAGTGGAAGTTAAACAAAATTGGCAAGCTACTTGACAATGGGGAAGTCCGCGGATTAATTAAGTGACCCAGTTTCGCTGTTTTAACTCTGGCTTTGGCCCATCACAGTGAATTCGACAGCTTCAGCCCAGTGATTGGAAGTACATTTTCCTTATACTACGTTTAGGAGATCAGCGTTATTGAGCAGAAGTAAATCAAACGAATCCACAGTATAAAATTTACCGTGACTACATGCAACCATTTCAAAGATAGGCGTGTAGTGAGTCTGCGTAACGAGGTAGGATAACTAGACAAATAAATTAAGAGAAAATGAAGAGGTGCTGCAGAGCGTGAACGAGTAAAGAGAAGAGGTGTCTGAAAAAGAAAAGAAAACTGGGTAGGTAGTATATTAAGAGAACGTGACTTAATCAAGACAGTAATTGGAGGGAAAATGGAAAGTAGGTGGGGCTAATAAGAAGAGGGAAATACAATCTTTGACGTAAAAAAATAATGTAGAGGAGGGCATAAGGAGCTGGAGAAACTGAGAAGAGGCTAAATAAGGGTTCATAATTAACCAGCGCCTTCGTTCACACGTAGATTTATGAGTAGAATGCAAAAATTCGGAAGTTCAGTGCCCTGTAAGTAAACCTTAAAAGANTGTAGAGGAGGGCATAAGGAGCTGGAGAAACTGAGAAGAGGCTAAATAAGGGTTCATAATTAACCAGCGCCTTCGTAGTAGAATGCTAAAATTCGGAAGTTCAGTGCCCTGTAAGTAAACCTTAAAAAACCATGCCTTTTTTATATTGTGTCTGGATGAAAGAACAATTTTGATAGTGACAGGGTTACATGTAATTGAACCATTTTTGCGGATTCATCATTGGCTAAGGATAATTAGATTCGTGTTTGGTAAACTGTGGTACAATAATATAACACAATTTAATACATTTTAAAATTTTAGCTTGCACTCTAATCACTATATGAATTTTATGGCTCTCTAGTTTTGAATTTAAGTGTTGAAGCCAAGCAATATTTTTATTCTCACTTTTATTGAGTTACTGCAATACTTGATTACTTGTAATAACTAGTAAATTACGTTTTAGTTATTCGTCAGTACAATAAACCAGAAGTGAAGAATAAATTTCGCCCACAGGCACTGTAGAAATATTTTCCGTAAAATAAAATAACTGTCTGTGAATTCTTGGAACTGTCCATAAAAAATGTTAGTTGGTTTTTGTATATTTGTGGTTTATGTAATGCGATTTCGGGAAAATAGTTTTACTTTCGTTATGCGGGTCTTTCAATGTCTTTAGAGGTTGGATATATACACTATAAACCTGAACCAGTGGCAATTGAGCCAAATCAGTGAAAACAGTAAGACTAATAATCAGTGCGAGATAACCAATTAATATAGTGACTAACTCTCACTTGTTTATTTGTGATTCCCCCTGAATGTCAAGAATTCCACTGCCACAAGTCACTTGTTCACAGTTAATTTTCTTGATTCGCCAGTCAGCAGTAGTCTATCAACTGACGTTCACTGAATGTTATTTAACTTATACATATCACTGATTTGGGTTTAGAGTGTTTTTTTACACACGCGTGTGTGTTTTTAAGAAGGATTTTAACAAAGATCGAAAACATAGCAGTCTAAAGAATATATTCACTCAACTGCCAGATGCACATGCAAAAACGAAGAATTTACTTTGCAGCAACATACTCTACTTTTCAGTTTTTGGTAATTTTGGAACAATCATAAATGGCGTGTTTCCTAACTGCCGCAAGAACGATAATTTTCTCATAACTGAGGCGAATAACGAACGCGTCGTGTAACCTTGGAATTGTTCGTTTCTGAAACCCGAAACTAATGTGAATACGGGGAAATCACGAATGTACAGAATTCAGGTGCATTTTTCATTGGTAGCAGTGCTTTTCCGTGTGATATCTGTGCATTTCCGTAACAATTCTCATGGTTGTACGGAAATAGTAAACAGGGAAGAACAAATCGAATGCATTAGACACTGGTGTCTTTCTATGTTTCGTGCTGATCGCAATTGACGCCGATCAGACACAAAACACGGCACAAAAAGCCAATCACAGCGCTTCTCGGCAGTTATACTTTACCCGCGCGCAGTAAACTCTGATATTACCCAAAGTTCTATGCGTGGTACTCAAGGTGACCAAAATATGTTGAAATTAATTCTGATAAATCATAGAGAGAAAGATAAGACTTGATGCATAGAGGTAAAGGAAATCGGAAAATTTTGCTGGAAATTTTTTACATCCTCATATGAAGCACACAACTGTCAAAGGAGCGCAAATTCACATTCCGGCAGCTGATGAGCAGAGCCAAGTAAAACTTGTATAGGCTGCTCACGGTCAACTGAGCACTTTTGAAAGCCCTGCTTAGGATTTACGTGTACGCGCATAGGGTATTCTTCCACCGTATGTCAAATTAACATTGTCATGGGCCTCATCACTTTATTCATGAATCATTCAAGGGAAATTGTTGAATTACTGGAAAAAGTAATAATTTTACAAATTTTTTAATTCTTACACTTTTTTTCAGTATTCACAAATGTTTACCTAATATATTAAATTAATATTTAAAATATGGAACTACTTCCCCCCCGTCGTTTACAACTTTACTGGGCGCATGTTAAAATACACAAAGGTGGGAGCAGTGAAATTATTCAAATGTTGATTTCAGAAGTGCTCACTTTACCGTGAACATACTTTAATCATGGGTATGCGGATAATTCAGAATTTCTAGTTTAATCGCTGTGGTGACGGGTCGTTTTGCTTCACGGTGTCTCGCGTAACGTTAGGCAAAACGCCTGTTAGGCGAAATGTTATTAGGAACGCCACGCCGTTAGGCGAAACACTGTGCGGGAATCCACTTTAGGCAAAATGCCAGTAGGCGGAATGAAGTGTACTCATCGCCGCCCCTGAAATCCGCTCAGCTCTTTCTGTCTGGCCGACGCGATCAACGAACGTGCGAATTCACCTTTAGTGACCTTTCCACCATCCGAGTGTTCCACGCCTGCAGACATCCACGAGGCAAAAGAAAACCTGAAAGGCGGCGGTGGTCTTGGGCGTAGTCGAAGACGAAGCCGAAGGAGAGTGGTGCGCAGTGGTTAATGCATGCGGGCGCGCAGGGCTGGCTTTTACCTCTGCAGCGACGTCGGTAGCCAGCGCCTCGGCCCCCTGGGGGTCACGCAGTCGGCGACGATGATCGTTATTGCGCGTCGCACAGCTCCGCATTAGGCAGCTCCTTCGCGCCACAAACGTCGCCGACAACCTGGCGTCCGCGGGGGAGAAGGGATCAAGTCATCCTTGACGCACAAGCCGTGGCCAAGGGATCCCATCTCGCCTCAAGTTTCATTTCTTGAGATTGGAGAAACTGGTGAGCTCAGTGACACGTAATATTATAGGATATCCACGGTAAAATATACACTGAGGTGACAAAAGTCATGGGATAGCAATATGCAAATATACAGATGGCAGTAGTATCACGTACAAAATGTATAATTGGGCAGTTCATTGGTTGGGCTTTCATTTGTAGTCAAGTGATTCATGTGAAAAGGTTTCTGACGACGTGATTATGGCCGCACGAAGGGAATTAACAGACTTTGAACGCGGAATGGTAGTTGGAGCTAGACGCATGGGACATTCCATTTCGGAAATGGTTAGGGAATTCAACATTCCGAGATCCACAGTGTCAAGAGTGTGCCGAGAATACCTACTTTCAGGCATAACCTCCCACCATGGACAACGCAGTGGCCGACCGCCTGCACTTAATGACCGAGACCAACGACGTGTGCGCAGAATGGTCAGTGTTAACAGACAAGCAACACTGCGTGAAATAACCGCAGGAATCAATGTGGGACGTACGACGGACGTGTCCATTAGGACAGTGCGGCGAACCTTGGCTGTACTGGGCTATGGCAGCAGAAGACCGACTCGAGTGCCTTTACTAACAGCACGACATCGCCTGCAGCGCCTCTCCTGGGCTCGTGACCATATCGGTTGGACCCTAGACGACTGGAAAACCGTGGCTTGGTCAGATGAGTCCCGATTTCAGTTGGTAAGAGCTGATGGTAGGGTTCGAGTGTGACGCAGACCCCACGAATCCATGGACCCAAGTTGTCAACGAGGAACTGTGCAAGCTGGTGGTGGCTCCATAATGATGTGGGCTGTTTTTACATGGAATGAACTGGGTACTCTGGTCCAACTGAACCGATCATTGACTGGAAAGGGTTATGTTCAGCTACTTGGAGACCACTTGCAGCCATTCATGAACTTGATGTACCCAAACAACGATGGAATTTTTATGGATGACAATGCGCCATGTCACCGGGCCACAACTCTTCGCGATTGGTTTGAAGAACATTCTGGACAATTCCAGCGAATGATTTGGCCACCAAGATCGCCCGACATGAATCCCATTGAACATTTATGGGAGATAATCGAGAAGTCAGTTCGTGCACAAACTCCTGCACCGGCAACACTTTCACAATTATGGACGTCTATAGAGGCAGCATGGCTCAACATTTCTGCCGGGGACTTCCAACGACTTGTTGAGTCCATGCCACGTCGAGTTGCTGCACTTCGCCGGGCAAAAGGAGGCCCGACACGATATTAGGAGGTATCCCATGACTTTTGTCGTATAAGCACTTTCGAAATCAACCTTTGGAAAAAGTCACTGTCTGTAATTACGTGAATGTTACAGTGTACATTGGCATGCGGGCTCAGAGTTAAGTTGGCAGCAATGAAATAAAAATAGTCCTGAGACTCGGCGTAGTATCGCGAGGGTTATGATTCATTTAGTGTCCTCTTCTGATACTCCCGTTAAGTTGGTAAATAAGCTGTTACATTGCCGTAACTCGAAACTGTAGAAAAGGAAATTTGTAAACTAAAGGGGTAGTATAGTGACGTTATTACTGCTAAACTAGGACATTGCTATGAGTATGCCGATTCAATCACATGTGCACTGACTGACAATTGCAAAATGACACCATTTACCGTTCGCCTATATGTCGACTCAACAACATTCAAGATCGCTGAAGGTCAATGAGGTAGCAAGATGCGCCACCGCACATAACCATGGGCCATTAGTCTGTGCTGTGCTCTTGTAGCGATCAGACACCTTCATTGTGACGTTATTCAAACTGGCACAATATACATGACAGCCGAGAGTTGATATGGTTTTCATTTATGGCGAATGTCATCGCAGTATTAGAGAAGCAGTGCGATTGTATGCTGAGAGATAACCTAATGACCGGCAAATTTCATCGTATTTATTACATATTCATATGCACTGTCAAGGAGTGTTAACAAAAGTTATGATTCCATTTAGATTAACGAAGTTGAAGTTTGTATCTTTTGTACCCTTCCACGTACGGGGTAATTCTCACTATCAAGTTATTAGAGCCTTGGACACAAGCAACTTTTCTCGGAAACATTTTCTTCTACCACTGAAATTGGCATTGTTTTTCAGGTGGCCTGCCTTAGGTACCTCATCGTGTCTATATACACACACATTAACACATCGAGTGTAACAAAATTTAATCCTCAAACTTTTAGGAATAATAGAAGAGACCAAAACATATGTTTCAATAGATAACCATAGGTAGAAAGTGCGGCTTCCTGCTTCAATACAAGCTGTGCAACGACGTGCCATTGTACTGTCGTGCACATTCGAAGACCCAGGCATGCGCTGTAGAGTGCAAGTAGCTGCAAGAACCCACCAACGAGCTCTTCCTCCTATTCAATTGGAGTCTCATACACCTGGATCTTCAAGTTCCACCACACAAAATATTCAAGTGGGGTGAGGTCGGGAGAACGAGCAGGCCGTGCAATGGGTCTACAGTGGCCATTCCACTGCTCACCGAATCTGCGGTTAAAATGCTCTCGGGCGCAACGATATAAATTAAGAGTTGCTTATTGAAACCACAACCGTTGTCGAATATCAAGGAGGACGTTTTCGAAGGGCTCAGGAATTGTGTTCTCCAAAAACTGCAGGTACAGGTTACCATTGAGGAGTAATGACAGCTAGTGCGTCCCAATAAAATTATCCCCAATAATACCTGCCCACGTGATGACAACAAACGTTTGTTGGCGGGAATGGATGAAGATTGCGTGAGGATTTCCATTTGCCCACAGGTGTTGGTTATGTAAATTGACTATTCCATCTTGGGTAAACGATGCATCGTCCGTGAACAACACAAATTGTCCAAAACAAGGTTCTACAGCGGATCTCTGCAATTAACATTGAAAAAAGTCAACCTGACAAGGACGTTTGTTTGTTTGGAGTGTTTGCGTCCTTGCTGATGAAATGGATGCAGCTTTGGTTCATGCCACACCCGACAAACAGCCATGTGGTAAACATACAATAGCTGTGCAACACGTCGTGTGGTTGTTGATGGATTGTTCTTCGCCTGTTCTAATTCTGCTCCTCAAACTCGGGTGTGTGCATTTTGCGCTGACGGTCAGCATCGGGTCTGTGGATCTAAAAATGAATATTGCTAAATAACTGTGCAGTGAAAATGATGGTAATAACTAGTGATGAAACGAATATTCGGTTACTATTCGGTATTCGGCCTATTCGGCAATTTTTTTTGTATTTGGTATTCGGCCGAATGGCGAATACCTAATCATGAAGAAAAAAAACGCATATTACTCAAAAATGTATGTATTTCAATAAGAGATTACTACAAATGTAATACTTAAAATCTTTCAGTGGCAAGTTATGATGAATAAAAACAAGTTATTCAGCATTTGTTGGTAGCAAACGATTGCGCTTTTCCTCATAGATAATATCTGCTTCTGAAAATAGCCTCTCACTATATACACTACTGCCAGGAGACGAAAGATAAATCTTAGCGAACTTTGTTAGGCTTGGATACTGTTTTGCTTTTGCTGGTCACCACATGTAAGGGTCTGCCGTCCGATCCAGGCGAAAAGTTTCAAATAAAAATCGATCTCATTTGCAATAGCACTTTTCTCCGTAACCTCAGTTTGCATGTTGTCTGTAGCGACTTCCTCAAAACAGTTCCAGAAACTGTTGTGTATTTCAATGGTTGTATCATTTTCACTGGTGTTTCTTTTCTTACTAGGTGGAGAAGAATCATCATCGGCACTAGGTTCATCACAACTAATTTTCAGAACTTCAAAAATACTTTTTTGTCTTGCTCTTTCCGTTTGAACTATTCCCAGAAAACTAGTTTTGAATCGCGGGTCAAGAAAAATGGCAACCAAGTATTTGTCATTCTCATCAAAGTCAAACCGTTTTTCAAGCTCAGCTCTTAATGAAGATCTCATTCTCAATAAATTTGGTGTTCTATCTGCAGTATCTTCCTTTCCCAGGTATTTCAACAATGTGATAACACGTGGAATCACTTCAGAGACGCAGGAAAGACCTGAATTGGTTATTTTAGTTATCTCTTCGAACGGTTTGAGGAGTTTGATGCATTGCTCCATTAACTCCCAATGCGACGGTGCCAAATTGTTCAAAGAGTCGTGATCGGTTATTTACAAAAAGAGAGAGAGAGCTCGTTTATGTTCTAGTAATCGCTCCATTAAATAATAAGTAGAATTCCAGTGTGTGCTAACATCTTGTACTAGTAAGTAAATGGATCTTGCTCTGAGGAATGTTCCATCTTTCTGCAATGGCAATTAGCTCTTTTGCGATATTGTCACCAGTATGTGAGTCAGCAAACGGCTTCATCGCTAAAACACTATGATCAAGAATAAACTCTGGAGATAACCAATGCGCAGTGAAACTCAAGAAACTCTCATTATTGTGCTGACATGTCCACATATAAGATGTCACCGATACTGCTGTTGCTCGCGAGATACTAGCTTCAATTTGTGAGTAAATTCTGTTCATGTATATCGGGGATAACTTTCCCGGTCATATAAGTGCGACTAGGCATTTTGTATTGAGCACTGCCTTTTCCATAAGCCTTGTAAAACCGACTTGTTGAACAAATGAAAACGGTTCGTTGTCTATGGCAATCATTTCACCGATAAAATAATGATATTTTATTGATTTAGGGTTATTTATATCCCACAACATTTTCCTTTCAGTTGTTTCCTTTATAGTCTGTTTTTGTTTTTGTGACGTACCTGGTATTACTAGTATCTTGTAATCGGCAGATGCAAGAGTACCGTCATTTTTACTCCCACTTGCCGAGGGAGCAGCAGTTAAAGTAGCGTACTGCTCAGCATTTTTGCTTTTAAGATGGTTTTTCAGGGAAGTTTTAGCTGCAAGCCAAAAAAAAAACCGAATACAATAGTTAAACTAACTTCGCTCACATATTACATGATATGATAAACACTTTTAAAACAGTGATTGTTTTTAAGTTAAAGCCGGATTTACAATCTGAAAGGCCCAGGTTCGATCCCAAGTCCGTACTCATAAAATAGTTGATTAACATTGGCTAAAGGTAAAGAAAAACCACTTGAAAAATCCGGAATCAGGAATTTGACAAATGACAGATACCAATCAGAATTCGGCACCTGTTGTGGATGAACGCTTAGATAAAAATACGCACTTACGCACTTATATACCTACATGCATGCATACCTAACCCTGCTAGTGTACACTTTTTGCAATACAATATTTATACAATATTTGTCACAGGTTAATATATTTATTAAACACTTGGGTTATACATAATGGATACTGACAAAAATTATTTGTTATTCATATTAAACATTTAATGTATTAAAAACTTTTTACACTAACAATATATACTTGCCAGTTGCTGCTCCGTCCTCCAGCTTACCACCTGCATGATATAACCATGGAGACGGACCCCGGACTTGGAACCAGCTGCTCACTATTCCTACAACACTATCAATACACATATATAAATATATATATATATTGATAACGTCATAGGTATAGTGAACAGGTGGGTTGCGAAGCAGCAGGGGGACGACAATTGAAGCGAATGCTTCAGCAATAGGAAACAGAATATGGACAGGCACTACAGTGTGATACCAACGACACAGTGCGATGGTGGGATGAAGAGAGAGAATAGCCAAATGTATGTCGATATGACTATTACATATGCTGTAGTATGGTTGGAAACCACACGTGGCAAATAATATGAAGTAGAATGCTATAATATAGCATACAGAAAGAGGGGGGAAAACACACCTATGCTTGACAAGCAGTTGCCAAAAATGACTCTAGCAATATCTACACATATATGCATGAAATTATGTTGAATACAGTAAGTGTGTGTAACTGATACATACACAAAAAAGAGATACAATAACACAGTAGGGTAAGCTACAAAATAATACTTGCAAATGCACGACAAGCTGAAACCGTGCTCCCATTAGCATGAAATATATATAGGAAAAATGAATGCATGATTGGTATACCTGGCAAGACTACTACTTGCATGTGCTGCAGTATACCTCCGAGAAAAAAACATGTACAGGACGTGCTGTTAACAGGCCTGGCAAGTAAGATGGTCGCTTGCATGCGCTCCAGCGTGTTACCACCTAGTATACCTGGCAAGGAGAAGATTGCAACTCTTGCATAAGCTACAGTACACTGAATCAGACTGCGCGGGCCAATAAATAGTATACATGGCAAGCCATCAGGTATTGCAAGGGCCCCAGTCTACTGCATGAAAAAAAAACTGATAATTTACCTGACAATGTTAGGAACTTGCCTCTTTAACGAGCTACATTAGACTATCAGTCAGCATACCTGACAAGCCTGCAACACACTTGCACGTGCTACAGCATGCTTATCGAGATATATGGATACCAAAACCCTCAGCAATGTACGTGACAAGAGGAATACAACGACGCTTGTATGTGATCCCGTACACGCTGGGAGAAAAAGCACTCTCTCCGGCGGCATACATAACTATGTAGGCCTGACCCAGAGCTGTTTTTCTTATTAGGCCTGATAACCATAGGAGACGGTATTATGTCATCATCCAGGGCTTGTCTTTTGTCGTCCATCCGCGAAAGAGCCAGTTTGTTTGATTGCTCTGTGTAAAATTCGTGGTGGTATGACCTAATACCAGTGACCTGCACTCTCATGCAGTGCTGGGCCAAAAGCATGGGCCGATATTCGTCAAACGTTTTCGTCTTTTCAACTGCTAACCTTTGTATCCCCTTCGCGTTTTCCCCTACCATATTCAGGCAGCGGTACACATACAGTTTCGCCCTCAACCCGACAAACACAATCATTTTGTTACCCGCACATTAATCCTTGAACTTCCCAAATACCTTAGAATTGGTAGGCTAGTAACAAAGATGAGTGGCCGGGTTTGCCGCTGGTGTCGAACTCCGATATGAGTGCCGGGTCTAAGGCGAGTCCACTGTAAAAGTCAGGGCAGGCAATCTCCATTACTAGGTTATCAGTATCCATGTAAAGGAGGTTCACACTGCCCCCATACCGCTCTCGAATTACATCGTAGTAAAATCGATACAAGAGTGTTTTTGACAGGTAGAGTATGGCAAACCCAGCGTATATGGGCTTGTCAAACATAATGCTCTCTTGATGTAAATTGACCAGGGACAATGTCTCATCGTAAATAGTCCTGCATGTAAAAGCAAGATTTGCGATGAGCTTCTTCACCCGAACTTCTCTACACACGAATTACATACACTGTCATTTGCGCTTATTCTCCATAAGTGTGCCGTACGTTGTATTATTCATTAACGTGTAAAAGCCCTTCTTGAAGGCGTTCGTGGCCGCCTGGCGTTTCGCCGTATTCAAATCTATATAAGGCTTCAGCCATGGCTTCTGCAGGAATTGAAGGACTCGATGAACAGCCTTCAGCCTAACCCATGACCCAATACTTGCTTCAAATTAACGTAATGTACTATATAATGAAGCTTGCACCCCAGGGTCGTCATGGGCTTCGTTTGTTTGGACCCTGGGGGACAATCGTTCACTGGCAAGAATGGAAGATCCATATGCTCTTCGTGAAGAGCGCGAGGGTACACCACGTTTACCTCCAAGATGTAGGCGACATCTCCATCATCCGGCACACTCATCACATCGATGTTTGTGCTGGTCCATTTGAAACCTCTGAAAGATAGCGGCAGGGACATTGCCCACCCTTATAAGTTGTTGGCATCTACATACTGCAGGTAGGTAGATGGCTTGTCGGCATCGTACATGTCTGGTATATGTCTATTGTTGGCAACCGCGTGCTGCTTAATACATTGAGCCACCCCTCCCCGGATACCAGCCTCAATAAACAGGTGGATATCATAGTCGCTAAGCAAGTCTAATTGCACCTGCATATTGCGCAACATTGCGTAAAACGAGAACCTGGGAGCACTAACATAGCACACACAGTCGAGAAAGTATGTGCGTAGACAGAGACCCCGGAAATTCTCGAAGACGTCGCACAGAATCAGCACGTCCATCTTCAGGTAGAGCTCTGAATAGTACCAGAGGGTGCGGCACCCGAACACATCCCAGACAGTTTGTGCGTGCTGGTATTCCTCGGCACAAACGTTCACCCAGTAAGCCTATCATAGAAGGACTCTATAGCAGTTAACCATGGCTCGGTGAGCTTCTCCCATGCGCTAACATAATCGTAGGGGAAGATGCCTTTCCGGGTTACCAGCTCTAGCTCGCGCTCTACCGTGACGAAGCGAGATGTTGTGTGGAATTCGCCGGATGGCAGATTCTCAGCGAGCATTACCTGACTGGCAGACATGAACCTATACATATCGATGTACTGTATAGTGAACTTGTCGCCCAAACTCTTACTGAAGGTGATGAGTTTTTTCTCTCTATGTGGTATAATAAATATGTCCTGTGAATCATAGCCAAGCTGCTTAATTATGAAATCGGCATGATATGTTAAGTGATGGAAGAGTATCGGCAGTCTGTGGGGCGGCGACGAAGCTTGTTGCAGTTATTACATGACGCCCCGATAAAACTGCTGGTAAAATTATCATGGTCATGCACCTTTTGGTTGTTGCAGGTGAACATCCCAGAACAGTGGCAGCAGGTAGTGGCTATAGCATAGCCAGCCTGTTCCTCATGCGCTAGTGCCCGCATAGGTTCAGACTGACTATATATTTCTTTAAACCAGGAGACCTATCCTAACCACCTCTTCCATAAAGTGTTTCGACGCACCTTCGCTCGTGTAATCAGTTACACCTGGGGGTGTGCTGGACGTCTTAGAGGCGGGAATAATTGATTTATGAACTTTAACATATATGCCATAAGAATGGGGCTCATGTTTTTGGTACTTATAAATGTAGGACGTGTCTGGGTTCGGCTGACACATTTGTACAGGCACCAGCATTGCCTCAAAGTCTGCATGTACTACGATAGGTACCTTATTGCAGTTCTGGTAATTTTTTAATTTGAGCACAGGCGGCCTGCCATTCCCGTCTGGCTGTGGCATGTCGGCGCGAACAGCCGTATGGTCATTGCAATACCTCCTGTGCTCGACCAGAGTTTCGGCACCCATCAGTCCTGTCACATGTGGAATATCTACATTTGCTTTGAAGCATCAGTTACAGATATTAATTACACATTTGTGACCAGTCATCTGGGACTGTATCAGTCGCGAGTAATTTGACACGTAACAATAATGCGAGTTCTGGTCCTCTGCAGTGGTGAGCAGCAGCAAATCAAAGTGCTGGGCCAGTTCAACATCTGTCAACCATATCGGCACTACTTTCGTATTCGTGAAATCGAGTCCATATATGTTGACGCTGACTCCCGGATTGGCTCTCTCAAATGTGGCTATTTGTTGAAGAGGGGGGGGGGGATATATGGTCGAAAAATCGAAGCGCGTCTCCAGCCTGGTGTAGCGCTAGTTGACACGCTGCAGATTCCGCCCCTCTACAAAGCGTGCCAGTATAGCCCATTTAAAACACTGCTGATCATGGTTGTGCAGGTTGATAACTGCCTTTTTCTCCGCAAAACCTACAGGCAAGGGGATATACGAGGAGACTCTAAGGGGGTCGAGCTTGTTTACGCGTAACTGGACTCGTTTCACAGCAGTGAGAGTCCAGCCGCTACCCTTCCCTATATAGTCAGTCTCCTCCACATAGATCCTGGGAATAGCAGCCGATATAGCTGCCTCTATATCGGCTATGTTAAAAAGAGGCATCTTCGTCGTCTTAAAGGCACGTCGATCCTCCTCGTCCTCGTGAGGTTCCAGTTTACCATATACACACTCTAGAAATATGTTAAATTTGACCGCCCACTGTGTCTCGATTTCCTGCTCTAGTTGGCCAATTATATTCTCTTTCATTGCCACCAGGTAGTCACCTAAGTCTATTGCCTCCCTCGAGGTATTCTCGAATATGTATGTTTTCATTATGCCTCTAAATGCGCTTTCAACCTCGACAAACCCATAGGAGTTGCTCTGAAGAACCAGAACATGATGGGACGGCTGGGGGCTTGTCACTTTTGCTCGCTTCGCCGGCCAGGAGGTTGACGTGGCAGCACCAGTACACTTTGCGCTATACGCACGAAGCCTATCGGTCCTGGAAAACTGCCTGCCGCAGTTCCCACATGCTCTTGATGGAGCATCAGGGTTCACCCAACATATACGTTCATGGCCCCAGGCATCACAATAGTGCCCGAAGCTCCCATTACAGAATGTACAATTGAGCAAAGTGGCCTGCCTGATCAGTCCTGTACATGTTACACTATGTTCAGCAAGCATGTCTGTGCGGTTGAAGGGGCGACCACACCTACCGAAAATATGTGGGGCAGGCTGCCGAAATGGATTTAGAGAGCAATTGCGCTCATGACGCAATCCATTCCGGCGGACCGTAAACACCCGGTCGCAAAAACGACACTGCAGTGCTGGTCTGCATATAATGGGAACAGTAGGGGGGTTAAGCAATGCAGCTGAGGAAGGAGACAACACAGGTAAACTAGACTGTGACGAATCCATTGCAGTAGTAGTATATGTATATATAAACATACTAATATATATACATCAATTCAGGTACATGGCAGGCAGCCCAGACCAGGAGATATCCTACGACAAATCAAAAAGGTTCTAGGATAGTTCGCAAATATGTGTGTCAATATATATACTTATATAAAATAATATATCAAAACTAAATCAACAAGTGAGTACACCATGGCTCGAACCCAGGAGTGATGTTATATTTAAATAGAATGATACATGTTCTCCGGGAGAAACATGCTTCATACTTTGTATGGTGAGTATCCGCCTGTCAATATGAAATGGACTATCTGTAAGGACCAGCGAGAGACTATATGGCGTGTGAGCAACTGAATGTATACAGAGCGATACGACAGTTCTACGCCTCATACATGTTAAAGACGCTTCAAATTGTAATTACCTATACACTGGCCTGACGCCAACACACAGAATATGCTAACATGTGAAATAAACTATTAAAAACTGCTGGAAAGTGGTGTGTGTGAACACCCATACCATTATGATAAAAGTTATAGCCGATAACGAACTACCCTATGTTTCTTTAATACTGAACGTCTTCGCATACAAACCCCTACCTATAATACTCACGAACAGACGAAACACACTTACCTCTAAAGAGGAGAGATGTTGTATAAAGTATCTAGTGCAGATATCAGCCTGATACGGACACTGGACGTGTATAGCTAACATGCAGAGCACGGTAGGTATTATAGCTGAAACCATGAGGACCCTGGACATTTAGCAAGGCACGAAGATCTCAGTGGTCCTTACACGATTGAATGTTTAGGAATATATGAGAAGTATATATACCCCTTCCCAAAGGAGTCTAATCTGGAGAGAGTATTAGGATGGCAATAACAAATGTTATCTAACAATAACAAGTGTTATCTAACACTGTACAGAACGGCTGTAGGATAGACAGTCCCTGGCTAAAATCCGAAAAATCTCTCTTCCCCAGCCCCAGTTACAATTAAAATATATGGAATTTTACCTACTGTATCTGAACAACTAAAGTGTACTTGCGAGTACTCCACATAGTTATATGTTAAAACTGTAAAATAATTAAATATGAAATACCATATGGAATTTTATACATGAACAACTAAACCATACTAGCGAGTACTTGAACAATAACAGCCGAATACGTGCATAAATGTCGTATATTACCTTACAACATTTACACTTGCTGTGACATGTTATTTCGCCCTCGGCTGTCGTGCTGCTGTCTGCTTCAACTTTCATGTTGTTGAAACTGTTTTATTAACCTTCACTTATATACAGTTTCAATTGAAGACACAACATACCTTAGAGCACAGGGTAGAACGTATCTGCTGCCACAATCTTCCAGCGTGCTCGTATGTATGTGGCCTCTACATTCTTCGGCCCAGCAGTACGTCGATCCAGGATCAACTTCTCGCAAGGTAAAGTGCACCGTTTTGTTCTCAGTGCGCAGTTCTATAATGTCTTCACATTCAGTATGTACTGCGAAAATACTTCTGTTTTCAGGTAGCTCGCTCTTGGGTCGGATATTGTAGACGGCACACTGGTTGGAATTGTAGCAGGGTAGAATATCATAATAAAAGTTATCGCAGGTGTCCTGATAACCCCAAAAATGGTTTTCAGAGTCGCATATTTGTACTTGATCGTGTTCAAGCTCTTGTTTAAACACGACTCTTCTATATCCGGTAAAGTATTTCTTGTAACTGTTCACGCCTTCCGGCAGAAATGCCACACAGTTACGTATGTTAAACATATTACACATGACGATAGTTCTCTTCTCAACGAAACACTGATGACTACTGCAGCTCTACTTGTCGCTCTTCTTATATTGTAGCTAGGTACACCTCACATGTTAACAGTGAACACATTGTCCTCCACGACATTTTGCCTCTGTTCATGTATGTAGCGGGGAAAGGATTATACGGTCACTCCGCTGGGAGGAAGGAGGCTGGACTCTTGAGGTGGTGTGGCAGTACTATGCTATAGTAGCAGACTCCAGTTCCGTACCTACTTCCAGAAAGGGTGTGTGATGCATCTCTTATAGCCTCTCAACACCCATGGCAACCCAAGGCTTCTCGTGCCACCCCTGTTTAAACATATTGGGCTCCGCCGCCCGTTCCTTATGGGATACCAGCTTCCTCATGGCTGGATAGGGGTATCTGCCGTAATGTCTTGGGCCGATAGCTAGTACCTAGGCCCAACCATTTAGTGGGGTGCTGGACCACTTAGCATTCAGGCCGTTGGGGCCCAATACAGGAATTTCCTGGTGAAGAAATTCTAATGTATGGTAAAGGACAAGTGTTCGATGTCAGTGGAGGAGTAGCTTTATGGGCGGCGTGGCGAGCACGGCTCTCAATGATGAAAAACCTGGGATAAAACCAGACTAGGATGATTTACCACATTTTTTTTTTAGAGAGACTCAGCGTCTCCCTGCCCGTGGGTGGCATCCCTGCGGTCAGGCATGAGTAAACCCACTAGTTCCATAGCAAATAAGTGGGAGCATAGGATTATCGGATTAGCCCCATCAGTGGTTCTCACTTGTGTACTGATCACTAGAGGTTGGACTCATGCTGGCAGTGGTTAACTCCATATGCTGGAGGAGGTTTGAAGAGATTCCCCCTCTTGTTGAAGAGCCGGGCGGTGAACAGGCATCTGCTCCGGTGGCATACTACAATTAAGTTTGGGGTTTGGATAGTGCCCTGGCTAGACCACACGCTTGGTCATCTGAGTACGAGGATCTCAGGCCTTGTAGTAGGACATGCTCGGCGCGATCTTATGCATCAGATCGGGGCTTGGGTCTGGTCAACTTGGGTGAGCGCTGGATATGTCTGCGTTGAGAAGGCGTGATCCTTCTTCCCTGCCTATTGGGTGGCCGGGACGCGGTATGGCCGTAATGGCTAAGAGTGCCACGTTAAAATAGAAAAGTATGGTTGTAATGGCTGTATCATACTCATAAGTGTTCATGTATGTAGTATGACGGCCGCCTATACAGTACTTGGTCCAGCGGGTAATTACACTGTTATCATCGCAAAGTTCATATGTAATTGCACAAGTAAACCAAACCTGGCGTATATACTCTTCGCCTGCTTGCGCTAACATAGTACTGAGTGAACAAGGCAGCTTCATTTCAGGTCTTAAGTGATACACGGCACATGATATTACATTACACGGTACCGAGAGGACCTTGGATATAGTCCAACAGGTGCCATGTATTTATCAAAATCACATTAAGGCAAGGACACACAAGGTTACGCCTACATGCATCACACACGTGTTTTAGATGTTTTTTATATTTCTCTCTCAACCTTCTAAACGATGGACACTCACTCTTGGTTTGTAAATCACCGAGTTTTATTTTAGTGGCGCAATAATTGCTTACATGTCACTTCTGCTCTTGCCCGGCTACAAAGACTGTACTATTCTTGTTTAATACAGAGACAAGTACGTTGCGTGCTTTCTCGTATTCCACATCGCCCTCACTCCAATTGTGACCGTAATAGAATTTTTTAAGCCTTTGCTTTTCACATCCAGCTCATGCCATGGACACGGCGGTCGGAATGTATGCATCTCTATGCGACCGTCAACATACTCTATACAAATACGTTTAATAATAAAGCCCTGTTGTGGGATGCAACCCTGAATGTTCACGAACATTATGATGGTTGGAGAGAGAATGGGCTATAGTTGTAACTTACGTCAGTATTTTAACTACTCTGTCGCGCACATTATATGTGACTAGTCTGTCGTGAAGTGTCGTGAAGTATTAAGGCGAAGGCTAGGAAATTCTCTGCGGCGGTTATTTCAATCCTGCAGTCTACAACCCCAGATTTTAAACGATCGTCTTGTTTGATAATGTTAAACACTAGTATGGGTGCTGTGTCCATGAACTTGTTCGTTTCTAGAGCGGGGGCTTGTGTTTGACCATAGTACGAGCGTTGAAAGTCTACGTACATTTGGTATGGTACCATATATGCACCATTTGCGAAATCGATATTTAAATCTCCAAATGGGTAAGCCTTGGAATTTAAGAAAATTTTAACGTTCTTAATATTTATGTAATCGAATTTCAAAAAATCCTTATTGATCATGTTTCATTTACCTGTCTGAAACACTACAATTATATATCTTAGTTTCTCACTTGTGAAAGTAGTTTTCACGTTCCAATTTATGCTTACAGAGCTCGGCATGCTAGGATAAGTTTCTAAACTTCAAGTACGAAATGCTATATCTACATTCCTTCCTTTTTCTGCATATTTCAAAAAATTTACACGTTCCGACATATTTACTTATACATGTTGTAGTAACCAGTCAATATAAAGTATTGAGAGTGTAGCTGCTTCTGCACCGGTGTCCTGGAGTGCATTCGTTTGAGTGTTGGCCATTTTCATAACTATCTCCTGCTTAGAATTTATAATCACATTCCTGTATTCTCCCGCGAATCCTAACAGCATAGCTAGGGGAATAAACACTTTAAATTTACAGTTGGCATATACAGGAAACTTAAAGTCTTCTTCGATTTCCCAGTCAGCCATTTTGGTGGCCGGCAGTTGGTTATGCGATAATGAAAGATAATTCTTTATGGTTGCCATGATGCCAACATCATGAGTTGCATCTACTTCACACCCATTCAATTCGTAGGAGAGTCTATTAATCATGTGAAGTATACCGTTTATAATGATTTTAGTTGTTGCTGGAAGTGCATTATCATCCCTTGTCAGCATTCCCCGAAAATGCAGACAAGAATTACACGGTGCTGTGTAAATATCTTGGTTTTGTACGGGAATCCATACCTCTGACGAGTCTACGTACGGGCCTGGAAGATATGGTGAGTATGTGTGGATTTCTGCCTTTGTTATTGCGTCTTTGTATCCTACCTGCTCTCCGACGTTTAAGATTTCCATGTCCATTCTTACTCTTAATCGTTAATCCTAATCTTGTAAGGAAACAAGCATTTTCTGATGTTAGCGGACTGTATGCCTGCCTCGTACTGACGTTAGGCGTGAGGTTATAAGGTCTTTTCATTGTTTTCGCATGCTTTATTTTCAACCCCATCTTTCCACAAATGAAAATGCACCGTTATTTCCTCACCTCGAAAATTAATCAAGCTACTTTCTTGGTCTACTTTGGAAACGATTACTTCTGGTGCGTTCTGACTGACGCATATATGGCCGTTGTTGCCATGCTCACTAGTTTAAATCCCGGCTTGACCTTTACAGAGAATTCGTTTAATGTCTGGCTTTGTTTACCGCTGAGAACTAAATTACAATTTATTCTTATAATGTTCACAGGGAAGATATTTACAGGTAGGGTAGATTAGTGAGTTTTATTTGCCTCATATTTAGCAGTCTCAAAACCCAGCATGGCTGCGAGAGTATCGTTTTGTGTAAAGTCTACCTGTGCTGTACAACGCATTTCGTTATGCAGAGTATTAGAATTTCCTCGTAACACTAAGGTAACGTCCGGTCCCAGCTCTCGTTTCAGATACTCGCTGATGTCCTCAATCTCCTACGACCCTGTGTGAATACGCACCTCTCATATATTAGCATCTCCCTTTACATATCGGAACATGCAATTACGTTCATCAATGTTTGGTACAGAAAAATATGTTTGAAAATCTATCACGTCTACAGACCATGCGCCCGTCAGGCTTAGCGGTGGAAAATGCACGGACCGTAATTCCGAGGTATTGCCTGTTACTATCAGAGCAAGCGACATGACTAGTACCTTAGCAATATTGCGTTGACTTTAAGTAACGAGGAAACGCAAGCACAGGTGACCGCAGTTCCAGTCCCGCTGTCGCTGTTCTGTCTCATAGTTGTAATAAATTCTAGCACCTTAGAAATATTTTTTCAATTTGGGTGGGGCCCTTAAGTTTCCGTAGCTATCATAATATTGTACTGTTTTTGCATTCTTTTTATACGTGGTCCAGTAAGTCCCAAGACTGGAACTCGTATCTAAATTTACTATGACACATTCTACCTGTCTCGAGTGCCGTGGCAATTTGTCAATCATGAACACGCCTCAGAAATTATGTATTTTTAATTTTCGTGAAAATTTACACAAATCTATATTTGTTAATGGACGGCTAGGTAGTTCATTTAAGACTTCCTCCTCTTTCGTTGCCACCATTTTGAGCCTCCACCATGGTACGGACGCAAGTATAGCCCTTTTCCCATTTTTTTTTTCATTGGCAATATTTTACATTTTTTATGATCACGTAATTGTTCAGCTAAGCGTTTATTCTCGTCTTTAGCAGTGTTCACGGCTCGCGCAATACCGCTCGCCCCTCCAATTAGACTTCCCACACTCCTGGGGTGGGTAAAATAAATGGGAGTACCCCTCTGCGATTAGTCTTCCTGCGAGTACGTTTCATCCTTCCAAACTTGATTCCCATCCCTCGTTTAACTTTGGACTTCATAATTTTGGAAACTCCCCAAGCGGCCAGGCGTTCACCAAGATTAGAATTGGAAGAACAGGCTATTGCTTTGGCAGTATTCACAAGAATAGTGTCTGCAGTGTGTTGGTGTTTAAAATTATTACTCGTGGTGTATGCAATGTCGTGTTCCTTGCACACAGTGTCTAGAGTATTTACAGGCATGTCTCCCCTCTGTAGTCTTCGCGCCAGATGCGTGCCAGGCCCGCAAAATTTGTATCCTGGTATGAGCTTCAAATGGAAGATCATTTATTAATGTATTTACCAGATCGGCTCCTTTCTTCACAGTCCTATCCCCGTGACGCATAACGTAAAATTAACTGTTAAAGTATATAGAGTAAATGTTTTATTTGGCTTGTGAATGGATTCAAATGTGGGCCAGTCGGTGTGTGTGACGTCTTACAATAAAGCGCTGTCCTCTCGTCTGGCTGCTGACCGACGGTCTCGCTTCCAGGTTGTTGTTTTTACTCCCAGAGTGGCGGCGGCCATTTTTTGTTTTGCTTCCCCCGCACATCTCCTTCCACCAATATGGCACACGCAGACCAAGACCACTTAGCGTTTAGCCCTCTGCCACCTCATGGCTCCTTGGCATGCGCAGACCAAGACCACTTAGCGTTTAGCCCTCTGCCACCTCATGGCTCCTTGGCATGCGCAGACCGATTAGTGGTGTTTCCGTCTCCGCTGTCCCCGCTCTGGCGCGCGCGCTAGCTTTTCAGACAGGTCGCCTAGCGCTTACTTCCTTCTATATTTTATGACATTAAATTTTACTAAGTTCAGATTTGAGAATCCAACTATTGTAGCGTTTATGAAATCCTACCCACTTGACAAATGCTCTGTCGCCTCTAGTATGTAAAATTTTCTCGACCAAGTAAGAATCAGGATATTTTGTTACCAGTATTTCTTGCTCGTAAAACGAACCTTTCACCTACTCCCCATTCAAATCTTCAAGTTCATAGGTTCGTAGTTTGTAATGCCGGATCTTTGCAATTCGAAACCCTTATACAGACCAGCTAGGCTTGTATCCCTTAGAGAACAGATTTTTAAGAAGCGAAATGCGCATATAATCACCCACCTTTGCTTTCTGTTTCCTAGAATCTAGAACCTTTGTATGTTTAAACACCGTCTCCAGCAAAGAATTGTCTTTTACATCTGCTTGGCGCATGCAAATTGTCCTATGTATTCTATTATTGTAATTGCTAATCAAACGAGGTAACATATCCAGTCAAGCATAATTTCCTTTCGCTGAGAATTCATGACACATACGATTTTTCAGAGTTATGTTAAATCATTCCACAATAGAAGCTTTTTTCTCGCTAAATGTACTGTAATGATTAATATTATTCTGTTTCATTAGTGAATGGAATCGTTTATTGTAGAATTCCTTGCCTAAGTCTGTCTGTATATTTCTCGGCGATCCCTTGTCATTTAAAACTGTTTTCATAGCCCTGGCAACATCACTTCCTGTCTTATGCCTAACANATTTCTCGGCGATCCCTTGTCATTTAAAACTGTTTTCATAGCCCTGGCAACATCACTTCCTGTCTTATGCCTAACAGGGACACCCCACACAAATATACTGTAACAATCGATTACTGTTAACAGGTATCTATAGCCTTTATTCACAGAAACGTATGGAATCATTTCCACCAGATCAGCCTGATATAGGTCGCGAAGCCCAAACAACAGTACACACCTTCTAATGTAATTCCTTCGTACTGGTCGGTGCAGCTCAGCTGCAATCGCTGCATGAGACATTTTTTTTTCGTACATGCACCCGCCTTCACGTAATTATTCCACGATNGCAGCTCAGCTGCAATCGCTGCATGAGACATTTTTTTTTCGTACATGCACCCGCCTTCACGTAATTATTCCACGATATTCACGATCTCATTGGTGTGTGAATTATTTCCAGCCTGTTGGGATGCAATGAGTAGACGTAGGCGTGCCACTAACTCGTTTACATCGTCCCAGTACACATACTCGTGCTGATTGCTACAATCAAGTTTTGAACTCAGTCCCTAGCCGCTAGATATTTCAACATCCGGAAACAGCTCTGACACAATGTCGAATTTCGGTTGTGATTCATCTTTATATGTGTTGCTAGTTGCGTCATTATCGGTTAAATGTGCGCTCGTGATAGAAAGCATTTTTTTATATTGGTTAAGAGCTTCTCGCGAGTATTCGCCAGGTCTGCGTTTAAATAGTTATTCGTAGAGACCCGAAGACCCGCGTATTTTTTCACTATCGATCTGTATGATATCATAAGGTAGAAAAAATATTTGTTTGTTGTCCAGATACAATTTTTTATTTCTCCTGTAAACACAGCAAATCCTGTCATTAAAACCAGCCGTATAAAATGTGAGATAATTACGGATAGTGGTCGAGTGAGAACTGTCCTTTTAACGTTTTAATTCGACCAAAGAACTTCGTCTGGAATTGGCATTAATTCAGCGGATCCAGTCGGGACATGATTGGCTGAAATGCTTGTTCCAGTATGGCATCATGTTCCATACGCACTTGTTTCGCCTGCATATACTTGCCACACACACTTGTAATATCGCAGTATAAATCCTCCACAGCTGCAGACATTATATTAACAATTAAAGTGAAATATATGTACTTTATATATTAGACAACGGCTCTAGCGCAATCATTTTGACTATTTTATCCTCTAATGTATTGAGTTGTTTGAGAATGGCAGTATGTACGTGCTCGCAATGCTGCCATTTTTCATCGCCAGAACGAAAATCATTTAAATAACGAACAATATGGTGTCGTATAAGTTCTTCAATATCTGAAAGGCTACTACTCAAACTTTGGTTACGAGCATCTAATTCTTCGATCATATTTGTAGTAAGTTTATTAGTCATACCCTCAAAAATTGTGCTGAGTCGGGTTCCCAGGCTACATATGCTCTCCAACTGCACACATAGTGTGTTTAGCGCACCTACACTTTTGCCAGATGTATTAAGTTGCTCGTCTATTTTAGTGGAGAGGCTTGCCAACCCCTTACCAACGGTCTGTTTGACTGCTGTGAGCTTGGCGTCCACACCACTAAGCTTGCCTACAGTCTCATTCGCTATATGCAAATTATCTCTCAATGTTGCCATGAGAGTTATAAGGGATCNCCACTAAGCTTGCCTACAGTCTCATTCGCTATATGCAAATTATCTCTCAATGTTGCCATGAGAGTTATAAGGGATCTATAATCCACATGATCGCCTAAATCTACCAGGTGTGCTTCCACGGCAGGTTGCTTGCTTCCCACTATGCTTAGCATGTTATTAGTTAACATCTGAAAATGTTTGGTCACTGTAATGGACAACACACTGACAAGATCTAGGTTCGATTCTAACTTATTATTTATTACATCCAGAGTAGCCTTGTCATTAAGGTGACTGTCTAGTTTAGCTGCGAGACTGCTAACTTGCGCACCTACATAGTTAATTTTCTTCTCCATAGTGGAAACTGTACTGCCTATCGCACAGAGCTTCTGTAAATCATCGGATAATTTGCGCAGCTGTGCCTCCATTTTGGAAGACAGTACATTTGTGCTGGTGAACAGACGGCCATCCATAACGACGAGGTTCGATTCCTGTTTCTTATCTATGTTACTCTCGGTCTTTCATTTAAGGTGTTCACCAAGTATTGTGGTGAGGTCTTCTAGAACTCTTGCGCTAACTTGCTCTCCCACATCTGTGATTTTATTCTCTACAGCTGCGATCCGACCTCCTAACATGTTCAATTTCAGTACATCTTCGGATAATTTGTGAAGCTGGGCCTCCATTTTGGTAGACATTACGTTCGTATTGCCTGGCAGATACCCTTCCACTGCTTCGAGTGCATCCTCGCCAGTAAAGGCGGTCAGTTGAGATACATTTTCTATTAATGTACCAAGCGGCATATCCATGTTTGTGGTAGGTATATTAGTGTCGAACAGGCAGCCTTCCACGGTGGCCAGCTTTCCACCCAATGCAGACAGTTTCTTAACATCATCGGCCAATGGGTGTAATTCACTTGACATGGTCGTATGAATTCTTCTGGGGCTATACGCTCTCCCACACCATTCAGTGCTGTCTCTGAAGCCGTGATTCGTGCCATACCTGTCAATAATGTGTACTGTCCATACTGTTTTGAAGTGACATTACTAGCCGCAATGCTTCCGACATAACGCTGCGAACAAAGGATACGTTCGCTGCATCACCATCATGTTTCGCGCTACCTAAATTCTTTTCTTGTTTTCCTCCGAAATTACAGTTCCCGTCATTAGTATATATAATACAGCTTTACGGTGCCTGCTTCAGACCACTATGGCCGAATTTGGATATGAAGTAACTCATTCTTCACTGACGATCAATAATGAACTGGCCAAAACCTCTATGGTACCATCCCTTATTAAGTGGAAAATCTTTTGCTATCACTAGGAAACCATGAGGTTCGCGCCAGCAATGCGAACACATTTATTTAAATCTGTCAAATGTCATATCGGTATTCACATGGTCAGAGTAAACATGGCATAAATTCAGGTCATCCATACAAAATAGGACTAGGAAATTAGCGTTGTCATGTAGAAGCTGTTTAGGTATTCGTGAATATGTTTGACATAGGTAAATAGAATCCACTGATACATGACATCCTATGCTAAAATATTTCTGCATTGTCGTTTGTTTCTCGCATGCAATGTCGTCGAAAATAAATATACAGTTCGGTAAGGATTCGCTTGGCTTTACGAATGCATCATTGTCGCTTAAGGGAAAATAACCAAGTCCGGCAACGGCTTGTAGTATTTGTGATAGTCGCAAGTACTTTGGCTGTTGAAGTGATTTCGAGTATATGTAAATGTTTTCGAATCTAAGACTGTTGGGTTCCTCCAGAAGACTTACAAGCACACATATCTTACCGCAATTGCTTGGCCCTACTATTATACCCCGTACAGTCCCCAATAACTTTCCATGTCGTGATTTAAGATCTAAAGCCATTGGTTTCATCTCCGTCAACGTCACTGATCCGGACAGGAAGTGTGGTTCGCTGGGACACGATCTACATTGCACTGGTATGCAAATCAGTTAGTCAGCATTATTTATGTAAGTTTTTTTTGAGCTCTGTTATGTAAAATTCTTAGTTTAAAAATTTCTTCTTAATGATAGAGAGACTAGGATACAACCTGCCTCTTTGGAAGAGGGTGCTCTTGTTGTTGTGTTGGGATGTAATAATTTTTTTTACTGTGTCCTGAAAACTTAAATGTCTGCCGTGTCTGGGGATAAAGAAATCTTATTAACTTAAATGATAGTTGATATGGAGACATCTCGATAACTTCACTATCTGTTGGCTTTGAGACGTTCTTGTTTATCTGCTGGCTGAGGCCACAGGTTATTAGTAGATGGGTTTTTTTTTTTAAACAAACATCATACTGCAAAAGTNTTTCTTCTTAATGATAGAGAGACTAGGATACAACCTGCCTCTTTGGAAGAGGGTGCTCTTGTTGTTGTGTTGGGACGTAATAATTTTTTTTACTGTGTCCTGAAAACTTAAATGTCTGCCGTGTCTGGGGATAAAGAAATCTTATTAACTTAAATGATAGTTGATATGGAGACATCTCGATAACTTCACTATCTGTTGGCTTTGAGACGTTCTCGTTTATCTGCTGGCTGAGGCCACAGGTTATTAGTAGATGGGTTTTTTTTTTTAAACAAACATCATACTGCAAAAGTNGTTTATCTGCTGGCTGAGGCCACAGGTTATTAGTAGATGGGTTTTTTTTTTTAAACAAACATCATACTGCAAAAGTATTTAATAATTTCATATGAATATTTATTAAATAAACATGAGGTACTGTGTAAGTTATACACATGCACCAACCAGCACATATTACACACGTGTCGAGTTCATGCTTCAAGTACCATTAAAGAATCGATTTAATTATAATACTTATTTTACTGTGGAAGAAACTTGTAAAGGAAAGAAGTTATACATCAGCGCATATTACACAAGTGTCTATGTCTAGCCATACTTGTAAAGGTAACAAGTTATACACCAGCGCATGTATTACACAAGTGAAGAGTGTTTAATAAATTCATATGAATAATAATTACTTTGTTCAATATCGATTATATTATTTAGTACTATTTTAGAATCAATACTTATTTTACTGTGGAAGATACTGTGTGCCTAGCCACTGTTCCCCCTTGGCACCAATGGCAGTGTGTGTTAAATCAAATATATTGATACTGTAAAAGTATTTAATGAAATCTTACGAATAATAATAAGTTTGTTTAATATCCATTATATAAACCTGACATGCATGTATTAAATCGCAGTATTGATACTGCAAACAGTTATTAATACATTCATACCTGCTTCTATATTCATTACGTACATCTGATAAAAGAATATATCTTACGGTGGAATATACTGCAAAAGTAAATTCATATGGGTAATTATATAAACCTGCAAAATTATATTTTACGTTGGGAGATATTTAAATGTGTGTATTAAATCCTAGTATTGATGCTGGAATCAGTTATTAATAAATTCGTATGAATAATAATTATATGTCTACGTTTTCTTACCAAGGTTCGGGGGCTTCGTGGCTCTGTGTCATGAAGCTGTGTTTGAACCTACATTTTCTAACTACTTTCGTTATAACATAGTAGTTACGAATACACAAGTGAAACATCCGTTTCTTCCGCGAACTCTAGATGCACACGCCAGAAAACTGCTGTCACCGGTCAGCAGAATGTTGGAACGCCGTTCGCTAATCAGAGCCTTTAAATCCCCGCCATCAGGCAGCCCAGCCAACAGAGAACCTTGCGCAGCGAGCAGTAGCCAACCAGACAAGAGGCCCATTAGCAGAGCCTCGCGCAGCCAATCACAGACCAGATACGCCCACATCAAAGGAACCGCGACGCCATTTTGTCCCTTCGTTTGTTCATCTGCTCTGCGACTCTGTCGTGTTTCTAGTAAAGGAGGCAGTTTCCCAGGCTCTTGCAGTTTGAATCCAGGAAACGCGCGACAATTGAGTTTCTGTATACTTGGCTGTTATGTGGCACAAGCACGGGGCTTGTGCCACAGCAGTGCCACAAGCACGGGGCTTGCTGTGGCACAAGCACGGGGCTTGCTGTGGCACAAGCACGGGGCTTGATGTGGCACAAGCACGGGGCTTGCTGTGGCACAAGCACGGGGCTTGTGCCACAGCACGTCTCGTCATTTATGTTTCCGCTGTTAAAGTCATAGCGTCGCAGGGACATACGGCCCGCACGATGCAGGGTTTACAGCTTACACTTCAGTCACCAACGAGTGGTTTCCCAAGCCATATACAGTTCTCGCAACAACCAGGAAGCGAACCTGAACCAGAGCAAGGTTGAACGAAGTACGTTGAAGGTGGATTTAAATCTTTGATAGCGGCACATATTTGATGATAACTAAGACTAGCTAGAAGTTATTCCCATGTATTGTATTCACGCCCGTATCGCCATCAGTTCCGTTGGTCTCTCTATATTCCCATTTACAGCCGTCGGCATCGTATTGGTTCACGCAACACCGGGCACGCTTACTATACCGCGCAACGTTTATTACTGGCGATTCTTTGCCAGTAGAATGCCGAGTTGAAAGTGTCAATATCAAATGTTTTTTCCTTCATAAGATACTATAAAATCCATCCTGCACATTTGAGTAATTTAAACTTTTAATGTTGCCGACGTAATAATAGTTTGCAGAGAACCTTATGGTAATTGCTGGCAAAGTAATACAGTAGTTTGTCGCCCGTGTCTTCAAAGAAAGCGGATGTTGTAATGTTACGGCAAACTCAGTTAAAATTCAGTTGATGTAACATTACTTCGGCAGCACTCATGGTGTTAAAAGGAAGGGAGACACTTATCAGTAGGGGCAGTGATATTTCGCGAAAAGATTTCGAGACAAGATACAGTCCAAAGCACTGTAGGGTCGTCCAGCTTCTTTGATTGGCTAAAAAATGTTCTGGTCCGTGTTAACAGTTTGCTCACGAATCACGAAGGTTCAGTGTCGGAGTTGCTTAGTCCTGAGTGGCTTGGTCATAGACGGACACGGCGCCAGCAGCCAATGGAGGTATAACAACAGCTGAGGTGTGTATATAGTATTGAAGTATACTGTGTGCTTCGATTTTAATGCGAAAAGTCACTGGCCCTACTTATCAGTCGCAAAGAAAACGGTCATGTTTTATTTTCTTTCCCACATTTATATAATACGTCTTTATTAAGTTATTTACTTAATAAATCACTACTTCAACTAAAATATAATTAATTCGAGACGTGTGTGATTCGTTCGATGCATGACGAGTACATTCACTGTGAAGACCATTGTTTATTTCATTATTTCGTTACTACGCATACGTCTCTTTGTTTACTGATAGTAAACAAAACTTTACGTTTATTTCCTCATGTCTCGTAACCTACACGTACTTTGGGAAGCACTCAATAATTAGAAGTTATGAAACGTGTATGGTGCAACGTGGGTGGGGTGTGTCATCGTTCGCTTCTCCCACCGCCGTCCCTTTTGTGTTCGCCTCCTCCCGCCGCAGTGAGGCTAGATATGACTCAAGACATGTTGTCCTCCCGAGGTAGCTTCTGGAGAAATACGTGGAGTGAGCGTGTGTTCAATGACAATTTCAGCCATCAAATAATTTGGCTTTGTTTCATTTCAACAGTTTATATGACATCGTAACTACTTTTTGTCGTATATGGATCTGCTCAAAATTTTCTTTATTGGTTAGTATAAATATAGGCTAGGTTAGGTCATGGGTTCTTAACCTTTTGAGGCTCATGTTACCTACCTCATTGTATACTATTGAATGAAGTCCCCCCCCCCCAAGATCTATGCTTCGAAAATAATTGTTTATATATATATATATATATCATAAAAATAAAAATATGTATTACCTGGAGAAACACGTGTGTGAAAATACACACACACGAAAACATATACACATACATATACTGCAGGGTTAGGTACTGGATTATTATTGTAACTTGAATTTTTTCTGCAGTTTATTAAGTCTCCGCTGAAATCCTCTTACACCGCCTTGAGGAGAGGGGGGTACTTGTCACCGAAGTTGATAACCCCTTGGTTAGGTTATGGTAGATCAAAAATTCTGGGGGTAGGAGGTGGAAAAAAAAGTTCACCTTGCCGCAATCGTCACAAAATGTTCCTGAGCGGAATTTTGTCGCACAGTAACTTAGCCAGCCCAGAATTGTCCGGACGTACCCCGTTTATTTATTTCTTCTTAAATTGAATTTGCTAACTTGATAAAAACTTTAGAAATGAAGTTATCTGTAAACAGTATTAATTTCTGCAGATTAATGCTCTCGCACGTGCCCGTCTTCATGAAGTTCTGTGACGGTAGTCCCATAGCTCTCCAAAACTACGTCCACCTACATGCCTAGAACATGCACTGCACGTCACGTAATCTACCGGATTGTTTGCGACATCAAAAATGTGTATATAGTCCATTCGCGGCTACTTCAAACTTTTCTGTAGCCCTGCTTAAGTTCTACTTCCAGGATATTCCTCCGCCCGATGCAAACAAAGCTTAGTCGAGTATAGAAAATTACACTAAAGTGACCACACGCCGTGTTCGTGCACACTTAGTGTAATGACAATTTTGCATGAGAACTATTTCTTACTAGGTATTACCAACACACATTTTTTAAACTGTTTTTATTCATACTAATTATAAATGAAATATTTTAATTTACATATACTAGAAATAAAAGTTCAAATTCACAAAAAATTTGATAATTTAATGTTAACAGATGTATAAAACGCTTGTGATACATAGGAAACTACCAAATACGCCATACATGGGGTGATTTTTCAAAGGATTCATTAAAAAAGTGTGAAGAAACCGCGAATAGACTATAAGTGTGAAGAAACCACGAATAGACTATACCTGGTTGCTCATCGTCGAAAAGGACGGTGGCGAAGACGTTGTGGCTGACCAGCGATCGGCAGGCCCACATCAATAGCAGCAGCTGGACCACTATATCGGCGCAGCCCGTCGCTGCACTGCGATCGCCGAAAGCTTTGATTTCCTCCATTGACGTCACAGTACTGCTGATTGCCCACGTTATAAACCCTTCGTAGCCATTGGACCACGTCACCGAATGTCATCTTTGGTTGGCACACATGGCGAATGTTGAGCCCCAAGGCAAGGTTACTTCTACTACAGGTTGCGAAGATCTAAGTTTAAAGTTAGCCAACCAAAAATTCTTGCCGCTAAGTAAGCGCTAGTGTCAGCAATACATCAGATTTTCTCTATTTTCTACGTTAAAAAAATACGATAAGTAGTGTTTATACGGGGCTTCTGCTGCGAGATTTCAGAATTCGGAGTTGTCTGCCTTGGCGTCACAGGCGCGGCGGCCACGTTGGTCGGCGCAGTCCGCCATATTTGTTGGCGTCACAGCCAGAGCTTGATGCTATGTTGGATGTTCTTCCCCCCGACAACCCAGGAAATAAGTTTAATCAAAATATTTTAATTGAAAACAATTATATCAATAAAAAGGTTAAAAACTATCGGCTCGCCGTTTTGGATTTTTAATAATTATATCGTTTAGAGTGTCGCTGGAGATCATAATTCCAATTTTCTACTTTTTCCAAAGGAAATTTTAAAAAATACAATCGAGTAATGTTTCCGCTTCCAATAAGCCTAGAAATTATTTAATAAACCTTAAATTTATCGGCCTGCCACGTATTGATCTCTCCTCCGCCATCACAAAAACCTGTAACCAAAAAAATTGGTAAAAATTAGCATAAACCACCATCAATCCACTCACCCCACACCACCTTCCACCCTCCCACCCTGCCATTACCACCCCTCAACCAAACCCTCCCAAATCCTTTCCCCCACAGTACTCCCCAACCCGCCTTCTCACCATCACCCAACGCTTCCCCTCCATAACCACACTGGCCCACAAATTTCTAAAAATCCAGAATCATGTAATGTTATAAACCCCGTCACCCTGCACCCATTCATAAAAATCGATCATACCACATTCCCTCATACCAATATTTTATTTTGTTCTTGTGTGTTATGCATACCATATATATTTTCGTTATCTTATAACCATTGTATTATTTGTTTAGTGCATACCCTCAATCACGATAACTTCAAGAAATATTCCAAATATAATATTTTGTTTATAAAAATGTAGAGTAAATTTATGGTTGTTTGCATTTTAAGTACATTAAAAGGTAAGCGATGTATCATAGAGCTCGTAGTATTTTTTCTGTTGGGTCGGCATCTTAAATAATAGTATGCCCACATTTCTGCAAGTCGGGTTGTAAGCAACCGAATATTTATAGGTATATGCGATTATAATTTGCGATTTCTTACGGCCAGGCTCGTGAAATTCAGTTTGTAAGCAACATTTATAGCACCAGGAAAGTATGCTTGTATAAGCCCTACGACCATTTATAGACATAGTGATTAGCTAAATTAAAAATAATATTTGTTACTTAGTGCTTCTTTTTTTATCAAAATCAGTTTACAACAGAGGAATAGAAGATTTAGGGTTAAAACATTAAAATAACTTTTTGATTTTTTCAAATTTATTAAAATTTATTACTACAAAATGATTATGTTCGTCTGCGTAAAGTCTGCATTGTATAAATATCACCTTCAGTTCTAACTATTTAAATACGAAACCAACAATTCGGGCACTCGTGAACTTCGTGCCGCCGTGCAGTAAGCTTGAAGGCAAAGTCCTTGCAGCAGAAGCGACACCGATATGCCACTGAAAGTTCCGTATATGATACACTAGTGGTACCAGATGGTTTGGCTGTCGTCACGTCGGAAGTAGCAGGAACCATGGATGAAGATGTATTTGTGGAAAGAGATGCTACTCCTTGTGATGTGCCAGGTTCGTCGTTCATACTGGTCGCAGCAGCTTTGGTCTTGGAGTCATATGATCGAAATAACCGCCCATCACTCCACCGACGGAGGCCGCAAGAACTCTTTGTTGCAGATCAGACACCGAGTTATCGATAAGGCTGTAATTTAACTTCGCATGACCGTATATGTTTACAGTAAGTATCGTTGCGGTAGAAAAGCGTCCCATACCGTAAGCACAGATATTTAAAATGGTTTGCATTGTTCACACAGTCACGAAATTAAATGTGCCATGCGGTGTGTTGATGAAAAAATACCTGGTCTCTGGTGGTGGCGATACAGGTGACGTCTCTGTTGGAGACAGGTAAGCCAAAGAATTGGATGATACAGCCGAAAAAACCGATGTTGCAGTAAAAAATGGTGCTGTCAGTTCGTCCGAAGTTGCAGTCGACCCCATTGAAGACGTCTCAAACAAAGAAGTCTATGGCACTGGCGACGTCATGCCTGAAGATGCCGATGTCGTGGTGCTACTGCATGTATCCCATCTGAAGAATTCGATGGTGCTTCTGCTGGACCCACGATCGACATCTTCATAATATTTATGCCAGGTACCATCACCTGCTGCGACTATCTGCAACTCAGCAATGCCCCTATTAAACTTAGCTCCATATAATGAACCCAGCTACCTATATATATCTGTCCATGACGTCATGGAAATATTCTGGTGCATCGTCGGAGGCGAAGGCACATTCACTGTCTCACCTGGTGATGAGTTGCGAGTGTAGCATTCGTTCTCGTCGTAGGCATTGACAATGGGGAGAGGTATAGGTACGAAACATAGTTCCCGTTTTCATTCGCACCGACGACGGAGGTTGTAGCAAAATCCAGATATAAACAAACTTCTTCCCATCACTGTGGGTGCCTTATAGGCATAACTATCGATGATCCATAGGCTTCTTACATGCCTAGGAGGACCCTTTGCGTGTATACACTTTGTGAAAACCTAATGTAAATTGTGATACCGCGAATTGCGGATAAAATTTAATGCGCGTAATCGACATCGATGATGGGTGGACCAATCCCATTTGTTCCCAGCCGCAGATGATCCACCAAATCGAGTGTCCAGCTGTATCCCTTCGATATCATTTCTTCCTGATCGCGGCATACCTTCTTTATGCCTTTTTCAACACCGGCTTTGGTGTCATCTGCATTACACTCAGGTAAGTTCGAGGTCTTGATTGCTTTCTTTTTGTATACATCTGGTTTACTATAGCGTCATTCCAATCATATGTTATATTTCACGGCTATAATCACACCACCTATTTTGTAAGTTGGTTTATAAATTTTTTTTTCATACAAGTCAGAAATGAACAAACATCTTTCGTTGAAGTTATCGGATTTGGAGCAACATACGTTATCATAATACCTCTGAATGCTGATTCCTTCAGGAAAAATCCATTTACATTCAGCTTACTTTCTTAGATTGCGATGCATGGTCAGGTGAATTGCTAATTGTAGTTTCCAATTCGCGGGTCGAAGTTGCATTGGGACCAGCTTTTGCTGGGAACTGAAAATATGATGCATGAACCGTTAGACCTCCATCATAGGATAATGCACCCCGTTCACACTTTTTCAGATAACGTTTTTAAACTGTCTGTGCGAGTAAACTGTTATGGCGTACTGCACCGACCAACATGGCCACCGGCCGCGCCTGTGACGTCATGGCAGACCACTCCGAACTCCGATTCCTGAAATCCTGCACCAGAAGCCTCATTATACACTACTAGGATAATTGTAATAATCGTAAGTTTAATATAAAATAACTTCGTAACTAAGTAAAATATTTATTTTTTAATATTCACGTAGCTTAAAATTCTAATTAAAAGTTACCTTTCGGCGAAAATGTTTCCTATGCCAAACTATTCCATAATAAATCAAGTTTTGTTTCTGAATTAACCTTACCCAAGGCAAGAGCGACGTGTGTGTCTTGCTCGGAGCTAATTTCTGCACCTGTGTGGTTGCGGCGTACATTTCTTTAATGAACTCTCATTACCGCCCGAAGTTCTGTTTGGGGTTCCTACTGGACATTTTTGCGTTCTATGTTTCCACGAATTACTATCTACGAAGTGTGGGTCATGTGGTTTGGAATGTGTGGGAGCGAGAGTTCTTTATTAGCGTCCCCGTTTCGCGTTGGCAGGCAGGGAGAGCGAGGCCGTCATATTTAGTTAAGTATTCTGGAAATCGCCCTTCAGGCAAACAATATTGTATATCTACAGGTAGATTTTGAAGTAGTTTGTGAGGAATATTTTATTTTGGCAGGTTGTCCCCCGGTGGGCTTGTGTGCCAATATTTGGTTCTGAGTGCTTATAGGTAGAGAGCCATGATATTAAATTTTGTGGCCGATACGAAGTTTTTTAAAATTTAATATGTTTATTTTGCTGGGCAAGATATGAGAAATAGGCTAATTGAGCTGGGTTTCTTTTATCGGGGTGGCGGTAGTGCTTGCAAACATTTTTTTTTGGTATGAAATTAAGACTTGGTACATAAAATGTTTGTAACCGACGGGGTTGCAGTTTGGGGTGACCAAAACGCCGAATCAATCGTGGCGACTAAGACTCGTGTAAACAATGTTACCAGATGGTAACCATAGTGGTTCTCAAGACGGGACTCTCACGAGGGAATATACTTTTTCCCGCCAGCTCCAGTCGGAAAGAAATTCTAGTTTGTGAAACGTTTTATTGGAAGTGTTTCTACCAAATAAACTGAGATAATGAACACGAAGGAGAAAATATAGTAATTTTTTGTAAATAAGTTGTACGTGTTTTAAAGTATAGTTTTTCTTATGATGTTCAATTTTAACACCCAAGAATAATATTCAGAAAAAAAAAACACAAAACGAATCTACAAATCACTGTTTACATTTCACTTCAGGGAAGGGGAACGAGGATCACCCAAGCTAAGTAAAGATATAATTTGATATACTTTTGCTCTGCTAAACAAAATATTAAGCTCGTTTTGTGCAAAAATGGTTTTTTTTTCCGTCCATGACAAGTTATTTTGGGGTAATGTGTTAGCCCCGGGAGAATTTGACTGCCCCTTTCAGTTCCGGTGCATTAAAGTGCATTGTTAAGAGTCATCTTTACCTTGTTGACTAGCGTGTTTAGAAATCAGTGACTGGTTAAGAAGACAGACTCCCTTANTAATCTTGCTTCTATTTAAATCTCACTTAGGATATTACAATATACTGGTTATATGCACAATGATTGGATAAATACTTTTAATTTGATACCGCATTGCAGGCGGTGACGTATATGGTTTCGCCAAAAACCTCAAAAATAGATTAACCTTAGATNTTCTATCTCCTTGCACGATTTTGTTATCACAAAATAGTTTAGTTTTTTGTATTTATCAGAAGTGCCGTACACATCGGATACAATATCATAACACATTTCGACGCAGAAAACATTGAAGATGCGGCATAGAAACGCCAAATACTATTTTGGTCCGGTATTTAAGCTACAAAGTGTCCAGTTCATTTGTAGTCATGTTTTTTATCAATAATCTTGCTTNGATTGGATAAATACCTTTAATTTGATACCGCATTGCAGGCGGTGACGTATATGGTTTCGCCAAAAACCTCAAAAATAGATTAACCTTAGATTAAATGGGGTTAATACAGGTTGCACACTTACGCCTGCAAATGTAAAGATGACTCTTAACTTCCCAACTCAGGATATGAGGGAAAATTTTTGTTTACCTTGCAGACACTATGCATCAAAAATAAATATGAGATGAAGTGAATTATTCCTACAATTGTGATAAGTTTGGTTATGACTTCCCGTACTTGGTCAACGACACGCTGCTAGAACAAGTCCGTAAACGGCGCGCTTCAATTTGCTATCGACGCAATAAAGATTTACCATGCTGCATGCTTGGAGTCGGCGATAAAAGTTGCGTCATTTCAGTGGCGGCACGGCTGCTGAAACGTTCTGCGCGCCAAGGCAGATTTTTTTTCTAACCTACTCTAAAACTAAGAGTTATGTGAGTCCGCGGTAGGTACGGGAGTTTATTGCGTCTCAGGGCTAAGCCCCATACGCATACAAGGAAAGAAAATCATGCAAGGAGACATGCATCGCGGCAGAGAGAGAGAGTTTGGGTTGCCATGGCCCCGATTCGGCCATGAAAACCTCCCTAAGTGTACTTATAGCTAACTACTATACTAAAAAAAAAGGTAAACTGGCATAGACATCGTAAAAGTCCTTTCGACAGGAAATAATTAAAAATTGTTGCATGCATTATCAGAATTATCAGAAAATGCTACAGGAGACAGATGGGTGGAAACTATGCTCTTTATTAGTAGGCAGAGAAAATACTAGTAGAGAGAGGGCAGGACATCCTTAATTTATGAGGCGCTGGTTTAACTAGAGTAATGCTTGCACATCACTCTGGTGGCGAGAGTGGCGCTATGGGGTCTCTCCCCTCCAAATCCCCTGTGGATCCTGAACATTCAAAGACAAATTTAATTAGTTGTCAGTGAGTGCCAGCAGAGCCAACACAAACCAACTTTTACTAATCCATGTCAAAATGGTAATTGCCTGGAAGGAAAAAAGAGAGTTAAAATTAACCTAAACAACTTATTACTTATGCTAAGTCCACGAGGACGATTTTTTTTCCTTACCTTATTAAACTAAATTACCCCAGAGGTGTCCCTTTAGGACTCCTCCTGTAAATCCAAGACTGCAAGACATAGAGCTTGTTAAATTAATTAAACTATAGATAAGTATCTATCCTAAAAAGCTGCGCAATTGCTAAAATAATTGGCCTGGCAGTGTGTTACATGCAGGGCTAAGGGGGCATGTGCGTTAGAAGCTACTTTGGGCACTTATATCTCTGATTTTAGTCAATACCATAGTCCCCAAGGGCAGCCCCAAGGGCAGCGCCCAAGCCGGCGCTGCATAAGTTATAATGGGGCGAATCATTGACTGACATAATCGTATCCCATTTTCCTGTGTCAAGCCAGATCAACGAGATAAAAGAGGATATAAAGCTGTCATGCGCGCATAAGCAAGATTTCTCTTAACTTCCGCATGACGTCGCCATGTCAGCTTTCTTTCTGTCCATGTTAAGGCCAAGGTATTTCATCCCTTCTTTAAATGGAATATCCTCCCCAAATAGAGTGAGAAGTGGCAAATTGGGAGGATTATTCCGGTGAGTGAAGACTACATCCTCGCATTTTCACACATTTACTTTAATTCTCCACAGGCGAAAATAATTTTCAAGCTCATGGAGCTGTGCCTGGGCGCGCTGAGTGGCAAGTTCGGCTTTACGAGATCACGTGTAAATTACTTTATCATCAGCATAAACTCCTAAATTAATATTCTAGTTAGAGGGGCGCGGAATATCGTGGGTATAAATATTATATAATACTGGACCTAATATGCTAATCTGGGGGACTCCATCCCTAACTATTTTCTTTCCTGAAACTGTAAACGAGCGCCTATCTATATATGAAGCTAATAATTTAATGTAGCAATCGGGGAAGTTGTTCTCATACAGTTTATACAGTAACCCTGCATGGAAAACCCTGTCAAACGCCTTTTCGACATCTAAGAATACAGCGGTGGTGTAATGACGCCCGTTAAAAGTATTAGTTATGTTCTCGGATAATCTTAAAAGCTGATGTATGGTAGAATGGGCTTTCCTAAAGCCAAATTGTTCATTAGGAAAAATATTAGCTTCGCGAATATGATTTTCAAGGCGCCGCAATAAAACGCGCCCGTGAATCATAGAAAGTGAACAGAGCAGACTAATGGGGCGATAGTTCTGTAATTTTTTCGGGTCTTTACCCGGTTTGGGAAATACAATAGCTGAGGCAAATTTACAGGAGGTGGGGAAGTGTGCAAGATTAAAACTTACGTTAATTCACTCGGCTATGGCTTCAAGTATACTGTCAGGCAGTTGCTTGAGAACTATAACCTGCAGGGAGTCTAACCCGGGTGATTTACGTGGTTTCATTCGTTTAATAATTATTTTTACCTCGTCGGCATGCGTGGGTTCTGGCTCAGCAGCTGAAGGCTGCTGAAAACTGTTACGAACTAGCTTTCCAGCCAATTCGTACGTGAACGTTGCTGGGGGCGTAACTCAATAATGACTCATGATTTGGTAGGGCACAACAGTATCTGATGAGGTTTATTAACATTAAACTTTTACAATAACTATTTATGTTACTATTGACAGGGGGAGCTTTACATTGAATTTAAGATGATTCATTATTGCTTTTAATTCACGCCATTTTAATTAAACCTAACTGGAAAGTCATCACCTTGTTGCAGCCGGAGGCTGATTCTGCGAGACGGTTAACGCCGGCCGGACACACCCATCTTCCTGGTATGCTTCGCTGGTAGGGTCGTCCAAAGGACTAAAGACGAAAAGACGCTGTTTAGGGTGTTACGCCGGCCTATATGAAGCGAGTGGTTCTGCGGCCCCGCTCAGTGACCGGTGGAGGGGATTTCTGCAACTGTCTTCTTTCGCAAGGATCGACGACAAATGGTGGCGTTGCAATCCCGCTCGTTTCCAGGTTTAATGTTTGAAGGTGTGATCAGGTAAGCCGTTNTGGTGGCGTTGCAATCCCGCTCGTTTCCAGGTTTAATGTTTGAAGGTGTGATCAGGTAAGCCGTTCAGCTAAGGCCTGTGAGCCACAAACGCTGGATCTGAGGGATTAGTATTGGGCTGGAAAGTTAGTTCTATGTGAGCAGCCACAGCCTCAGCTATTTGCTAGAGCGTGTAGGCCGTGCCTGCAGTGCCTCGAAGAGGCGGGATTGAATAGCGTCTCTTTGTAAACGCCTACCGCCAAGATCAGGTGCGACAGACTTGTATATGAATGAAGCTGCCGTGGGATTCGAGCGNGGGGGTGTTGAGCCCTGAGTCAAAGAAACTAAAGACCATATGTGGTTGAAAAGTGGTAGGGAAAGGAAAAGGGTATTCGGAGGATGTAGACACATTCTGTAGACACATTTAATTCCCATGACCAAAATGTCGTTTAGTTTTTCTCATTGCCATGAACAACATAAATGTAGCCTTTTTCTGCAGAAAATGTTTCAAAAAAATCATTAAAATAAAATATACACTTTTTTTTAGTATAACTCAATTCAACAAAAATGCAAACACAGACTGGCCGTAATTAATGCGTAATATAGTAGTACATAGTATTATTAGGTCTAACTGATAAAAATTATCATCCTATTTATTTACTACAATAAAAAGTCTACTAAATACTACGAATCTGAGTACCTTATCAGCTTTATTAATTTTCGAGTACTACAGAATCTTTAGAGATTTTATAAAGAAGTTAATAAAATTTACGTGAATTATAATATCATATCTAGCAACAGTTGATCTGGTTAGAAATTATTTTTATTCATAGTCTTTTTTTGTGAATACTTAAAAATATGTTACTTGCTGATTCTACTTTGTGAATATTTACGAGTGTAAGTGAAGATGTATGTCTCCATTTTGCCATGAATAAGTACAAAATAATTGTATAAATGTCGTGGGTGCGATTGTGTTATTGTATGAAGATAACTGACTAGTTCTGAGATTCTTTCTTGAAGCATATATATGTAAATAATTATTAACGTTTCTCCAACATGCATAAGCTGCTGCGAAATGATATGGCAATAACATTTGCATTAATTTAGTCCGAAGTTCTCAATAATATCAAGACCTCAACTAATTATAATAAATTGATGTTTGATAAAACAGAGTTTGTTAAAGTATTCTCATGAAACATACTTGAATTTAAAATCACGGGTAGTTCTAAATAATGGTTTATATTCACATATAAAAGCATTCTTAAATTTTCGTGCCATAACTATTTTCAACAAATCCACAGATATTTACATTTTTCCATTTTATCTACACTGCAACTATTAAAAACAGCTTAAATTTTTAGTACATTAAAACCCAAGGGCGTGTCAACTCTCCATTTCATATAACCTGACACAAATAACGAAAATGTGAAAGTAAACATTTTACATAAAATACTTCTCCATATTTTATTCACGAAATTTGTTTTGAGAGTGTAATTTTTAAGTGCTCCCTTTTCCCGGAATGGCAACAAAAATACATTTCCAAATTATATGAACTTATCTACATCAAATAACATTATCTTATGTGCAGTTAGTTTCAGGCGTTTATGAAAGAATAAATCTTTTTGACTTTAATAATATACAATTTTTTAATAGTAGAAATCTGAATTCCGAGCTGAAGTGGTAAAAAATACGGAAATACGGAGCTGAAAACTGCAGTGTTTAGTGATGCGTTTCTTCTTAGTTTAAATNAAATACGGAAATACGGAGCTGAAAACTGCAGTGTTTAGTGATGCGTTTCTTCTTAGTTTAAATGTCGGACACATTCTTATACTTAATCGATAAGAATTTCTGTAAGAACTTATGTATCAAAAATATTAACTGTAACTACACGTGAAATAAATAAATACTACATGAATATTATACGGGGTTAATGCTGCAGCTGTAAATGTCACATTAGTTTGGTAATGTTTTCAATAGAATTGAATAGGTACCAATAGAGAGCGACGATATTATGTTTTTCTTGCATGTACTGCTGTTTAACTGTTCACATACGAAAAACATTTCTGCCTCAGTCTTATGTTATCCTTGCAATGTAGACAATTACAAAAGCTGTTATTTTTAGACCCAGACTTTCACTCACTACGTTTATACCATCAGCTAAAACCAGAGTTTCTGTAACCAGGGAATCTGTTGAAGAGCAAAACCAGATGTTAAATTGATTACAAATAATATATAGAAATGCAGTGTGTTTAAACACTTTTGGTGTAAGTACGAAAATAACTATCACACAATAAATATGTGGAATATTAAAAAAAAACGAAATACTAGCAATGCATGCTACTTTAATACATTTAAGTCGTATCAGCATAACATAAAGAAATTATATTATGGTTTATTAATCTGATACCAGTGGTTTACGGCATAAACTAAAATACATTTTTCCAAAACTGGGTTTTGTGTTATAGTATAAATACTTCACTAAATCATTAGTTTGGAAACTAGAAAGATTTGGCTGACGAGTGACGTTATAAACGTACTGACTGACTGATTAAAAACTGTTAATATATCCGTGAGTGCACTATAAATATACAAAAATATGAATAGCTATCCACTAACCGTGACCAGTTCTAACACATTTATTCGCACGCCCTTCCTCTTCCTTGACACGAAATTTGGATAAAAATTTCGCAATAGTCCGTTTCACTATTTTCCTAAAACACCATACGCACATATACCACCTTACCACTCAATGAATGCTGTCCTCGAACGAAGGCAGT
>NQII01000379.1:913066-938775 GCA_002778355.1 Clitarchus hookeri
GTCCTCCGGTGATAGCTTTGTTCCCACTTCCAACCCCCTTGGTTTGCCAGGAGCACACAAAAGAAACTGCAGTTACAATGTACTATAAGGATTAGGGCAGTAGAAGAGGTGTAGAGAGAAGACAGTCTATTACCTGAGCAAGTGGACTTTTCCCATGTTAAGAAAAGGTCAGTTAATAATTTAGAAAAACTTTCTGCTGCAGCATGCTACAAAAATTTTTTGGAATGAAGATTGTTACTGATGCTAAATTTGTTATAATTTATCGAAGTAATAAAGTAGCGTGAGAGTAATATAATTTTTTCTGGGGAGAGGGTACAAATGCTATTCTGTACCCCACCCACAATATTTGGAGGGGGGGTCACAACGTACACCCCTCCCCCCTCCCGGTTCACGCGCCGCTGAAAATGATTACTGAAATTTGCAAGGCGGGAAGGCAAGAGTGGCTGGAGAAGTTGACCTTGAGATACAACTTTTTTCGTGCTGCGTGTGTTAAGGAGAGCCACAGCGCGAAGAAGCCGTGCGGTGCTTTACAAAACAGTCCATAGCAAGCACAACTTCTCAACATTCTGTGTTGAAGGTTCTGGCAACGAATAACATTAACAAGAAAGTTACTCGTTATGTATTTGAGTGCCATCTTATGTTTTTCTCACAAATGTGTATACATACTTTTCCAGAGAGTAAAACTGAGCAAAATAGCTACTTCCAAGGCAACTTGTAGAACACAGATAGATACATTTTTAATGGCCGTAAGTATGAGGAGCATACGTTAATCGTCACTATTGCACCATCAAATAATAGATCTTTACTTAAGGGGTATCGCTAGTAAAAGGTTTTAACACCCCGTGTGGTCAAAATAAGTATTGCAACGGGCCCTTCCAAGACAGCATATACATTCCCGGGAAGCTGAATTTCTCGCACCTTATATATGCACTAGTAGGACGCGATGAAAGCTAATGCATTAAACTGCAGATGCTATGTTTTACTTTTATTCTTACACTTAAAGAAACTGCGCAGGAAAGCCCTATAAGTGCTATTTTTTAAAACCGTTATATTGAATAGGATAAAAGTAAAAAGTGGTGACTGCAGATAATTGTTTTTTACAATTCCTAGAAAAAATCGTATTCCCAGAACATTCATTTACTGAAATATGCGTATATGCGCAGACACTGATTTTACATTCACAGGCAATATTTCAATAGGGAGTCCTCTTAAAGCCTCTTGGTCGCATGCTAAGATCCATTTCAGTTCCTTGCACGTAGAGTCGATGATGTACTTCATGAGCATGACACTTTCACCCTAATCGCTCTTTTACTTTAGCGCCGCCAAAATTCACAAAATAGCTGTAGGTAGACGGGGACATTAACAAAGACAGTGATAAAACAGCGACTGCCAGTGAAGAATTCACATGCTCCTTTGCTCGGTGCGACGGAGTGAGTGTGAACAAGTTTATATTCATGAACAAGTGGCATGCCTTGCAGTGTCCATAACAGGTAAGGTAGAGGGCATCACCGCAAGGTTGCCCCATGCAAATGAACATCTCCATCTGTAAAGAGTATTTAACCTTCTTTAAGGCGTACCGTCTAAGGACGTCGTTAAACGACGTCCAATGAATATTAATATTAACTATTTAAATCATACACAGAAACAGTCTTAAATGTTCACTGGTAAATAATTTAACTTGCTATAAAATGTTCTGTTAGAAGAGGCATTGTTAAATATTTTGTGTGATGCTGTAATGGTTTTACAAATACTACAGAAAGAACTGTTTGTTAGTGCTGACGAAACAAAAGAGCTTCTTTTTCAAGTATGTAAATACCAAGAATCTATACTAAAATAAAATATTTCTTTAATATTGTCACGCAATGCTTAGTGAGGTATATTTTAACAAAAATATTTTATATAAAGCAAGGGCAAATAATTCTCTAGTTTTTGAAACAAATTTAGCGTACGTATATAATACACATATGTGTATATACTGTATATCATATGTATAATATTCTCAGCTGTTGCAGTAAATCAACCTGCTTCAGAACACGTGTCGGCGAAGACCTTGAACACGGCACGCGTTGTGTGTCGGAATGCACTCGGGCAGCAATTCACCGACGGAAAAACGTTGAGAGAGGCTGGGAGTGATTTGCGTAGCGCTGTCAATCGGCGGAACTCATTTGCATTCCAAATGAAATAATTTATTCTCGCAGCGAGAGCTAGCCTTAACGTTGTCGTGCGCACGGGTTACAACAGCTGCGGAACGCGGGAAGGAGGGACGTAAACAAGAACTGCATTAACCCTGGAAAACGTATACAATTATAACGAAAATACAGGACTGATTTAAGAGCTTTATACCGCAAAATGCTCTACAATTCATAAATGTCACATCTACGCGACAAATTCTTCGTGACAATTTTTCATAGACGTGATTTTAGTAGTGTACACAAAATACGTTCATTGCCATAGAAATAACTGCACCTTAGGAGAATAAATATTATCTACAGCAGCGTTATTGGTAACGTTGCAGTTGATATAGGTTCGCATACGACTAACCGCATGTAAATCACACCACGCCGCTATACACAGTGCAATGCGAGCATTAGTGGGACACATTTGAGTGGCGCTAACAGCTGAAGTCTTAAGTACTGATTGGCGCATATCGAGAAGACGAAACCAAAGAGTAGATAGTACAAAGAGACGAAATGTGGCTGTTCCTGTGATGTAGGCGAACCCATTCTCTTGAATGACTGCGCGGGGATATGGAACGGGCCTTGTGTCTGGTTGGGATTGCCCATTGCGAAAAACTTCTTATTGGCTGGATTTGCCGGCTGGCAAATAGGTTGTCATGCGCTGATTGGCATACGGCGTTCCGACATGTTGTTGGCCAGTGACTCAAGTTTGCTGGCGTGCGTGTGGCTGGAGTTGGTGTTATGAGCGGCTGTTTCACTTTTGTACTCTGTGATGGAGCTGTAACGTAAATTAACTGGTGAGGGGGGGGGGAGTACCCCGAACACACCCACTGGCCAACGGAAACATCCACCACATTACCCACATGTGACAATCCAGAATTGAAGCCACCGGGGATCGTCGTGGTGGTAGGCGTGGCCTCGTGAGCATCAAATCATCAAAGAAACTGCAAGATAAAGATATATAAAGAAATATTATTGGTGCCTACCGTGAGATTTATATCGGTGCTGTACTTAAAAATGCGGCTGACCAATTCGCCACTGTGTGATGTGGACAGAACCAGACTAGGGCTCACGATCTGCTTTTCGAGCTGAACCCCCGGTATTCAACCAAAATAATTCTAAGTTCATGCTGAATAACTGTAAAACACCCAAAATAGTGGGTTAGTCTTGGTATTGTCAAGTCCGGTTAGTAACACTGAATGCAAAAATGCGGCTCTTGGCTAACAGTTGCTGCATACACACTACGACATTAACTCCTTGCTACAACCCATTTAGACTATATTCAGCCCCGAACACAAGAAAACTACAAAATGGAATCCCCGTACCAACCAGTTTCAGGAAAATGTATTGCACACTGGTCGCGCTCCCGTTTTAGCAATTCGCGATGTGTTAATTCAAAGTTATCTGTTGTAATTCATTATACTTTTCAGCTACGATTTGTTCTTGTTCCTCTGTTCATTACGGGCTTAGACTAGGTTAACCGTATGACAAATGCATACAAAGGAAAGGTTCTTGAGCAGATTACAACCAAATAGATTACATCATCGTGCGTTCTGTTACTGCAGATTCGATTGAATGACAGTGTGTTCTCGTGGGTCTCTTACTTTCATACTTTCATTCGAGTAACAGAAATACGTCCCGTAGATGGTTGTTTTCAGAAGATGCTAGGACATATTTTAATAATCACATAAAGAATAGCATTCACCAAATTTGTGCCGCATGGTGAACTGACGCCACTGTTAATTCAGTTGGATCCCACAAACAACCGTCATCCCTGAAGATATTAAACGAAAAGATAGGAGAAGCAGTGGAATTCAGATGTGTGATGTGTGAGTGTGGGAGGAGGGGAGTAACAACACCTTGCGAAAACCCATCGGCCACATTCACAACGTTTCACACTCGGGGAAAGCCAAACTCTTACCAGGCGGGAGTCGAAACAGGATCTGTTTTTATTCCGCTTTCGGAAATAGATCTCTCGTATTGTGACCCCAGGACAAGTATATTCTGTCCTTAGTACTCCCGTTTATTAACAAATACGTCCAGCACTGTTGACCATGTGACACTGACAGTTGTGGGGTAGGTCAATGTTGGGTGCATTAGCAGATGACGAATAAGCGGTTTATCTAATCTTTAGTCTATGTACACTATTCGTAATGTGGCACATTTTTGAGGATATTAAGGACCACGATTCTCGGCCGTCTACCTGGTGCTGGAACTGCGTTGCAGTGTGTTTGAAATGCCTTTATTTTTTTTAACATCACTAAACTTGCGCCAAGAATGCTTTTATCTTCAAAAATGAAACACACTTCAGAAGACCGGTCTTGTATAGTACTTTCAAGAAATCACGCACATTGGGTACACTATTTTAATGCACCCCCGACATGACTGAAAAAGGTTTTTACAGATTGCTGTTTCTCAAAATATACGAACCGGATTCATACGAAGCTAAAATAGAGGAGTGCATTAAACTTTGCCACAGTGTTGTGTCCAGTAAAATAATTCCACCGCTTAAAGTCCCATAGTTCTAGAGCTACGACGGAAACACTGCACTGCGCGTAGAGGCGATATCACTTTACATGCGCCGTCCGGCGTTGTCAGTAGCGCTTAATTGATTTCTGCCTCACAGACTCAGAGGCACCACCCCTCACAACGTGACAGCCTTTTAAAAGTAGGTGTGTCCGGAATCTGCGTGCTGTAGGGGGTTTACTTGAAGTCTCCTATTAGCCTCCTCGTTTTTATTACGTTGCTTCTTCTTACGAGTTTCTCCAATCACACATCACAACTTATTTCGTTAGGTATTGTACTGTGGTCGACTTTTAACGTACATCGTGCTCATATTTTCCCAGACCAAGATAATTTAATATTTTCTGTTTTCGATTTTTTATTTTTATTTTTATTGTGCTTCTTATTCTGCATTTTGTTAGTTTTCAACAGCTGGGTTTGCCATATTCGGTTACATACATTGATATATTTATTTTATTAGATAATTGTGTTATTTCATCAATGTCATAGGAAACTTGCAATGTTTTTAAATAAATAAATAAATATATGTGTGTATATATATATATATATATATATACACACACGCACGCACACACACACACACAGTATTGTTTGTAAAAATTTGAACACCCAGAAAGAATGGCCCCGAATGAATCCAAACTCGGAGGATGTGTAGAACAGTTTACTAACAATAAGTGATTACGATTGCAGAGAGATGGCGTGCACCTGGGCCCAGCAGCACCTTTTCTTGTGTTACCGGAAATGTCCTTGTTACGGCAACCTCAGTCAGTGAAGAGCCGTCAAATGAAGTGAAAGCAAGTACCAGTATGCCTCTTCGACGTCAAAGGGCCATATCAGCATGTGAGTGAGTTTGAACGGGGCAGAATGATCAGTCTCCGGGAAACGGGTTTGTCATATCGTAACATTTCGGCTTGTACAGGACATGCTGCTACGACAGTGATGCGTATACAGTTCTGTAATCCGAATCAATTGTGTATTGTCATGTACCTAATATGTGGTATAAAGTTCATTTCAATCACATGTATCCTTCTCGGTGTTGGATTTTTCACAAACGTTAGAGTATATACAGCATTTATTTTCTTGTCGTTTTCTTTTACTGCCGTAGTCTACCTGGCCAATTTAAAGATCTCTCTCTAAAGCAGAATGAAATTTGTCAATGCCACTTCTTTGGTCTAATGGCTATTTAGTAGTATTTAATATAATTTATGCATATGCAGTGTGTAAGTGCACGCGTGTGTAAATACGTGTCTCCATACACTCATGCATTGTATCCAGTGATATTCTACACGTATGTCGGCTGTATTAAAATTACAGCATTGTCACGTGGTTTCTGCTGAACGACCTCTCTGTCGACGGATCCTCTTATGCTACTCGTAGGTTCACTACCGTCGTCGAGGCATCAGTTCACAGCTGTTGTACACATTCCGCTGTGAAACTCAACGGTTAGTGTCAAATAAGGAGATTTAAGCGTGTATTCATGGCAATAAGAAATTAATCACACAATCCCTAAACATTATACAACAAATGTTCGCTGTTTCATAATTATATTTATACACACATACATACATAAAAACACACATTTAGCCTGTACCCAAATTCGTGAAGGAACGGTGTCTTAATAGAGTAGAATAACTAAATTTAGTTTCCCAATTTATTAATTTATTAAAAATATTACAAGAAATTATAGGGCAATTTTTTTAAATTTATTATCACTCACTATGTTACAATATAAAAACCAAAGTGATTTAACTGTATTCAGTATTTTGTTGGATTAATCAAATAAATAATAAATATGGCCCAGTTGACAAAAATAATATAGTCTAATACTCTACGTCAGTTCAATTGCAGTAATTTTTAAATATCTCGTGGACTTCTCCCACCTGCGCTTCGTCTCCCAGGTGGACTACAGACACCGTAGTACTAATACGGGAGGACGACGATCCACTCCGCAGTCGCTTCGGGCACACATGTCGCTGTGACCGCTCCCAATAACAGTGGTAGCTAGGCGAATAGCCAGGAACACTCGCCAGTCACCGTTGTCCAAACACTCTCAAAGTCTTCTTTGGTGAGTTTAGGGACCCTGTGTTTATACCAGCACTAATTATACGTTTCTAGATTGTTCCAAACCTACGTGCACCCAGAAATTACCTTATCCAGAATCAAAACGCTTCTAAAAGAGAGAACGATTTCCGACATTCTCGAAAGATTTTGTTGTCGCCAGGTGCGAGCTGTAATTCACACTTCCTCGCCGCCCCTTACTTAACAACTTTTCATTCAGTGCTGAGCTCGTTCTCATTATAATCGCATGGGTAACCGGCGTTAGCTGTTTGGAAAAGAAGAAAAGGTGGAATGACCGCTGAGCTGTAATGCATACATGCTAAACACGTTAGCTCAAGTGATGTGGCTCCAGTGTTCATTTGAACACTGGAATCCACCACATAACATACACAAGCAGGTCGAGGAAGACCCCAAAATGCGTTTGCCGTTTAATTTTCAACCACAGGCGACACATCGGCTGAATCAGCTCCAGTACATCCGGTTACATGCGAACCTGCTCGAGGCCAGTTTGGACTCACAGTACATAAGTGACATAAGCGAAATGGCTTGGCGGTTCGCTTGATGTGGACGTACCCACTTTCTGATTGATTGGCTGCACGAGGCTCTCGGAACGGGCATTGTATTATTGGCTACTACATATAGTCTAATCACGGTTTCTTCACACTTTTTGAACAAAACCACTGAAAGACAACCCCATGTATGCTTTTTTAGTTGTTAATAAATATGTTATGTATTAAAAACGTTTTATGCTTTCTGTTAACATGAAGTATCCAATTTTTTGTTAAATTGAACTTTACATTAATTTACTTATAATTTATTTATACATTATAATATTCAATTTATAATTATTATGAATAAAATAAGGAAAAAAGATGTGTGTTGGTAATGCCTATTAATAAATAGTTTTTATGCAAAATATGATTACACTGAGCGTAATTTTCTAAACTCAGCTGAGCTTTGTTAGCATGAGGTGGAAGAATATCCTGGATGTAGAACTTGAGCAGGGCTTCAGAAAAGTTGTAAGTAACCGTGAATGGACTGTACTGCGAAAGGTTCCCTGTTTGTTTGGCTAACGGGTGGCGAGTAGGTTACCAAGCACTAATTTGCGAACATCGTTCCAACATTTCGCTGCTTTGACGCCATTTTGCTGGTGTGTGTGCTTGGGGTTCGTGGTATAAGCGGCTATTTAATCTCTGTATTCTTAAGTACTCTGTAGTGTGGAAGTTCTCACGAGCCACACGTGCGCGAGTTCGAACCTCGGAAGCAACAGAATCTGAATTAAAAAAATTTCATTGTCTGCAAATTCAAAAGTCACACTTGAAATACGAACTTACGACATGAGTAGTTAGAATTAGCCAGTTCAAACACAGCTTCGTGACAGGGAGGCAGGGAGGCCAAGATAGCCTATGCTTATAAGTTCGCGTAGGGCTTAAATGACAATGTGTTAATTTTACTTGTCGGCGGCGATTCCTATTTTATGAATTTCACGACTACATGTGAAACGTTCGGGAATTAACTGCCAACTATTCTTATAAGTTGGCATATGACTTAAATTACCATGTGTTAATTTTCCTTGTCTGCGTCGATGCCTATGTTATGAATTTGACGACTACATGTTAAATGGTTTGGGAATTACGGCCAACTATGATTATAAGTTTGCATAGGGTTTTAATGACTATTTGTAGTTTAAATCGTATTTGGGAAGACTCTGAGATAACCCTCCCACCTTGGAATGCAAGGGGGTGAAGTTTAACATGCCCTCTATCCGCTGCATCACCACGGCACCCTGTGAATGCAAGAGCATGAAGTATGGTAGGTGGAAAACTTGGAGAAAATTCTCATGAATCCTCAATCCTCATTGCCCAAAAATGAGTAATTTAGCCACATTGTGGGATTGTTGCAAAAATTTTGAAAAAATAATATTTAAAAAAATGTTTTGGGAAATTAGGGAAATTTCTAGGGAAAAAAGAAAATTTCGAGGGGAAAAAAGGGACATTTTGACGTTGTTTTGGTGGAAAAAGAGACATTTCGAGGGAAATGGACTCCAAAATGACGGTCACTGCCTGCAAAAATGGCTGCCATGGTGGCGGAATGCAAAAGCATGATGTGGCTACCGTCGGCCATCTTGGCCTTTCTGCCTCCCTGTCACGAAGCTATGTTCGAAACCGCCAATTGTAACTACTAACATGAACTGGTTTTCCTGCATTGCTACCGATTTTACTGGAGCTTCTCAATCAGCGTGTCCATAATGATGTACGCAGTTACAAGTAGGGATATATTTTGGAAGGTCGATTTCAAAAGTGCCCAGTTAACTGCAAACTATCTATACTTGAGCGTTACGTAGCCTACTTTAATGTGCAGAGTTTTTTGCGACCCTGCACGTTAAAGCGTCAAACTCAAGAAACGGAGACCGACCGGTAGAACTTCGTGCACAACTCTTGGACTTTTTCTCTTGACTTGGTAGGTAAATGGTTCGGAGCCCGCTGGACTCGGGAGGCCCCACCGTACTTCTGTGAATAACCGTACGTCATATCCAAACCCTAATTGCTATACCGTCCAAGTGTCAGTTATTAATTTTTTACTGCTGTTATTAACGTTCCTAGTTTTATGATTTTCACTAGTGGTATAGAAGTTGTAAAGGCCCTTTAATCCGTTCAAGAGCCAATTTTTATTTTTATTTTTTTTATTTTGAGGATATTTTATGGTTTCCTGACATGGTATCAACGGCAACATGATAAAAATGCCAAAACATTTATTCATAATACTTTTTAGCTGAAACATAATACTTTTAACTGAAAAATGTTCCTTATACAAACTTTTAAAAAAATTTAATCAATAAGTTTGGTTTAAGCTAAGATATTTCTTGAAGTTAATGGGAGTGTCATGTTGCAATTTATTTGATATTTGACACGTAGTTCACCTGCGGTATGCGTTTAACTCCTAACAGTTTTGACTTTAAATTTTATCTCAAATGTTAAAATTGAAATACAGGCATGCCGTATTAATTTTTATTAATTCTGGAATTTGTACTAAAATATATATAAATTTAAAATTGCTATATTTAGTTTATTTAAAGTACATCTCCTCCCTTATTATCGCTTTTCAGACTATTATTTAATAGTCTGAAAAATTTTCTTCATGCTAAATACGTAGAAAATAACTTTAGATTCTTTTAGAATCTTGAACACGCTAAACACTATAATCTAACATTTGTGAAGTACTAAAACTGGCACAGAGGTTGGGACCATGCCTGAGAATCGGAACCAGTATCCCTTGAAGCGAAGCACTCTGCAGAGGTACGTATTTAAAAAGTATTACCCTGTCGCGGACGATATGTTGGGCTATCGCGCAACCACAGAATACTTAGAAATAAAAAGTTAAACGTCCACTTTTACAGCAAACTTCATCCGCACGTGTCAGTAAAATAGAGTCACAGGCCAGCAACACGTCAGAATGCTATTCGCCAAACAGTGCTTGTTAACTTACTTGCCAGCCGGCAGTCCGGCCAATAGGGAACTTTTCGCAACACACAGTAGCCAATCAGACACAAATTCCACTTCCAGAGCCTCGCACAGTCAGTCAGTGAATTGACACGCCTACATCAAAAGAACCGCCACGCAATTTCGTCTCTATGTACTAACTATTATATGGCACAACCGTCCCGGTCACGCGTCTCACGCGATGAGCGACATTTCACGGCTATAAAGCAACCGGTCGCAATTAACCGTTCCGATACATCACAGTTCCAGTGACGAGTTCTCTTTCCACACACATGATTTCCAACCGAGTTGCGTAAAGCGAAAAGAAATTGTCATCCTTTTCATTTTCATATAGTTAATGCCGTTAAAGGATATCGATAGGAAGGCTTGCGTGCTTTCATAATCACCATCCTTTTACGAAATTAACCTTGTAATGTGTCGTCCTCTTCATTTTTCAATTGGTCATCTTGGTATCTTCTCCCCTTTAAGAGACGCAAAAAAAAAATTACCAGGTATCATTTGATGTAGCAGCATGATGACCGGCAGCATTTTTCCTACACGAGGCATTAACGTAAGATATTATCTGATCAGTGGTTAGGTGCATCGATAGAACCGTAATATTAAGAGGGCGTGGTGATATTAATTAACACAAAATACCATACTTGAAATGTACATATTTCTGGAAGCCAACACACACCGTAATATATTGTCATAATCATGCACTGCTGTCGAGCTGTTTCTTCCGCTATAAATCTGTACGTCTTCGCAGTGCAGGATATCGTGCTAATTGACTGCATCACTCTGGAGGGCCACGGTGGCTGAGCGGTTAGACTGCTCGCCTCCCACCGAGGCGAACCGAGCTTAATCGCCGGCCGGGCCACTCCCGGATTTTCGCAAGTGGGAATAGTACCGGACGATGCCGCTGGTCGGCGGGTTTTGTAGGGGATCTCCCGTATACCCCGCCCATACATTCCGGTGCTGCTCCATTCTTGCCTCATTTCATACTCATTGGCTCTCAATATCTCGTTGTTAAGAACCGTCTAAACCTATCAACTCAACTCAACTGCATCACTCTGGTAAAATGTTTACTAGCAAAGTTGGCAGAAACTATTATCTATAATTTCCCTTTCTTAGTTTTTCGATACGGTTTTCCAAAGACACGTGGACTTAATAAACAAGTTTATAAGTAAATGTCGCACTAATCCGTAAGTAGAGGATGTAAGATATATATCACGACGAGAAAATTCCCTGTTGGTCCAATTGGTATTTGGGAAATTCGTATAGAGGCGTTGTTTCGTAGGAGTTCTGTCTTTTTATTCGGGCGTTTAGGTCATTTTACTAGCTTGTGTGGACGGAATTCGGGACGTACGCCGTATTTACATTTCTGTCTTCTATGCACGCAAAACGTAACATCAGGTTATTTATGATTTGATTCATCTAGGATAACAACCAAATTATAGGTCACATTTTTTTCAATTCCTTGAAATATTTCGTAATTGCATGATAAAAAAAATTAATACCTATGTATTAAAGGAAGATGTTGCTCAAAACCGTTAATAAAAACACGCAGTCTCAATATTTTTTTACGAATTCCTTAAATGTTACATAAAATTTTACATACACAAATATGTATGCTTGTTCTACATTTTCTATGAATTATCATGATTTGCTGTTATATTCTTAATATCAATAAAGTAGGTAAAATTATACCGTATTTAAATATTACAAACACAAACACTGACAAACGGAGATGACTAGACTTGGAATATTTTTAAAACTGCTTAACGTGCAAAAATATTGCAACGTTCCCAGCTCCTAATTGATACTTGTGTTTTCAGGCAGGTGGAAGTCGTGAATGGAAAATCCATATAATCGGACATTCTCTGTCAAGGATATATGAAGGCAGTAAGGCAAAATATGAAGAAACTTTCTGGTTGCTTTAGTCTACAGAGTGATGTAGATAAGTACGCAGTGACGAAATGGCGTTGAGTCCGCGGGGTCGCAGCGGCTAGAGTTCTTGCCTTCCACCTAGGCGAACTGGATCGATTACCAGCGAGGTCGCTCTCGGATTTGTACACGTGGGAATCGTATCTGACGATAATGCTTGTGGATGGGTTTTCCCGGGGATCTCCCGTTTCCCCTGACCTTGCATTCCGGTGCTGCTCCATTTCTACAGCCCTTCGCAACCTCATCGGCTCTCAAGACCTCGTTAATAGCAACTCAAACCTCTCCACTCCACGAAATGGCGTTGCGGTACGTTTTATGTGGGCGTATCAATTCTCTGATTGGCTGCGTGAGCCTCTAAGGACGGGCCTTGTGTCTGATTGGCTACTACATCCTGCGAAAGGTTCCCTGCTGGCTATTTAACCTCTGTATTCTAATGTATAGGCCGTTCACAGTTAACTGAGCACTTTTGAAAGCCCTGCCTAAGATCTACTTCTCTGCCTATGTTGTACCCTTTGATCATATATAAAATTATCATTGCCACAGACCCTCTCACTTTATTCATGCACCAGTCAAGTGTGATTGTGAAATATGTGAAATAGTTAAGAACGTAAATATATTTAATAACATGCCAATTATTACTCCAATCTGCGCAAAACCGATTGAAAATATTTTAAACAAATTCAGTGGTCACATGCGAAAAAATTACGCTTTGAATACGACGTTAATATATGGGACTACTTTTCGTATTTTTTGTTACCAACCTAACTGGGAACATGTTAGTCAATGTGTTCAATTTTTTTTTTCATATGTTGATTTCGAAAGGGATCAGTTTACCGTGAACAATCTATACTGTTGTGTGGCGCGGCGCCAAACAGGAAGCGGCCCAGGGCAGGGGGCGGCAAATGTGTGGTTACCTGTTGCACTCAAATCACACACACACACGCATATGCGCGCGCGGTGCCCCCCGGTCTCAATTCTCAGCGCACCATTGACAGGCACTGGTCCCGCCTGGGGGAGCGTGTTCGCCATTCGCCACGCACAGATCTCGGCTCGGCACCTCACACTTTCTATAGCCCATTCCCGTTTACTTCCAACTTTTCTGAAACGCTGCTCAAGTTCTCCTTCCTGGATATTCCTCCGCTTCATGCAGACACAACTTAACGACGTCTAATAAACTACACCCAAGGGACAACGCACCGTATTCGTGCGCGCTCAGTGTAATCATATTGTGCATAAGAACTATTTCTTACTAGGCATTACCAACATACATATTTTCTCCCTGTCTTTATTAACTTAAATTATGATGAATATTACAATTTATATGTGAAATATAAGTAAAATTTCAATTTAACCAAAAATAAGGTACTTTTATGTTAAAAGAAGTATAAAAACTTGTGATACGTGATATATTTAGGAAACTACCAAACCCGTCATACATGGGGTGATTTTCCAAAAAAATTGTTTTAAAAAGTTGAAGAAACTGCGAATAGATTATAGTGGTCTTGACCACACACACTTCAACTAAAATNCGTCATACATGGGGTGATTTTCCAAAAAAATTGTTTTAAAAAGTTGAAGAAACTGCGAATAGATTATAGTGGTCTTCACACTTCAACTAAACTGTTGTATCTTCACAACAATTTTTATATAAAACATTCCAAATTGTTTATGTAGCTCTGTGTTTACAATAAATGTTAAGCCTACAGCACTTGCTTGTTAAAATTCACCATTGTTTCTACACACTCTACAGTAATATTTAGTGAAATTTACTCCAATTTACTTGTAGCGTTGCAAAAATAATATTGGCAACTAGTTTCCAAAGAAATCTCTGTAAAAATACAACAAAAAAAAAAGTACTGTGCAACTCGCAGAGCAGTAGTTCTCAATTTCTTTTTACCAAGACTCGTTAGTCATTTAAGCGATCAACTTGCACTAACAGAGGGTCTGTTTTGAACGGTACCAATATAAACCCATACAAATCATTGCAAAAATTATTTACTTTTAAGATATCAAATATGTTATAATAAACAATTAGGATATCAAACCAAAATAAATTGTAGCTGTGAAATGGCGTGTGTACTTTTTAATTGCGTACATAAATTAATAAACTTACATTTTTTCAAATTTTACTTTTTTACTTGGGAAGTTATGTCGACCCAACCCGAAAGCCATTGTGCCCCACGTTCATAAAGTAACTCGTAGTCGTGGAGGAACTATGGGAACATAACTCACTTCCCACTCAGTCTGCCTAAAGACGTAGACAGATGCCAGTTCACAAACGTCACTGCTAGTTTGCAAAAAAAACTTTTAAGTATTTTTCTGCTATTTTTATTAGTTTATCCGGTTTTGTTCATGCATAACTGTCTTCGCCTCAGTTTTCCTCTGTTTTCGTCGTGTGTAGTCAGAGTAATGAATAATACAGAGGAGAAACAACCACTTATATGCGAGCTCCAACTACACACGCCAGCAAAATGGCGTCACCGGCCTTAGCAATGTTAAAAATGTATTCGCTAATCAGCGCGTGGTAACCCACTAGCCAATTGACAGCTCAGCCAACAGGAAACCTTTCGCAGAATGCGACAGCCAGTCAGACGCAAGGCCCGTTACAGAGCCTCGAGCAAAGTCAATAAGAGAATAGGTGCGACCATGTGAAAGGCATGTCTTACGTAAACGTGATATTTTAATGTGGAATACCGATTGTGCTGCACTCTAGTCACAACAGGGGTACTGATCGTGGAGAGGCCGCAGATAATCCCTCGTAACGAAACATTTGTGATAGCTTTCCAGGTAAGACTCTGACCTCCACTTAAGAATGTGTGCGAATCGCCTGGGGCATGATACACATCTGCGTCATGGTTTGGAGGGCTGACATGAGTCTGACCACACGCTNGAATGTGTGCGAATCGCCTGGGGCATGATACACATCTGCGTCATGGTTTGGAGGGCTGACATGAGTCTGACCACACGCTGAGCGGGCAGTCGACGAAATATCTGACTTATAGTGCCAACAATATAGTTATTTGCTTCAAACAAAATATTTAGCTGAGTAAACAAAACTTGAAAACCAACAAAATTAATTTTGTTAACGACAAAAAATACTCTCTTTAATAAACAAAACCTCTGTGTTCGGTCAAAAGAAATCAGACTGTCAACAAAATATTACGCTGAATCAAATTTATACGTTTGTTTAACCACTTATTTGATTGCATTCGTTCGAAAATACAGCACGAGAGTTTGTTCGTGTTTTTTATGCCATTTGGGAAAAAATGATATGAAAATCGTAATGAAACAAGTACAACCGGAAAATAAAAAGTAAAGCTGTAAAACTTGAAATATTTATTTGCGCATGCTGGCCAATATTTGAGATGTATGTATTTAAAATCATTCCAATTTCGCCAGTTGTCACTTGAGCTGAGGTTGTTAAGGCGTAGCGCTCAGGCACAGCTGATGTAGCTTAGAATCTATGTAGGGATTCGATTTTTTTGTATTAACCGAAACTGTTTAATGTGCATATAGCCAATAAAATCTTTAGTTACATCGCTGGGAGAGCAGGTGGCGTAACATATGTCTTAAGCCTCTAAGTCTATTAGTGAGGCACGTATAATTATTACAGCACTTCGTTCTACATTCGCGGTGCCTTGAAAAAGCAGCTGGCCTTACTCCACCCACGCGTTAAGGCTCCGCGTCACTCACTATATCGGATTATTTAATTTCTTGCTGATTATAAATTTTTCTGAAATACTTTTTTTTTATGCTGTTATATCAGTTAAGTTATTTTCCATACTCTGCAGTACAGACATGACATCCAAACGATCGACATAAAAATGCTGTAACAAATAATGTAATATAAACTTTAAAATACCATTACCTTCCTGGCTTTGTACAACTATTATAATAACAGTAACGAACTCATGTACCGCCACTGTGGAAGACATGGCGGCTTATATGGTCAGAGTTAATGTCCCCCAGGCACCGACTATAAGGTGCGTGGAGGTTGCAGGTTTGGTAATGAGGTAGACTATGACTGTGGTATTTTGAAGTACGAATATATTGTCTCGTGTCTATATTCACAAATACACAACATCAAAACTTGGAGAGGTGCGGTACTGTGCTAGTTCGGTTACTCGGATTTACTGGGCGAATTCGTGGTTGAGTGGGGCTTCTTTAGGCGACGAATTTTATACTTAACTCATCGGTGAGTGTGGGTAGGCTGTCATCTGGGGATGAGTTCCAGCGAAGTGGTAGGCCTTGGATGCAGGCCCCCTGTGCTGCTTCTCCCTGGACTGCTGTTCGGACTCGTACTCACGCAACTCTCCCCGCGGCCCGGTGATGATCAACTGTTTTTATATGACTGACCCCTTAATGATGCGGCTGACGGACGTGGCCGGGTTCCGATATCCCGGCCTTAGTAACTGTTGTACTGACTTACTCTCTGCTCGAACTGACGTCTCTCGGCGGTGAAGATGAACTAACAACTGCCCCGATATGACTGCCTGACGTACCCGATATTACTGACTCCCTCCTATTCTTGGAAAGGGGTTTTTATACACGCCAGCAGCTGCTCTGAATCGGCGGCACGTGGCGCATTTTAGGGGAGGGAAGGGGGTAAGAGGGGTGAAGTGGAAGAACGCCTAACAAGCCGTCCAACACACGTGTCCTCGTATCTGAAGGTTTGGAGGGGCGGGGCGGGGGTAATACCTCGGCACTAATACATCTCGTCAGGTATTTCTGCCGCGGTGCGTATTTTCTGCGTTCAGGCGAACTACACGTGATAATTTGCTGATAACTCGAAAAAGCCCTGCACTCCACAGATCTCGCGGTGGGCGAGAGGTTTCCGGGGTGAAGGGGGTGAATGGGGAAGGCCTACGCTTCAGCTCCACGTGTACCGGAATTATCCACCTGCCAGGTTCCACATGCCGTCTCGTAGGCGCCAGCGAAGTGCGCGAGGCTGGGATGGTGTGAGGGGGGGATGGATGTGAGCCAATGTCGTGCTATAATCCCTAAACCTGCACGCGACAACAGTTAGTAAAATTAAATACAAAAACTTTAAACAACTGGTAAAATGTAAATATTCATAGTCTCGAATTTGTTATTATTACCCTGAAACTCTAATTAGGACACTAAAACGAAGAGTTTCTACATATGCGGTGAAGTCGAGCTTTAAAGAAGTCGCCTGCTTCCTGGCCCTTGAGCTGTGTAGCTGCATATTTGAAAAATACATTTTTTTTAAACGAAACTATTAAACGTGTTCCAATATGCTTACCTGCGAAGAGAAAAAATATCCCAGACGAGGACGGAATGGTACTTGCAAGGTATCGCCATGCTATACATATTATTTTGGAGCCCTCCAACGTCATTAACATCTTGTTGTATGTAGTCTTTTCCAGACTGTTGTATCGTAGAACATACCACCCGTCCACGAGTGAAACTATGGTTGGAACCTGTGTCAACGTTTCCTGCAGATTTTTCACCAAATAAAATGAGAAGGTCGCCGCATACTTAATTAAAGTACTACGGGTACAGGCAGTACGACGAGAACACTGGACGCCAGTTCAGATCCTTGCGCGTAGTGGCGATGGCGCGCTTGATGCGCGTGGCAGTGTCGCCCTTATAGCTCCCGCGCTTCTGAGGCTCAAACGCGAAAAATATCTCCAGGTATGCGAACGCCTTGAACGAGAGTTCGGTAAAGGCGAGAGAGGGTCGTCGACCCGGCTAGCCTCCCAGATGGCGGGCACGTGTTTTGATGTATTCACAGGCGGCCAAGAGTATTTGAAGACGGCGGGGCAGCAGCCCGGTAATTTGGCGGGAACTTGCCCCTTCCCCCCCACGGTGATCGCCTGATCTCCCAACACGCGGCGTGGCTGTCGGCGCGTGCCCACGCCTCTTCCTCTTGTGAACCTTGACCTACCGGGTCACGAGGTGTCGACACGCCAGGGCGGGGCACCGCAACGCCCGCTGTGCCGGGTCCCGGGTTCGATTCCCCGGCTGCCTGCTCGGGAGCTCCACCCAGGTGTCCTCCCGAGTTCGTCGGACAAAGGGAGGAGAGTCTGGTCACGTGACAGCTTAAGATGCTATATCACCCCTTATACAGAAATTCTTCATTTTACTGTCATTACAGAAGATTCAGGATCAGTACTGAAAATGTTCCATTATAGAAGCATTACATTTTATGGTTCTGTGCACATTTTAGTACCTGATTGTTAATAGGTATTCCCTGACTGTGATTAAAAGGTGAGAATGAATTAATTTGTAAAAATTTTTTATTAAGTTAATTGTTGGATAAAAATGCATCAATAGTTTACATATTATGTCTGATATGATGGGTAAGGTAATTTTCCAAGCTTCTTATTTCGCATTTAAAAATAAATTCTCCTAAATTTGAATCAGGAAAAAATAAATAAAAAATTCAATATGGCGGGTGACGTGGACTCTTAAGGGGCCCGCCTACCTGGCGCTTGAACTTCATTGCAAAGTTCTTGGAATCATTTTACTATTAAATACACGGTCATTTAACTGACCTACGCAAAGAATACACATTTCAGGCGAGGGCTGCTGAGTGCAGGCAAGACATCACACACATTAGAAACACCTCTACGGAACGCTCCGATGTAGCTAAAAACGGCGCGTGAAGAGCCCCGAATGTTTGAATGACTAAAACCCCTGTGTTGGGCCAAAATAAAATAGATTGTCAAACAAAATATATTTCGTTGAACCAACTGTATATATTTGTTTGGCTACTCATTTGATTGCCTTAGTTGGAAAATACAGCTCGAGAGTTTGTTTGCATTTTTTGTGACAATTAGTATGGTAACCGTGTTAGTTAGTGCATTTATTGAAGCTTAATAACTGTACAAACATCGTAACAAAACAATTTCAACCCGGAAACCAAAAGTAAAACTGTAACTCTTGAAATATATATCTGCGCACGTTGTCCAGTATTCGAACTGTATGTATTTAAAAACAACCCATATTAATCTGTAGTGACTTTATTTGCGGTTGTTAGAGCTTAGCACTCGATGCAGATTATCTAGGTTCTAATCTCGACCGGCTTTCCCATTTATTAATACTTACTCAAACTGTTTAATGTACGTAGAACCAATCAAATCTTTGGTTGCATAAACAAAATCTTTGTTTAGGGCAACCAAGTAAGAAAAACCAAATAATTTGATTACAAAATCAAATATTTCACTGCCCCAATACAAACAACTAATTTGGTTCCACCAGAAAAGTTTGTATGATTAAAAAAACATTTTTCTCATTGTTGTTCATATTTGCCATTGACATTACTCGGTACTGTACTGGTTTTCTCAGTCAAACTCATTCCACAACTTGCGAAGAGTTTCATCTTGTAACACATTCTCCAGTTTCAAGTGGAGCCTCTTCCCTCTGCAACAACTTGCAGCTGATTTTTCATGTCGTCGCTTTTTAGGCATTCTATTATCACATATTCTATCGTGTCACACTCCGCAGACATTACACCACGGGGAAGGCACCAACCAAAGACCTTAAAGTTTCACCTTAAATTTCCGTGGCCGGTGTAAAACTGAGTGTTATAATATGGTTCAAGTAGATCCTCAGCTTCATTCTTGCTTTCACATCCGGCAACCATTTATAAATCACTCTTCTTTTTTCAGAGGTTGGAATTTTACTTGTTCCTCGAGCATGACTTCATAATTTATTGTTTTTTCTCTTCTTTTAGTCAGTTACCAGCAAATCAGCATGCAACAAACCCGCCAAAACTGGGAGCGATTAGTTGCGCACTGTAAGTTCTTGTTACAATCGGCAGTGCAGCCGCCGAAACGCAGTTGGCGGCCTTTGCAATTTATCGTTAAGCATCATTGTCTTGGTCTTTTTTGTTGAGAACTTCAACTTGACTTTATTTTACCATATCTTGATTTTCTCTATAATCTCTGCTGCTTTCTCTTCCAGTTGCCTTCTCGCATTTACTACAATCAGGATAAGTCCATAATCTGCATAATCGAAAACTGTGTACTCTGACGAGAGTACCAGTAAAAAAACAATAAAACAGGACATTCCGTAGGATCAGTCCGAGGACCGACCCGTGGAGACATACTTTAGTAAGCCTCTTCTGGACTTGTACGATTTTGGCTGTGTTGACACTCTATCTGTCTGTGAATAAATCCAAAATCACTGTGCAGATGTTCACTGGACATCCTTTCCTCTATATTTGGTACGGTATACCACCTCCGGCCACCAGATATTATCAAACGCTCCATCAATATCAAATAACACAGCCCAGTATTTACTTCGCTGTACCTTCTCGTGTATGCTTCTTGACATCGTCGATGGGGTTAGGTGAATATGGACTAACGACGGAATGCAGTGGTGGGGTAAGCGGGAGAACCCTGAGAAAACACAACTGTCAAAGGCAACGTCCGCCACGTTTCCTAATGCGAAAATCTGGTCGGGACCTCGTCGAAAATTCTCTTAGTCGGCAAGAATTTTCACGACCGGAAGCATGTGCACCTATTACTTCAGACACCCGATTTTCGCGAAAAGATGTATTCTCTAATATTGTATTACAAAACACTCCCATTATTATTTCACATTCGTGATTAGATTATTTACTTGTTACGCGTGTTGTGTTTCTGCCCGTGAATTGCAGACGTTCGTCATGGGAGTATCATAATTTTGATTGGTCAGTCGTGTGAGAAAATATATTCCCATTAAGGAGAACTACTGGAAAGCCAGTAGGTTATAGGCTAATCACGGTAAAGTGATCACTTTTGAAAGCCCTCTCATTTGGAATAATAGTCAATAAATATATTTTAGCCTTAGACGTAAACTTTCGAGTGCAGTGGATTATACACACTGTGTTGATTACTTACATGGCAGTATTTATTTAAAAAGGTGGTTAAAGGATAATAAATGGCTGAAAGGAAAAAGTATCTAGGGCCTCAAAATTGCTCATTTTATCGTGAACAGCCCACACTAAAATGTAGGCTGCGCGGAACTTTTTTTTCGCGACAGTTCCTAGTCATTACAGAGGCAGCGAACTCTTTTTGATTGAACGAGTTTCTTGTCCTGTTCCTGTTATTGAACTGTCCCAATTCAAGAACAGAACACGCGTGGATCGGACACAGTCCTGTTTGTGGAGGGGAAAAAATACGCGTCCCTTGTGCCCTTCTCGCCGGCGAGCGGAGCGGGCAGCGTGCTCTCGTCGCAGAACGAGGCGGCAATCGCGGCACAAAGGAAGAGCCAACCCGATGCAAACTCGTTTGTTGGTAATCGGCTGTGGGGGTCCCGCGGGTGGTGCTGCCGTGGACAATTTCCATCCCGCCCTCCTACCCTGCCCCGTAAACTGCGCAGGACCGGTCGACTGGCACGGCGTCGCACGTGCGCGCCTTTCAGGTGTGCGGTCCGTGTGCTTCCGGCCATGCGCCCACCTTCTGCCACCGCGCGCAACAGTGGCGCAAGCCACATTTCCGTCGGCCTTAACACGTCGGAACATAGTAGATAGTCCGCTCACCAGCTCTTTGCCCATGTGAGTACACATATGAAATGGCTTGGCGGTTCCTTTGATGTGCGCGAACCCATTCTCTGATCGGCTACGCGAGGCTCTGGGAATGTGCCTTGTGTCTGATTGGCTACTACGTGCTGTGAAAGGTTCCCTGTTGACTGAGCTGTTGGCTGGCGAGCACTTTAGGATACCGGGCACTTATTGGCGCACGGTGGTCCAAAATTTTTCTAAGCCACACTGAGAGAACAGCCAACAAAATATTTGCTTGTATAGGGCCAAAAATGTATTTAGTTGCCCCAACAAAATATTTTGTTGAGTAAACAAAACTTGAAAATCAACAACATTTATTTTGTTCAGCCAACAAAATACACGCTTGAATTAAAAAAAAAAAAAAACTGTGTTGGGCAAAGAAATTAGACTGGAAACAAAATATTTGGTTGAATCAACTGTATATATTTGTTTGGTTACCCATTTGATTGCCTTCGTTCGAAAATACATCTCGAGAGTTTGTCTGTATTTTTTTTACAATTGTTGTAGTAACAGTGTTTGTTAGTGCATTTATTGATTCTTAATGATGGTATGAACATAATAATGAATTAAGTTCAACAAGAAACTAAAAAGTAAAGTTGTAAAACTTAAATTAAAAGATCTTCCCTTCTGGTTATGTCTTCGTGGCACGTTGACGTTTGGTGCAAAGTGATTGGCAGGTACGTAGTGAAGCAGGTACGTTGCAATAGTATCTTTTACGGCACTTACCTCTGTTCTGGGTGTAATACCTACAGTGAATGAGAGTTACGCCACTCTTGCACGGATCATGCAACTGATAAGGGAATTCCCTAGATAAAATGCACGAGAAGCAATGCGAGCGTAGATAAGTACCAGAAGAGAAGATCTTATTATCCACGTAAAGTGCATCGTAATATTTTAAGTGTGAACTATGATGTTGATAAGGATGATGATACCTGGTGTCATAAGGTTAGAAGAGAGTTATGTTCTTTTGATTGATATGTACAGATTCGGTTTGCAACGTATAGCTGCTAAAGCTGGAAGTGGACTTTTGGGGTTCTGTTTTTTCCGTAAGCGTCATAATGCCGAAGTTTACGAGTTTGGATGAGATGGATCCATGGGATATTATTTGTTGGAAGACAGTGCCAGTACATTAAGGTGTTGTATATCAGACTGCTATAATTAGTGTTCATACACAGCTGTTCTGTTTCCCGCAAGATGAAGTTCGAGCTTGGTGATGAAATGTGGATTTTTAGGACGGAAGTTGGTTGGTACTATGGGTGATGTTCGTGTATTAGGTCATGTACAGTATGTTTATGTTGCGTCTTAAGTTACTTTGACGCGCGGATACTATTTCTTCGTTAACCCATTCAGACTCAGTGTTTACAATTATGGTTTATATTACTCACGTGTAGATATTTATTGGCGTGTACACACTGCGAAGCTCAATGACCAATTATTTTACCAGTGGGTAAATGATTCACAAACCGTCTTACTGGTCTAGGTCATAATTGATAGTTCCTAGTTATTTGTTTTTTTCTTAGGCTTATTTTCGGGAATGGATATAGTCAATGAAAATGCTCACAAAAATCCTGCAACACAATCGGCATTGAACATTAAAGATAACCTAAAAACAAATTGACCAAATTTAGTGTGATTACAAAATTCACTAATGGAAGTTTGAGCCAACGAAATACTTGTTTGTATACGGCGAAACAAATAAGTAGTTTCTCTAAGAAAATATTTTGCTGCTTAAAGACAAAGTTTGAAATGCAACAAAAATGATTCTGTTCAGGTAACAAAATATACACTTGAACTGACCAAACCAACTGTAGCCGAAAATATAGCCCACAGCTGATTGGTTGTGCCAACGAATCAGGCGTTGTTTTGACTAAAGTACAGCATGCACTATAAATTTCTTTGTTTGCTACACCTGAAACCGTAAATTAAAGCGGGTCTGAAAGGGTTATAAATCAATTATGTTTCTGTGTGTTGAAAATGTACGGTAAGTAAGGGGTGCAGACCATGTTATTTTACACGAAAGGACCTTGAAGGGTTGGATGCCGCAGTTGGCAACACTGGCTCACTGCAACGCTGTCCGCACCACAGATTAAAGATGACGTAGACCGATCTCGCTGTCTGAGCACAACCAAACTCCATGCCCCAACATTGAACAACTTTTCTGCCAACACGACCAGGTAAAACGACGTGGATTGGATTTGAGGTTAGAGTATTGTTTAGTAAACAAGTGCTTTGAGTTTTTTATACTTTTGACGCNAAACGACGTGGATTGGATTTGAGGTTAGAGTATTGTTTAGTAAACAAGTGCTTTGAGTTTTTTATACTTTTGACGCGAATCGCTCATACTTAGATTAGTCACGACGCTAGATACCCGCGCAGGGGAGAAACCTGAGGTAATGACCCTAGGGTTCCCCGCGCCACACCCACCACCTCTCACCCCGAGGACAGTAACGAGCAAAGGAACCCCCCCGAGCCGGGGAAGCACAGCACGCGCCCACCCCCCCTTCCTCATCTCCCCCGCAGAATTAGGGAAACCACCGGGCTTCAGGGGAAGTACCACGAGAAAACTATATATAGGGAAGACAAAGCGAGTACCAGGCAGTGATGTACGAGTTATGATCGGGAGAGTGACGGGACGCGAGTGGAGGTGGAACCAGAGAGCGAGAGACTACACATCCCGGGATACGAGCCCGGACTTCCCGCCAGAAGCCGAAGAGATACACCAGGACACCAACGAGAGAGAGAGAGAGAGAGAGAGAGGACAACGCACCACAGCCAACACAGAGGTAAACACAGCAACCCGCCAAGAACCTTCCCCCCCAACACAAGCCTTTCGCCAGAACGTCTGTAGAACGCGTTAGAATTAACCCAGCAGTTCAGACAGATAGGAAAAGGGGATAGGTCTCGTATGTGTAACAGTGACCTGTGTTTACCAAATAAACGTAAGTGTGCGTAAATTAAACCCGAGTACGACTTTGTGTTGACCCCGCATGCAGCCTGTAAGTCATAGGTGAGAGAAGTGTCGAGTCAATTTGGCGCCCAACGTGTAGGCGAGTTAATGCTGTGTATACAGTCAGACAAGAACCAGGTTAACACCCGAGAGGAGGAGTCGCTCGCCCCCTACCTAACTAGCCAGGCTGAACCACAGGCTTCGGGTAGCCTTAATAAAACCCGTGGCGCCCATCTTACATAAAACTACCGCTAGACGAATTGAGGGTTTAAGCCCCTACAGAATCATTCGTGATGTCAGCTACGTCCGAGATTCAAAGCCCTGAGACGCTTAATATTCCCGGTGAATGCGAATCGCGTGGTACAGGCCGACAGATAAGGGATACCGTTAGGAGAAGAAGGACCCGGAGTATAGCTGACCTACGGACGGGAGACGAGGAGAGAATAGAACAGCTGGAGCGGTGCAGTGCTCCGTTGTGCCACGGTACAGGACTGTACATGCACCGGTGTAACACTTGCGGTCAACGCTACTGTAACCAGTGCATTGGCTGGCCAGACACTTTCCAGCCGACGCAGGGAACAGAGTATCTTTGCCTTAATTGCCACGAACGACAGACACGATGCGACCACCCTACTTGCCCGGGACGCAAGACACGCCGAACGCATTGCGCGACTTGCGAACTAACCTTCCACAACAGGTGCTTAGGGTGGCCCGAAGAGGCCCATAACACGAGAGGTATGAGGTATAATTGCGAAGTGTGCCAAAGACGGGCGGAATGGGAACCCCCTTCTAATCCAGACCGAACCCCGGGGGACAAGGTAAAAAGCGAACAAAAGATGACCGAGGAAGTAATATTACCAGAGTTCTCAGGTAGACCGCATGAGAACCCCGAACTATTTATAACCACGTGCGAACAAGAGTTCCGGGCCGGTGGCATTCCGAGTAAACGGTGGATAGCAAAAACGCGAGAGCAGTTAAAGGGAACCGCCCGAACATGGTGGAACAAATACGGCGAATTCGTGATGAACTGGGAGCAATTTACGACCCGATTGAACCAGAAATTCGCG
>NQII01000380.1:5285-29764 GCA_002778355.1 Clitarchus hookeri
TTGGCTGTTTGAAATTTTTTTTGGCAACTTTCACGCTTCAACTCGTAATTTAATTGCATCTTAGTAGCTTCTATTTTCCATTTTTGTGCTATATCTATTGAACCAATAAATCGATTCGAGCCTGACTTGCTCCGTACTATAAATCAGTGACTATATTTTGTAATTTTGCGGGGATTTTTTTTTTTAAGTTTTATGTGCCGTAACTAAGGGCAACTGATATTCACCAAGAGTTACACTCAAGTTAAGATTCTAATAACACACGTACACCTCCGCAGTTTTCCTTTGATTACTGACCGTGTGTTTAAGTGGGAAGACGTTCTGGTGCTTGGCTGACCCAATCAGGTTTAGGTTACTCTGGTGTTGAACGTTTGTCATTCTCAGATTGGTACCTGCGATGCGTAGCATGTAAAACCACGCAAAAAGAAAAAAATTCTTTCATTTTACGGAAAAGTGCTGGTAAAATTTTCTCCGTAAGTCTTCGTAATTTCTTTGTAAAATTACCGACACGCTGCTTTCCAAAAACGGACTGTCCGTATACTTCGCAGAAATTTCCGTGAATTCCCGATTTTTTTCTCTACTTCCACGTTTAAATAAGGAGATAATGAAAAAATATATATCTAATACCTGTGTGAGATTTGATCAGGAGTAAACATTTGGTATTTCTACTTTAATCACATAGCAATGTTGTACGTTTGTATTAATGTTTGTGTATTTTAAGTGTTGCTAACTGTTACACTTGTCTAGCGCTACTTTTTGATGCTTGAAGGAAAAGGGATAAATGGCGTGGATATCCTAACTGCCGCAGGAACTATGATTTTCTGGTTACAGCGACGAAGAAAGCTTCTTGTAGACTCGGCATTCTTCGTTCTTGAAATCCGAAGCTGTGGGAAATAAGAAGAAATTCCGTATTTTTTATTTACGGATCTCAGCCCCGTTTATCCTCGTTACGGGCTGATTTTCTGTGTTGTATATATTATATACATGAAATATATTATTTATTTAAACTGTAAATTTCCGTACAAAAAACCCGCAAATATATGGACATTTTTAACAGTCCATCCAAAAAAAAAATTGATCAGTGTTTGAAATGCAGCTCGACAGTAAGTACCCCTTTTCGTGAAAATCCTGTGTCATAGCCATAATTTCGGAACTAGTAAACCAATTGAAATCAGGCTTTGTTTTGCTGAGGTAGCTACTACGTGCATTAAATGCAGCAGGAGATAGCGTGACTTTTACGCTATTTCGGGAGTTCACGCCACCAAAAATATAACGATAGTACACAATACCCCAAGAAGTAATACACCAAATGCCATAAAAAATGATAAAACCTCACTCTGTTGAATAAATTCAGTATATTAAAAAAAAATTCGGTTAGAAGGGTGTAAGCATATTAGTCCCATTTCATTTTTTTATTTTTTCCGTATAAATTTCTTATCTATACCGGGAGGCTAATCTGGGACGCATACACATAAGGGTGATTTAAAATGTTATATTCCTGACCTTTAAGACTTGAAATCTAAAAATCACCTACTTAACTTAAAAAAAAAAAAATATATACCAAGATTTTTCAAGTGTTTTTATAGTTTTATTATGAACTAAATATTCAATTTTTATCTACCATTATTTTCTTACTTTGTATTCCGCGCTGTAACATTGATGGGAATGTAGCATTAACCTTAATTAAAGTAAATTATAATAATTCTTGTGTATTAAAATTAATGAACAAGTAATTACTATGCAGGCGTACTGTCATCGACGTGGGTAACAGATTCGTAAATATGGCAGTTTTTCTGCAACATATCTCTCGTAATTTATTTTATTGAAATCCTTTTTTTTTTACAGTTTATTTGTTTTTTTTTTATTTGATTCTCTCTCAAGTGCCGGTAAGCATGGAGGTGCCAAGCGTGTTCCGATACACTACTTCTACGAAGGAAGAAAGACTGGGAGTGAAGATATTTGGGCGGGGTACATAACGAGATCTTGAGAACCGACGTGGGTGAAGCGAAGCGAGTAAGGAGCAGCGCCGGAACGCTAGTGCGGGGGGAGACGGGAGATTCCCGAAAAAAACCCGTCGACCAGCGGCATCGTCTGGCATGACTCACATGTCGTGCGAGAACCCGGCAGCGACCTCGTCGCCGGGAATCTCACCCGGTTCGCCTTCGTGGGAGGCTAGTGGTCTGACTACCGCACCACCGCGGCCCCAAGACAGATAGAGTAGGTTTGAGGACGGTGTCCTGCGATGCTGATGGCGACCGAGGCGTCCTCCGGGTCGCGCGTGGAGAGTTGGTACAGCGCCAGCCAATCGCTGGTAAGACCGCCACCTCGGTGCGTCGCCAAAGAAACGACTGCGCGTTTTCACTCATTCCCCTAGAAGCGTGTGTAAGGGTCCTGCTGACGGTATCAGACATGCTTGGGCCTTCCGAGCGTGTACCGAAGATGAGGTAAACCTATTATTCTTCATCTGCGCATGCGCCTGACTTCGACCTACCCCAAAGAAACACAACTATCAAAGTCACATTGTCAATAATGATGAACATGTTTGTTTACATCTTAAATTTTGAAACGACCAGCATTTTGATATTAATAAAACACTTTTAAAATTTTGAATTTACCACAACTGCATTACAAATTTTTTAGCGGGGAAGTGTAAGTACATATCAAAGCCATTGTTTACTAATCAGTGTTCTAACCTCAAACCCAATCCACGCTGTTTTTGCTAGACGTGTTGGCAGGAAAGCAGTTCAATGTTGGTACACACGGAGACTGGTTGTGCGCAGCCAGCGAGGTCGGCCTACTTCATCCTTAGTCTATACTTCCAACTCGGCAACAGTATTTCTGGCTGGAGAACGTATTCCTACATTTAACATACTTCATGCACTTGTTCGTTACAGTTATCGTTCTCGAATGTGGAAATAAGTGTCACTAAATGACGACGTACTTGAAAATCTCCACCGTTAGAAAAATTTCTCTTGTTTTACGGAAAAGTTTTCGTTAAAATGTCACCAAAATTCTCCGTAAAACCTCCGTAAGACGACGGAAAGGTTACTTTTCAAAACCAGGCCTTCCGTAAATTTCACAGCCATTTCCGTGAATTCACGGAACCTCTCCGTTAATTTCCTACTTTTCTGTGTACTTCTGGGTTAAAAAAGAAAGATAACCAAAAAAAATCTGTAATTTTCAATATTTAATTTTTTTTCTGTGTATAAAAACAAATTTTTAAAAGTTAAAATATTTTATATTTCACCGAGGTTTCAACCTGAATCAAAATTTCGGGAGCACGTGCGTGTAGCTAGTTATGCGACCTTATTATAATAATCTGAAGCATAACTTTTGTATCACCAGTGTAGTCATATAAAGAATATTTCAGTCTATATTAATATTTGTGTATTTTAATTGGCATTCGTTTGGACAACATTCACTGTCTTGCGTGTACACACAAAAGAGAAACATCTGGCAAGTGTGTTTTTTTTACATCTCGTTAAGGTTGACGACGTGTAAACAAAGTGTATACGAAATCGCTCGTAAATTTCCTCTTTACAAAGAGACTAAGCATCAATACGCAATACGGATACCGAGAGATTTTTAGATTCCATATCTCTCGCAACCAGATTTTCATACTTCGTCTAGTATTCAGAAATACCCTTTGTTTGGGTTAAAATTAGTTGAATGGTTGGAAGGCTTAGAAACTACGCTGTGAAGTAGTTAAGAAGAAAACTTGTAGACCGCAATCCAGCATATTAAATTTTTCTGCCACACCTACAAAAGTAATTTTTTCTATTTTATCGTGTTAATTTTATTTCGATACCTACATAATTCAGCTTTCGGCAGATTTGCAGTGTGCCGTGTAATATTTTTGCATAGTGTATACATTTTTTATGGTATCGGAAGAATACACTAATTTAAAAAAGTGAGTTAACATACTGAACTTTATCAGATATGTCAAATAAGAAGAAAATACTAAAAATAACATGCAGTAAATGGTTTTGAAATTTTGTAGCAATTGCAATGGTAATGCCAGTGGTGTCTGGTGGAGTGTTGCGAGGAAAACTGGTGCTTGCTTTGTGCTGTACACACTCGGCGCACGCAGCAGGAACTAGTAACCAGAGTGAAGCCGAGAGAAACTTAATGTACTGCGGCCACTCACGAGAGAGCGCAGAGTCACCCATTACGCACGTGCTGTGACGTCAACTGCACTACTGTGTTTGACTGGCCGATGTGTTAACTAGCAAACTATTAGGTATAGCACAGAGCAAAACACCGCTTGCCTTGCAACAGTTCATCACACGCCTCTTGGTATTGCTAAAAAATACAATAAAAACATAACATTTGTTCAAAAAGCATACAAAATTTAAAATGTTTTAAATAATAATGGTGAAAAAGTAATGCAATTTACATAGCAGAATTTTGTGTATTTGTAAATTATTTTAGCTTTATTGTTTTTTCTTTGACCAGCTTCGCCAATTGAGAAATTTCAACGAATTTCTTGTTTAAAATACATTTGTATTCTGTTACTTGTGTATGCGTTTATAAATATATGATTTTTCGGAATATTTAAGTAAGAAATAAAAATGAGAAATTGTGTAAGAGAGAATGTAAATACAGAGGGTCGAGTGTGGAGTTCTAGTCTTAAGCCGCAGGATATTTGCTGCTTGTTCTCTGTCCACCAAAGTGTGATAAAGTGTTTAGAAAACTTCAGTTCATATGAATTGCTGAAACTTGTCTGGCATGTCATGCCAGATTCTGTATGTGTAATATTCCTGTTTCACAGTTAACTGAGCACTTCTGAAAGCCCTGCTTAATTTCATGATTCTGTCTCGTGTGTAGTCTTCCGCAGCCCTGCGTAAATTAACGTGGATGTGGAAGTAAATATTCTTGTGCAATGCAACTTTTAGAAACAAAACTACGCTTCTCTATACGTCATTTCTTACGGTAACATTTCTAAAGTTGAATTAAACAATCTTCACTTGAAACCAGTCCTGTAAATTACACTCGGAATACGAAACCACTCATATTTGCCATAATTCGCTGCTCGCATTACTGGAAATTTTACATCAAAACTCAGAACTTGCGTAAATGTGGGTAGGTAATTATTTGAAGTTTATTTCAGTTGTGCTCAGCCAGGAAACAAGTGTACCTTTCTTCCTACGCGCAATTTAATGACCTTATTTCTCTTTTGTTTCAGGTAAGCTGATTGACTGCTGCCATCTGAAAGTGCTGGAGTTTTAAGGTAGGCTGTACATTTATCACTGCTGCAATTTACATCAATCTGTCACTGCTTTACGAAGATAAATTTATTCACATTATGTTGTCCATGAGGACAGCGTATGCACTTATCCTATCCGCGGTTGCTTAGTGACTCTAATGGAATCGAAGAAGAAACTCACCAACAATGTAATAAAGTATTTATTTTGACGCTCATGATACCATTTCTTTGTAACTGTTGACTCTATGGTACGAATGCGCAGAAATAAAATAAACCGATTCCAAACGTGAAAATTTTTCCTGTCTTTGCGGAAATAAATATATTCAGTGATGTTTTCTCGATAAAGACATGGTTTCTTAATTGGTCGCACAAATGAGACGAATGTTAAGTTCCTCTTTTATTTAGGATTGGTAATCTCCACTTTTATTGACAATACTTAAAAACGTTTTATTCAATACAGCATCGGAAGAGTAATTAATTTTAAATATACTCCAATGTTAATGTGTGATCTTAGTTCTATTATTTTCAAACGCACCGTGTAAATCACCACGGAATATTTAAGGATAAACTTTTGTTTATATATCGCATAGCTTAATACTCTCGCGTAACTGAAGGAAAAGAGGAAATAAATGTGAAGCATAAACAATATGATTGACTTGTAACGTAAACACAGCCCACACACGTGGGTCACACGAAATCGGAATGTGGGGCTGCAGTAAAAATAAAATGTAGCTTCTTTTTGCTGCTCTTTTTTCCAAGTACCTAACAAGTGTTATCTCGGCCCAATTTAGCATCCGTATTTTTTTTCCCGCCTCTTCTTCCCGTTTCTCGGGCAACGGCTCTGATTTATAAACACAATAAACACGAAGATAAACATTTTCAGAAAGGAAAAAAAAAAAAAAAAAACAAGCTAACAGTTAGTAAGAAAGGCGTTTTGTTTGAAGAGTGCTGGAGAGGCAACAACTCGTTAGAAAAGCGACGAGAGGCGGGAAGAATGTTTTGTATATCATTATATTCAGAGAGGGACATTTTCAAACTCCTAGAAGCTTACGCAATACAAGTATTAAGCGAAACTTGTACCAATAACTCTAAAGTAACAAACATTTTGCTCATGGCGAGGATACAATTCACAATAACAGAAATGCACGACATATAGAAGCACGATTAAAATTGCGAGAAAAAAAATTCCAGTAATTTATCAAGTCTTTCTACTTTTCACTTAAGTGCGTGTGGTGTATATAAACACTAACAAATTTTTTTGTAGTATAGAGTTTTTGAAAGCGAATATAAAATCGCAAGCATATGCGTATCGAAATACGACACTGTATTTAAATATTGTTGTAACCTGATTTTCAGTAAACTCTCTGCGTTGGAGAGACAGCGATAACGGCGACAATAGCACGCACGCCCGTCGCACCATCGCCCGTACGCGCAAGGCGCTGAATCGACGTACAATGCTTCCGTCGCTACACTTTCCCGAGAAAATTAGATATGTAACAGTGGGATTTTATTACGCGCGATGAAAACCCATAGATTAAACTACGACTGCACCGTTTTACGTTTATCCTACCTCTTGAGGAAACTCCGTAGGAAAACTATATAAATACGATTTTTTTCTTTTGTTTTACGCCTACTGTGGTAAAAACGAAAATGCACAGGCTTAGATAATGGGTTTTTATATTTTCTGGCAAAGAGTTGTATATCCAGGATATTTATTTGCAAAGATAAACGTCAACGCTCGAAATCAAAACCTACAGAAAATATGACCGCACTTTTAACGATTGAGAGTATTTTAAATGTCTCGTTACATTTTTTATTATTATCCATGTGGAAAATTATATCTTTATTCTCCTTTTGAGGAATTGACAACTTATTTAAAACTATTAAATTAGTTCAGTTTGTTAAGTATATATTTATGGTATAACTTATTTTAAAGTATTCTATATTTTGTTTTAATACACTATCAGCGCTTGTTTAGGAAAACTTTTACAGATTTTTGTTTAATTTAATTTATATTTATCAAATATTTTATTATTTTAATATTTGCCTTGTTAATTTGGTTTGTGTTAACTTCTTCTGTAACTCGCAAGTTTCTTTTGTAGTTGTGTCACAGAGCAGGTAAGTACACAGAGTCGAAATGGCGTGTCAGTTCCTTTGACGTTGACTTACCCATTACTTGATTGGCTGAACAAGGCTCTGAGAACGGTCCTTAAGTCTGAATGGTTGTTGCATGCTAAGAGGTTCCCTATTGTCTGCGCTATCGGCTGGCGAGTACGTTACCATGCATTGATTAGCGTGAGTGAGTAAAGTGATTTGGGTGTCTCTTAATATCGAGGTCTTGAGAGCCGATGAGGGTGAAGCGAGGTGAGTATCGAGCAGCGCCGGAATACAAGGGCGGGGGAAACAGGAGATCCCCGAAAAAAAACCCCGCTGACCAGCGGCATCGTCCGGCACGATCCTCACATGGGAAATTCTGGGGGCAACCTCGCCGGGAATCGAAGCCAGTTCGCCTTGGTGGGCGGCGAGTAGTCTAACCACTACACCACGCAGCCCCTTCGTTGATTGGAGAACGGCATTCCATGTCAATTGATCGTGTTGCCATTTTAATGGCATGAACTACTGGAATTAGTGGATTGAGCCGCTGTTTAATATCTATATTCATAAGTACTCTATGGTCATATTAGATACCAGTCAAGCAGTGCTTTTAGTGTTTTGCTTGTCTTCACTTTGGATGTTAGCTACAGCCGAGCGAATTTCTGCTGGCGTTGGCTGTTGTAACTTCCCTCATACCCACAGCTCCGGAGGCATCCTTGTAAAAAGATTTCCTTTAGTCGTCCTGCACTCTCCGCGTAATTTTGGCAAAAAATATTGTTACAAGAACGCCTAGGGGTTGTATCTATGTTCGTGGGGCATCGACGTCTTAATTAAAATAAATTAATTAAATTTCATGCTTAATTTATTTATACAGCCAGTTATTTACAGCAGTAAATTATCTGTCTCCACTATTACACTTTTTATTTAACAGCGAGCGCAATATTTAATGTCTACTTCAACTCTAATTAACGTCTTTCTTAATGTATCTGTTTGGTTATAGTCAATCAACTCATACTCATCATTAACACGTGGTCAGTCAATATGTTCCTGCCATTTGTAATGTTAATGTATTTCACTCACGTATTTATCCAAACATTCCAGCCTGCCAGCCTCACACTTCACTGCTCGATACTCGCAGTCGCAGAATTCCCTTCTCTGGCTGCTCGTCGTCTATCGCTCGGAACTCAGTCACTCATTCCATCATCAACTACTCGGTTCGGAGGCCTGTCACACTTTTATACCGTTCGCCCTGACTTGTGGAAGGTTGAATGCACCCCGAGTTACGCTGAGAGAACTAGGTAAGTAATCCAGATAATTCTTCATAAATCAATTCAACCTGGGTCTGCAGCAGATACGCGGTTCACTCCTCTGCCATTCACAACTTTCTATTGACTTACTGCCCCGTTATCATCGCTGCTCTGTCCTCCTATTCCGCCCGCTCGCGCTTGGGTATGCCGAGGTCAGCTGCGCAGACCAGCGACACATAAAAATATTTTTTTTTTCACGTGATAGATGACTTCCTCTCCTCGGGTCTAGACGTTAGCTGCCCGATTAGGTATATCAACAACTTCATAATTTCGATTGTCTTTTGTTTTACATTCTTACGTGTTCCGTTAGGTTTGTTCAAGCGCAAGTGGCGTTTTCACATACTTTATGTTCTGCTGTGGAGCGGAGATGTCGTGCGACCAAGCTCCTGAATGTGTCTTACTAGCGACTTATTTGCGAAGTACGTCTACAGTTCATGTTACACAAAGTTGTGTGTTAGTGCAAAATTTTATATAAGTTACAGTGTGTAATGTGGTTAGTGCTATTTGGCAAGTTTCACGTACTTCCAGTACTGGTACCTCAGTTTCTTCTGCAGCCGTCGTGGTGAATACAGTCTTCAAATAATCTTTTCCACTTCTTTTTTAAATACCATGTAGTAAATTAAGTATTAACCCTCATACACTCTCTGTTGTAGAGAGGTTCCCTGTGTAGGGCTATGCTGCACATCTTTGGATACCCTCGACGTAGCTCCAACAGATTGGCGTAGACATTAAGGTAGGCCTATTTGTCTGCCCTCGGCGCTAGTTTTTGCTCATGGCAATTCTTTCCTGTTCAAGAATCCAGCAGTCAGTTAAGTGTATAAAATAAATCATATTATTAAAATAATTTATAAACTGTTAGCTGCATATGATTTTAATAAAAATATGTTAGGGTAATTTTTAAAATTATTTTTATTTAAAACAAATCGTGTTATTAATAATAATAATTGAAATACCTAATGTTCAGGGTAAAACCGTTTGATTAATTTTAAGCTGCGGGTATTAAATGGTCTTTTAATGTTATCTTACTCCTGAAGATTGCCTAAATGTCATTGAACATTTACGAGAGGTTTTGTGATCGCGTTGTCTGTTCTGATTCACGAGTTTTAAAAACTCTCTTCTTTGGCAACTGATGTTAAATTTTAATATTTTGCTTCTTGGTACTAATGGCCGCAAAAGTTTAATCAATCATTGTCTTGTTTATTATTCGAACTTTACATATACGCAAATCTTATATATACATATATATAATGTATGTCTTTCAAAACTAGCTTTAAATAAATGTAATTTTGTTTGGTCATATTTAAATTGATTCAATAAATAGAGAAATGTGTTAGTAATGTCCAACCAAAAATCTGTTTTATTATTTATATTTAAATATCTCTAGTTTACTTCTCGTAATGCAATCATCTTATTTTGTACTCATGTATTACTGTGCAGTGATTTAATTTGATCAGTTTGCACTTCCTATTTCTTCTTTGTTGCAGAGTTCTTTTGGATTTTATGGTATTTGGTTTTGCGCCACGTATTTGTATTATATTGCAGCGGTCGTATGTTNTTGCAGAGTTCTTTTGGATTTTATGGTATTTGGTTTTGCGCCACGTATTTGTATTATATTGCAGCGGTCGTATGTTAAGTTTGTTGCTGAGAACATACGGTCTTCCTTATTTAACATGCAAAAATATTTTATTACAATTATTCGTCGTACCTGAGCGGACTAGAAAAAGGTTTCTGTAAATTTTGTAAGCAAAAATTCTACCAAAGTACTGCTACCTAGGCCGTATTTCTGTATTTTATCGCGAAACAGCATCACAGAGTAGGTAGGTACAAAGAGGAATAATAAATTGGAGAATCCTTTGATGTAGGGATATCCGTTATCTGATTAGCTGCGTAAGGCTGTTAGGGAGTGGGCTTTGTGCCTGAACTGGCTACTGCCTGCAGCTAAAGGGATCCATGTTGCGGTCATTGACGCCACTTTGCTGGCTTGTGCAGCTGGATTTGGCGATGTAAGCTACTGTTTCACTTCTGTATTATTACTCACTCTGTGGTGTGGTATAAAGTCGCCGTCTTCTGAATTTGAACCAGAGAGCGCGTGAGCGCTGCCGAGGATTTGCGACCCTCCTTGCTACGGAGACTAAGGGCCTTATACACAGTCGGATATCAATCCAAGGATGATCCAGAGATCATCTTCCTCGGAGTTGGTCTGAGGTTGGTCCGGATTAAATATGGACTAACTATATCGTAGTATTCATAAACCCCGACTAGAGTGGGACTAACTTAGGTCGAGGGGTTATCGAAGTACACTGTTGCAAGGTATACATCCCATGCGCATTGTAGATTCTCGTCTCAAATAAGAGATTTACTACGAAAGAAAACTAACATTTCAGACGACACACATACTAAAGCAGCTTCAATCATTTCAAACACACATTGTTCGTTTACCTAATGACCAAATTGCATGTAAATTATTCAATATTTCATCTGTGATTTAATGGTTTTATATTTGNTTGTTCGTTTACCTAATGACCAAATTGCATGTAAATTATTCAATATTTCATCTGTGATTTAATGGTTTTATATTTTTCAGTATTAATAAATTACATATATAATTTATTAAATCGAAAGCGTATATGATTGGGTATAACAGTGGATAAGGTGCTAGCACTATAAACTGGAGAGCCAAAAAAAACTGGCATAGGCGTGCGTATGCAAATAAAAGAGGTACTGAACCAATCAGAGTAACGCGACGCGGTCTGCAGCGCCTATATAAGACAACAAGCGTGTGGCAAAGTTGCTAGATCGGTTACTGCTGCTACAATGGCAGGTTATCATGATTTAAGTGAGTTTGAACGTGGTGTTATAATTGGCGCACGAGAGATGGGACATAACATCTCCGAGGAAGCGATACAATTTGGATTTTCGCGTACGACTATTTCACGAGTGTACTGTAAATGTATAGAATCCGGTAAAACATCCAATATTCGACATCGCTGTGGCCGGAAAAAGATCGTGTACGAACGGGACAAATGACGACTGACGAGAATCATTAAACGTGACAGACGTGAAATCCTTTCTCAAATTGGCGCAGAATTCAATGCTGGGGCATCCACAAGTGCCAGCATGCGAACTATTCAACGGATCATAATTGATATGGGCTTTCGGAGCCGAAGGCCCAGTCGTGTACCGTTGTTGAATGCACGACACAAAGCTGTACGCCCCGCCTGGGCCCACCAACACCGCCATTGGACTGTTGATGACTGGAAACACACTACCTGGTGTCTGACGAGTCTCATTTCCAATTGTATCGGACGGATGGACTTGTACGGGTATGGAGACATCCTCATGAATCCATGGACCTTATATGTCAACATATGCAACGTGCTGTTCAGAAGATATCTCCACCGCCTCGCACTCCTATGGATTTGTGGACTACCCTGCAGGATTCATCTTGCGACACTTCTGCGTGCTCGCGGGTGCCCTACACGATATAAGGCAGTCGTACCAGTTTTTTTGTCTCTCCAGTGTAAATTAAGAACTGCAGGTACGAATATCACTTGTTTGCTCAAAATTTAATATGACTATTTATTTCGATGGCCAGTACTAATTAATGAAATCTGTTATTTCTTTTTCTATTTTTTCCATAAATAAAAAAAAAATTTTTNATAAAAATATTTGCAATTTTTATACATCTGAATTTCGATCCTGTATTGTAATACCGCAGGATGGAGGACGAAAATAATAATATACTTATATTATTGTTCCATGTTGATTTGCTAATTTTTCGTAGCACACCCCTATGCACTGGTAGTATGGGCTGGTTTGATTTTTTAAGCCAAAACTGTCTTTATAATGATGTATTATAGCACTAATTATGTTACAAAAATACATTATACTATAGTTAAAATTTGTACACCGAAACGATTTTCGAACTTGCACCATAATGCACACCAATATACGATGTTACCATTGAGCTACCATTACAATTGTCGCAAAGAAACACTTTATTTGGTATGTTGTCAAAATAGGATTTGTATTAAAAATATATTTTAAAGTATTCATATCACTTCTGGTAAGAATCTGTTATCAAAGAAGACATTTGATTGAAACAGAAATTCGAAAAGCTTTCCTGTAGCTCAACACTGATGTATTATTATTAAATTATCTGTGAAATATTATTCACAAAATATTTCATTAAATAAGTCGGCATATTTTAGCTTCACTAGATTGACAGAATAGTCCTTAAACGTATTTTTTGGTGTTTCGTTAAATATTTGTAGCTTTCACTTGCATGCAATATTAACCAACTTGTCTTATATTAAGTACGCCAAGTTTCTTTTTGACATTAACACGTCGTTAGTCCTACTCTAAGTTCAGACTAAAAGCTAGTCCGTAGTAAAGCAAGACTATCCCCGGACTAGCAATAATAAGTGTGTCTCAATGTGAAAACATTTCATTCGGAGCATGATCTTTCCCTAGTCCGGACTAAAAGCGACTATGGATAAGGCCGTAAGTTTTCNTGAAAACATTTCATTCGGAGCATGATCTTTCCCTAGTCCGGACTAAAAGCGACTATGGATAAGGCCGTAAGTTTTCTTTGTCTCGCTCTCTCTCTATCGTGGGTGGAGATGGAGATGTCCGAAATATCGGAGGCTGATCCGGAGACGTGACTCTGGCTACATTGTCGGGCTCCTGGTATGTGGGCCGGCGGCTCCCAGGCGTGGTTACCGCGCCCAGATCGAAGTCTACCCTCTCCCACTTTCCCGCGGACACCTTCCCAAGAGCACGATCAGTCCTCCGACACACCCACACCACCGGTGTGGTTGGTCAACATTCCCCCCACACCCCCTTCCCGACAACTGCTGCTTTCAGCGAGGCGCAGTTGAAAGTTTGTACGGCAGGAGACGATGCTCTCGAGTTCACGTCACGCCGAACTTCCTTGACGAGGAACTCATCTTTTAATTTTTTTTAAGGCAGGAGACGATGCTCTCGAGTTCACGTCACGCCGAACTTCCTTGACGAGGAACTCATCTTTTAATTTTTTTTATTGTTTTTTTAGGCGCCACGGTGGCTGAAAGGGTCAGACTAGCACCTTCCACCAAGGCGAACGGGGTTCAATACCCGGCCGAGTCACTCCCGGATTTTCGAAAGTTGTAATCGTGCTGGACGATGCCGCTGCTCAGCGGGTTTCCTAGGGGATCTCCCGTTTCGCACGCCCTTGCATTTTGGTGCTGCTCCATTCTCACCTCATTTCACCCTCGTCGACTCTCAAAACTTCGTTGTTAAGAGACGCTCAAATCTCTCATCTCAACTTTTAATTTTTTGTCTCCTTTCTTGATGCCTGCTATGTCGCGTTATTATTTGGCAACATGCTACAGGACATTGCCCTGTACCTACTTTCACAGGAATGAGCGATTTATTTGGATATCGGCGTCGTCTACGTGTATGATTGCTTTTCTGGAGATTGGCTGATAAACCGCTGAACCTTCACGATTGGTTGAAACAGTCCTTTGGCCAAACGACTCAAAAGTCGTCTGCAGACACAAAGTAACGCAAATTTTGCAGGTCGCTACTTATTTATTTCAGACCCTTGCGTGAATTCTATAAGATTGTGAAGGTGTCCGTATTAAGACAAGGACGTTAATAGATAGCAGAAAATGGAAATTACTATGAGTAGGTACATAATTGCTGCAGTACTATGCACTGTACTGTACGTGCGTCACTAGGCAGAAACTAGATAAATATATCAGAAAATAAATGCGAATTTTTTAAAAGAAAATGATGATGCATCGACTTAAAGTAGATCATATACGAAAGTACAGTTACCTACAAAGATAACATCTAGCAAAAGTGAAATTCAGCATTACATAAACTAAAGTGTACAGATTTTGGCGGCTCTTAACAACGTCGAGCCGATGAAGGTGAAATGAGATGAGAATGGAGCAGCGCCGAAATGAAAGGGCCGGGGAAACGGGAGATCCCCGAGGAAACCTGCCGACCAACGGCGTCGTCCGGCACGATTCCCACTTGCGAATATCCGGGAGTGAGCCGGCCGGGGGTTGAACCCTGTTCGCCTTGACTGGAGGCGAGCAGTGTAACCCCTCAGCTACCGTGGGCCCTAGCATTCCGTAAACAAATGCAACTTAAACTAAAGAGAAATAAGTGGAAAAAAATATATATGAAGGGGAAGAAATCGAATGTTAACAGGTATAAAATCTGATAATTGATATCAAATGTCATTCACAGGGATAGGAAGATTTCGTGTGTACATTTCAAAACAAGATAGACGTTAANTGATAATTGATATCAAATGTCATTCACAGGGATAGGAAGATTTCGTGTGTACATTTCAAAACAAGATAGACGTTAAACTCGCGTACCTTTTAGTCGTCTTTGCAATTTGGTCACAATTTGTTTAGATCCCTGGATGACGCTGAGCCAATAACGAACCTGCAAGAAGACAATTAGCGAATCCCATACTGCCAGGTGTGGCGCAGTATGGGCTTCTTTCTGGATCAGTAACCAATGAATAAAGACCCGGAAATTTCCAGGATTATTTCGGCAACAAGCTTGGCTTCACAAACCCCAAATCAGGAAACAAAGGATTTGGTCGTCTTTTTTTTTTTTTTGCATGTTTGTCATTGGTTCAAATTCGTCCAAAAGGAGGCATTGAGGTGCAGTGGAGCCAGTGCTCGCATTCATTACAATAGCTTTAATTATACTGGTCACATTTGTGAGTACTACAATCACTTTGAAGTCACTGTGTTCACTCCTGTTGAAGTGTCTCGCAAGTTGACGTTGAATCTAAAGAATAATGTTTATTTTGGCGTTACTGTTATCGGCTTATTTAAGTTTTATTCACGCTAACGGTAAGAATTACACAATGTCGCTTATTCGACTGATGGATGTTACTAGAAAATTCAGTGCGAGTTAGAATTTCTCTTTGGGATAGGAAGACCCACAGCGACCAGAAAGATAAAACTGAGTTCTTTTAGGTGTATTCAGTGCAGCGTGTACCAGTTTTACATGGTTTATTGTACTGTAGATTGTAAAGCAAACAGAGGTATTCTGTCTGAAATCATTTTATATTAATCGCCGTAACAGGATGGTATGTAAGATTATAATTTTCCTTTGGTGAAATACTCAGTACAGTGTTACAAGAGACGATGAAATATTTTTTTTTTAACGCAAATTAGATTGCACATGAATAAATGTACCAGCAGCCGCTATCGAATATTTAAGTTTCGGCGACATTTCATAGCCAACGACATGAATAATACGGATTATCACTCTTCTCTACTGGAAAATGAACCCATCCTGCAGTATAAACACAGATTGCAGCAGGTAACAATGGTTTGAACACACACTCAGTGTGTGAACCAATTGGAAGAGTAAAATCAATCCCCAGAGGAAGGTAGTTTATATTTCCATATCAATTGCAACATGTTGCGAAGTAGCGTTTTGGAATGATTTTTGTATATCTATGGGAGGGGGGAGGGCTCCTACGCTGGGGCAGCTGGCAGCCTGGGAACTGCTCTGTAAGACCACGTTTTTAGGTATGGTGTTCTACCTATAAAAAAGTCAATGTTTGTCTTCATGAAAGAATGTTTGGTCTCTGTATACAATTCTACACCGTTTAACGAATCTGAACCAAATTTGTCAGGGAAAGACTACCCCTCAGTACACAATTTAAAATACAGCATTGTAACGCTAGCTACACAACTGACTTCAGGAGCCCCGTATTATTACAGGCGATGTTTAATATTTAATTAAATATGTAGGTCGGCTAGATGCAGGTAAGTTTGTCTTGCAGAGAAATTGTTATCAGAAGTGTAATTATTTTGCCAAGCAATCTTGGAGCAATGAAATAAAAAAAAATTACTCATAGTGTTTATATACTCTTCAAGGTAGGAATGGTTACAGCACATACATTTTACAGAATCTTGAAATTACTAATATTAATGACTTAGTTTTCTTATCAGAAACGTTCTTTTAAAAACCTGAATTCTTCGAACAGTCCACCATAGCCTTTTAAACAGTTCCAAATATAACACTCAATGGAATCATCACTGACACATCGCTTGGGGTCGAGAAGCGTTGTTGCGAGATCGGCGTGGAAGGCAGTCGCTTTGCTGGTAACTGAGGAGTCGGGTGACACAGATGGCGCTCGCATCGTGTGCCATTACAGTGTAGGCCAAAGAGGGCTCCAGCCTCTTATTGGGACCGCAATCCTTAAAGACCTAATATGTGGATGGGTTTCCATATTCTACAACGTTTGATGAATCAGCGCGCCACCAGTGACCGCCATATTCGCTTCTGAAGTCTGCCAATAGGTGCAGCGCTTAAGGCCAAAGTCCGGTGCGCAGCAGACGGGACCCTATACCTTATGCAAACCCGTTTCGAAGCAGGTTAGCACAAAAAATACCGGAGGAGCACAGGATCGTTCGAGTACCCCTTGGGTCGGCATGCTAACGTCTTGACCGCCAGACCAGCACGACATTCAGGAAAGGAGGATGTTAAATGACGAATACGTATATAGTTATTACCGCCCTGACTTTATTTATAGGGCCTATATATATTTCGCCTTTAAACGGCAAGGAGAAGAAATTCTCGCATCGGCCTATGCACTCCCCAGATGTCAATATGAAGAAATAAAAGAGGATGTTTAAAAACGAAACCAAATAGGAAAAAACTGCAGGCATTTAAAATGAAAATACGAAAAAAGAAAAACAATTCTAACATTCAGAAAGTAATTAAATATCTAAAAATTCGGCATGTCGCATCTATACATAGTGTAAAAATTAAATATAAATATTAATAGTGCGAAATAAAATACCATAATTCTATCACTTGCCCGTGCAATCAGGCACAACTGCACTGCTGTACCTTCAACTTGTCTGCGCGTGGGGTACATGAAGTAGCCGACACTCACGCACGGGAACATTTTTATCTTATTGTTCTTTAAAAACTGGCTGTAAAATAAAAATACCAATTACACTTACCCAACCTCGTCAGCAGCAGTATGGTCGCTCTCTCACTGCTCTCGCAAGGATGATCATGATGAAGTTCGCTCCATCGCCCTCACACTTTACCGTCCGTATAGCATAACCGTGCAGACTACTCCCGGGCATGGAACCGAGGCAGAAACTACGTTAGCAAAAAAAACACGAACGGGAAATGTGTTATATGCAAACAAGTTGTGTTCATGTATGCATATAAAAACACCAGTGGCATGGCAATCATAGTGCACTGGAAGTTTACGAAGCTGCGAATGGAAAAAACGACCCACCTAAAAAAAAATAAAAGTAGACATAGGAACGCACATACAGATGACAGCCACAGAGGAAGAGTACAGTAGCGGTATATGAAGAGAAAAGTGGGAGGGGGGATGGCACTGTAAAAAAGAATAAATGCAAGTACTATTCGACCACCACCAGTTAATGAATTGCTAGCGTTATACAAATACCATTTCACCCTCACAACCCCCGCAAGAGTAAGCATTGAGTACTCCAGGAATTAGATATAAACCCCAGGTCGCAGACCTAACATAGACGACAAATCCCACGCACAAGTATATACTTGAGTGATTGTGAAATTGAAATAGTGCACACATTACGACATATCGGCAACATTACTTGTAAGATAAGGATGCCTCTTGCATGGGCTACAGCATGCCACCATTCAACAGCGCCACCATCCATCAACAGCAACACCACTGGTAAGATAAATATGACTCTTGAATGTACTACAGAAAGCTGTTGAAAAAAACACACTATTAAGAGTGCATCAGTACGCACATGAGTGATTGTATGGGCTATGGCGTGCCACCATCCAGCATACCTGGCAAGAAGAATACGACTCTTGCATGAGCTATAGTATGTTTCTGGAAAAAACTCATAAATGGAATAAAACATCTCACACATACACATATCATTAGTTGTGAGAGAGGGGAATGGAAACATTTCAGCTTTGACAAGTCCAGGGCGAGGAACTGCCACCTGCTATACATCACGACCCCATTCACTCTCCCGGGGACAGACACATATCTGATGATACATCACTTTCCCAGGGGTGTGTGTAAAGATCATCATCATCCATGATGATCATAAGGGATGGTATGAATGCCATCGTATAGGATATTGAGTTTGTCGTACATCCATGAAAGAGCCCATTGTTGGTTGTTGACCTGTACTCTCATTATTTGCTGGTTCGATATTATGTGTTTATAATTTTCTAAGGTGATGATATTTTGCACGACCCTCTTCTGTATTCTTTTGGCTCGCTTCTTTATACTATCCTTGCTTGTANTGTCGTACATCCATGAAAGAGCCCATTGTTGGTTGTTGACCTGTACTCTCATTATTTGCTGGTTCGATATTATGTGATTATAATTTTCTAAGGTGATGATATTTTGCACGACCCTCTTCTGTATTCTTTTGGCTCGCTTCTTTATACTATCCTTGCTTGTATAGGCATATAGCTTCTGCCGCAGCCCGACAACCTTCCATAATATCACTACCTCCGCACCCATCCTTGAATTTACCAATCTCCCTTGGATTGGCAGGCGTGTAGCAGGGATGAGTTGGAGGGTAGGCGCTAGTGTCGAACTCGGCCATAAGCGCTGGGTCTGAGGCGAGGTCCCTGTAGAAGTCGGGACAGCTGATTTACACCACAAAGGAGTCGGTGTCTGTGTATATGTGGCTCATGTTACTGCCATACAGTGACCACATAACATTGTAGTGGAAGCGATACATGAAAGTCTTCAACAGGGAAAGTACGGCGGTGAAGCCAGCATATATGGGTGATCGAATTTAACCAGCGATAGAGATTCGTCGTATGTAGTTATACATTTGAAAGCCGGTTTTGCAGTAAGCTTCTCCGCACGCAGTGCGGTGCATACAAGTTCCGTGCGCTGGCGTTTATGCCCATTCTTCATGATATTACCAAACAAAGATTTGTTCATCAGCTTGTAAAAGTCATCTTCGAGGGTGTACATGGCTGTCTTGCATTTCTCAGTATTCAGGTCTATATAAGGTTTCAGCCATGTCTTCTGACTGAACTGCAGTAGCCGGTGTTAAGCCTTTAGTCGTAACCCATCCTCAATGCCTGCTTGAGAATAATGTAGTATACAAGATAATTATTCTTCGCCACAGGGGTGGTCATGAGCGTGATTTGTTTGTACTTGAGGGAGGGGGCCCTCGTTCATCGACAGAATCAGAAGATCTTTATGGTCCTCGTGGAGTGAGGTAGGGTAATCTACATCCACCTTCAGTATGTAGCCTACATCTGCATCGTCCAGCACTGACATAACATCAATATTCGTACCGGCCCATTTGAAATTGCCGTTTGGCAGTGGTAGGGAAATTGCCCATCCCTATAAATTGTTTGCGTCTACATACTGAAGGTAGATAGACATCGTGCTGGCATTGTATATGGCAGGGACATTCTTATTATTCTCCACTGCATGACACTTGATGCACTGGGCCACCCCTCCCAGATACGAGCCTCGATAAACAGGTGGACGTCGAAGTCAACAATGAGATCTAACTACACCTGCATCTTCGGCAACATTTCATCGAAGGAGAATCTTAGGGCACTCAGGTAGCGGACACAATCCGATCCTTACATTATTAGACATAGCCCCGTGAAATTCTCAAAAGCATCACACAGCAGCAGCACATCGGTCTTGAGGTACAACTCTGAGAAGGCTAGCAGTGTATACCATCATTATCTGTACTGTATTGTACAGCATGTGAGCAGTCGTGTCTTCTGTGCCTGTGCCTTAAAGGTAAGAAATGAATAAAATCCAGAGCAATATATGGTGTGCACAGCGCCAAGCACTAGTTTTTTTATTCAGTCACAAAGCCACATCGGGCATTTTTTGCCACTTCAGTCGTTAAGAGTAAATCCATGCTGTGCACACTGGCCAGATCCCATGAAGTCTGAATCCTGACAATAATGTAGCATTACCATGCCTTAATTGGTTGCAGTTGAGTGCAGTTCAAATGAAGAAGATTATGCTCCTTCCAATCGCGGTGGGTGGGCATGGATACCACCTCACCTAACAACAGCATATAACAGAGTTTAATCTGCATGTGCCACCTTGATGGGGCCGAGTTCTATCCAACCTCTACGAACACGCTTCGTGAACGAGTCCTCTTACTAGGCGAACCAGATCGTTGTCCCTTCATTAGTGAGCATCAACCTTTCGAAACTGTGTCCGGCGACACACTGTTTTGCTTCCCCAAAGGTTACTCGAGCGAAAACAGCCCATCACCAAACCTAGCACTGTGTGTGGTGGAGGTTCGGCGGGAGTGAATACCCTCTTTCTCCCCGGCTACTGAGGCCACACTTACCACCCTTGCAGCAAACCAGACAATTACTCGCCTCCAGGCCTCCTCTCAGCGGGAGATTCAACCAATGCCACCCAGAGTCCGACCCGCGATCGACATGGCCAATGGCCGGGGTTTCACACAGATTTTCTGGGTGCCCACGACTATACCATGCACACTGAGTTTTCACCCAAAGCAGCCCATCTCCTCCAGGATTCCAGACAGTCCCTCCTGCAGAGCTCNNNGAAATCTACCCGAGGGCCTCAGATGGGGCATTCGGCTCGCGGGTTATCACCATAGGCGAAGAACATATGCATCCTCTGGAATGCTGCACATTACCTCGCTGTGGCTGATCGCCAGTGCACTGGCGGGGCCGCCACTAGCCCATTATCGTCCTCACTCCATCAGCCATGGTGTTTCCACTGTGTTAACAACCTTGACCTTCGAGAAGGTAGAGATGAACTGAAGCAGTGCTAGGCTATATATTCGCATAGCTGCCTCATTTCAGGGACTGTGTCTGGACCCATGCAGCAGCAAAGAGGCAAACCCTTCCCAGAGCTCGTTAGCCAGGTCGAAGAGCCCTCCATCAGACCTAGTAGTGGGAAAGTCTGGAGTTCCGAAGAAGCTTACACCACTTCACTTTGATGTGCTTTTACACCCAATTAAAGGCTGGTGACCACTACGTAGGTCTTCACCAAGAAGATGGCCGAACTAGGTAGTCATTCCCGTAGTCACGACTACCAAACCAGGCACTATGGGGTGCTTAATCTATATACTCCCTACACACCAGGATTTGCTACCAGCTTTTATCAATTACATTTTCAGCACTCCCCGTCCTCTTACACCCATTACAAGTTGGTTGCTCGACCAATAGTACAGCTCCAACCGGCTCCCGAGGGCCGCAGTGTACAGCATCCAAACGTCGTCCAGACTGCCTGTGCATTGTCGTAATCCTCTTCGTTAATGCTGCATCTGGTGAGGCGGTTGTATATGTGTCACTCTGTCGAGTATACACGAGTGGTATTTTAACCATCACATATCTGCACTCGTGTGTGTCCAAATTATTCATGGTGATGGGTGACAGCTGTGGTTCGGCGAGCTTCCCTTACGAGTCGACATAGTCGTAGGTGATCACTCCTTTCCGAGTCACCAATATGAGCTGACCGAGGTTCAAGACTGTGTGTGATAATTATAACAAGTTCCGCCGCTGCCATACATGACTGCCATTCCTCTTACACAACTGAACATACAATGGGAATATTTACCATCTCAACAGTGGTATGGGCTAACATCACACGACCATCATGAGGTGTGGATGGGTTACGTGAAAGACAATGTTATCTTCGCTAACATGCGAAGTTATCTTGGCTACAGTATTGTGAACACGCCATAAAAGGGCATATAGTAAGCCATAACTTGGAATATGAGACTCAATAGTTCCTTATGTATACCTGTTACCCCCGAGCCCGATAACAATTTCCAGTTTGGGCATCCATGATGGCAGGCCAACATTTCCATGTAGACGAGCTCATCCACGTTCTCGATGAAGCTGAGGCTGGTGCATCACACAAATTGTCGACTGACGAGCATCACGCCACTGAGGCCCCTCTGCCACCTCGCGATGGGTCTGACTCAGACAGTGGTGGTGCCCCAATCGCAGCTGCCATGGCAGGGGTATGTCGAGGTCGTGGTCGTGGTCTATGGTGAGGCGTGGAACATCCGATGGCCATCGTGGCACCGCAACCAGAGACTCCGATGTCTACAATTTCCCATTGTGCAAGTGGGCTGCCCCCGCTCGTACGTGCGGTGGCGAGGTTGTGTATACGCTATTTCATCCTATGTCAGTGCTGGCATGCGCGTGAATGGTGCGTTGCCTGCGTGTATAGTGCGCTTCACCGTATGTTGGCATCTTTAATGCTAATTTTTTAATACAACAATTGATTTCTGTTATCATTATTGCATAGGGCATGTGTGCTGTGTGTTGCACGTGCGTATACTCTGACGTTGGCATATTTCACAATTTTTTTAATGCGGCCATTGAGGCCTCGGTTTGGGTTTTATATACATATATTATTCGCTAAACTCGCATTCATTTTTATGTCACCGTTTACTGTCTGGGTAGTGCATAGCCAATTCGAGTATTTCTTCTTCTAACTGTGCAATGGCGATATATATATGTATATATACTAGCTGACCCGGCAAACGTTGTTTTGCCATAAAAAGTATTTCTAGTGATTATAGTATTAGAAAAAAAATAACTATAACTTATTGTAAGTGTGTGAGGATGTGGTATATTAGTGGAAGAGGAATGGAGCTCTGTGGACGATGACGGAATATAAAATTAGATAATTTAATAAATATTAATAAAATGGAAATACAAACAATTACAGCTTTGCGATCAATAATAAAGTTAATTAAGAAGTACACTTAATTATTGAAAATATAATTGTAAACACGTCACTACTACGATCTGAGCACAAATGAATAAGAGAAAGGTTATTGTGTGAGAGAAAGTGGAGACCGGCTACTCCGTGCTGTGTCACTGGGAGACACCTGGTGGGAATAAATTGTAACCTAGATCGATAAATGATCGATGATAATTGATCAGTTATCGACCTAGGGTAAAATTTATTAAATTACTAATATCGCTATAAAAAAATAAGGGTTGGTGGTAGAAGGGTGAAAATTTAGGAGGGTATGTATTTTTTGATGCCACATCATAAAAAAATAAAAAATAAAAATTTTGTTCAAACAATAAAAAAAAATTGTTTGGGGGTGGCCACCCTTATTACTTAGGGGTGTAAAAAATAGATATAAATCTATTCTCAGACCTACCGAGTATACATAAAAAATTTCATAAAAATCGGTCCAGCCGTTTCGGAGGAGTTCAGTGACTAACACTGTGACGGGAGAATTTCGCTATAAAAAAATAAGGGTTGGTGGTAGAAGGGTGAAAATTTAGGAGGGTATGTATTTTTTGATGCCACATCATAAAAAAATAAAAAATAAAAATGTTGTTCAAACAATTAAAAAAAAATTGTGTGGGGGTGGCCACCCTTATTACTTAGGGGTGTAAAAAATATATATAAATCTATTCTCAGACCTACCGAGTATACATAAAAAATTTCATAAAAATCGGTCCAGCCGTTTCGGAGGAGTTCAGTGACTAACACTGTGACGGGAGAATTTTATATATTAGACTTGCTGACCCGGCAAACGTTGTTTTTCCATAAAAAGTATTTCTAGTGATTATAGTATTCATAAAAATAGGTCCAGCCGTTTCGGAGGAGTTCAGTGACTAACACTGTGACGGGAGAATTTTGCTATAAAAAAATAAGGGTTGGTGGTAGAAGGGTGAAAATTTAGGAGGGTATGTATTTTTTGATGCCACATCATAAAAAAATAAAAAATAAAAAAATAAAAAATTAACATTTTGTCAAACAATAAAAAAATAATGTTTGGGGGTGGCCACCCTTATTACTTAGGGGTGTAAAAAATAGATATAAATCTAATCTCAGACCTACCGAGTATACATAAAAAATTTCATAA
>NQII01000380.1:29973-77126 GCA_002778355.1 Clitarchus hookeri
GGGCGGCAATAATGTATATTCATATTCGCCATTTAACACCATCCTTTCCCGAATGTCGCGGTGCTCTGGCGGTCAAGACGCTAGACAGGTGACCCAATGGGCGTTGGAACGATACCATGCTCCCCCTGCATTTTTGCGATAACCTGCCTCAAATGGGTGTGCATAAGGGCGCGGGTCCCGCCTGCAGCGCACCAGACTTCGGCCTTAGGCGCTGCGCCTAGCAGCAGACTTTGGAAGCGAAGATGGCGGTCGCCGGCGGTTCGCTAAAGCTGACAGTGGGGGAACGATGGCGATGGTACTACACTCTGGCGGGCGGTGGGGGAAACGAAGCAGGTGGTGTGCTCTGGGGGTTAACGAGAGAGGAACGAAACTCGTGGTGCTCCTGGCGGGCACTGGGGGAAATGACGATGGCAGCGGCCGCCACTGCTACACTGGCTTCTTCCAGTTTTTTTTTGTATTGGTAACGAAAATTTGAGTTGCCATTATATTAAAACCAGCGATTGTATTATCCAGTATAAAATTGCTCAGAAATACTTGTGGTTGTCGTTACGGTAAATCATAGCCTATACTGGCAAAAAAAAATAGGACGTACAATAGTAAACATAAGGGAGACACGTTAAATGTTTAACACAGATTTTAAACACGACAAATNGTATTGGTAACGAAAATTTGAGTTGCCATTATATTAAAACCAGCGATTGTATTATCCAGTATAAAATTGCTCAGAAATACTTGTGGTTGTCGTTACGGTAAATCATAGCCTATACTGGCAAAAAAAATAGGACGTACAATAGTAAACATAAGGGAGACACGTTAAATGTTTAACACAGATTTTAAACACGACAAATTTTTAATAATATGTTATTACTCACCCGCATTGGATTACATATATTTTTCTCCCTCGAATTTATCTGCATGACATCACAGAGTAGATAACTTTACAGCGACTAAATTACGTGACGATTCCTTTGCTGTGGCCGTACCCATTCTCCGACTTGCTGCACGAAGCTCCGGGAACAGGCTGTTCCCTAATTGGCTACTGCGTACTGCAAAAGGTTTCCTATTGGCTGTGCTGCCGGATGGCGAGTGTTTTACCAGGCGCTGACTGGTGAATTGCTTTCCAGCATTTTGCTGGCGTGTGTAGTTAGAGTTAGCAGTTTCACCTCTTTACAGTTAAAACTCTGTATGATAACTAGAGACAAGCAAAATTCACGTTATTATTTAGTAGCATGATAGACTTCACTATCCTTTAATTGCTTCAGCGCAATTAGTATTGGCATTGGCTACTAACAACTACGAAGTCTCAGTTATCTGCATGACCACTTTGCTGGCAATTGGCTGCTCAGTCACTGGGTCTTTACCATTGTCTGAAAGATTCCTTGGGATGTGTCTCATTAATTGTCGACGAATGGCAGAAATAAAACGAGCATACAATATCTTAGAGTTTACTCTGCAGCCACAGAATAACATGCATTTTGCAGGTCACTAAGCAAAACATTTAATACGGCTTAACGCAGGGCAACTCAGAAAGTTGTAGAGCATGTTTCAAGGCGTGAAATATTATGGGTTGATAATGAAAGTTTCTGCACTTTATACAGGGGTTAAAGTGGTGTAGTGGTTAGACTACTCGCCTCCCAACTAGACGAACCAGGGAGGATCGTGCCGGACGATGCCGCTAGTCGGCGGGTCTTCTCGAGAATATCCTGTTTCCTCCGCCCCTTTATTCTGGCGCTGCTCCATACTCACCTAGTTTCATCCTCATCGGCTTTCAAGACCTCGATGTTAAGAGCCGCCCAAATCTCTTCACTCACTCACTCACTCAACTTTATACCATCAGCCATTCCTGGAGTTGCGTGTCACCCTGCGTGTAAGCAACCGCCTTTACTCCTTAGAACGTTAGAGGTGGTCCCTCTGCGAAAGTGTATACTGGCAGTTGGCTACGTTCCGCGGAGAATTCGCACGTTCGCACAACCGCCAATCCCTTCTTCACCTTCCATTACAGAGAATCGTCCGTTTCCTCCAGGGTGCGTGCGCAGAGACGCCAAGTTTAATTAAACCAGACCGAGAGGACGTCTCCCTCCCTTCTGCCTACATCGTGGCACGAGCAGCACCGTTTTCTATCAGGGTTCCTGGCGTCATATTATCTCGTGTGCGAGAAACACCGCAGCACAAAGTGTTGCTCACCCGGCCTTGAACAAAGAGGCGACGCGAAAGGTTATCCCTAGGCGCCAACCTTCCTTCACTCAGACGTCGGGCAACACGACACCGCGGAGCACAGTGGCGTGTGGTGGTGTGTTGCAAGGTAAGATAGTTCTTGCTCAGTGCTGTAAACAATCGGCGCGCGCAGCAGGAACCAGTAACCAGAGTGGAGTCGGGAGAAAATGAATGTACTGCGGCCACTCATGTGAGAGCGGCGAGGCACCCATTACGCACGATCTGTGACGTCAACTGCACTACTATGATTAAGTGGCTGATGTGTAAACTAGCACACGATTAGGTATAGCACAGAGCAAAACACAGCTTACCTAGCAACAGTTCACCCCAAGCCGCTGGTGGAGTATGACTTCTGCAGTCACCTATACTTGTTTCACTCGTATAGTGAAGATCGAATGGGAATATAATCTTGCCGCAGCTTTGAGGAAGGGAATGTAGGGGAGGCAGTGTAGTGGAGCCCCCCTTCACAACGAACGCACGCCGCTGGAGAGAGGGTAACCACGTGAACTGCTATTTATACATACACTTAACTGATAACATCGTTCTCTAGTACCGCGCTGTTAAATACCGTCGACACGACTGACGGTTTTTCTGCATGTAATATGCACTCGCGGAGCAGCTCTCGGTTGATCTTACCCGGCCGCTGTCGCTACTGAACTGGACATCCCCCCCCCCCTTAAATCCTCTAGCAGCGGCAATAGACTTTCCCCACACACCCGACGCGTCTTGAACTTCTGCGCATTATTTTATCGTTCGTATATCACTATACCATAAGATTACTTAATAATTCCGATGTGAAACAGCCGCTTGTTCCGAGAACTCCAGTCGCGCACGCCTGCAACACGTTGGAACGCCGTTCGCCTATCAGCGTCTGGTAATCTACTCGCCAACCAGCTGCTCAGCCGATAGGGAACCTTTCGAAGTATGCAGTAGCCAGTCAGACGCCAAACCCGATCACAGAGTCTCGCGCAGCAAATTAGAGACTTGGCACGCCCACATCAAAGTAACCGCTAAATAATTTCGTCTCCGTGTAATTATCTACTTTGTGCCCTCGCTTTGACGACAGGGTGGGCCACCGGGGTACTGCCGAAGGTTTGAAGACCAGGGGCCAGATGACCCTGCAATGCGCAAAAAATCTTGGCCTCGCCTTTTGTATTCACGTGGTTCGCAAGACTATCGTCTCAGGGCGTTTCGCTGTGTTGTCACTATCAGACCGAACTCTAACTTCCAGAAGAAATCATTAAAAAAAATATTCCTTCTTGTACCTGCATATAGCATGTCTCCAGAACGAGTGCACTTTTTTTTTTTTTGGCAATTCTCAAGGCAATACATTCACAGCTGTTTCCATGGATACGTTGATGTCTTCCTCGCCACAGATTATGTTGTAATCACACACAGCTAACTGTCAACCTACACAGTATGCAAACAGAGAAAAGTTTGCAATGGAAATTATTCTACACAGGACCACCTTCAGAACTGCCAAAAAAAGTGCACTCGTCCGTGAGACAAGCTATACCTATTTTTCTACGTTCATACAAACATTTACCGGCACGCATACAATAACTTTTGATAGCGGATTAGTAATCCGCTATCAAAAGTTACTGTAAAAACATGTCTTAGCATTTTCAGAACCACTTTAAAGTATGGTTTCATATGTTGCAAGCAAGAAATCTTGTGTTGCGTGTTGTACTCAGACACGATACTTGTTTCCTTGTCTCAACCAGTGAGTTGCATGGTCTGTGTTCGGCTAGAGTATGAACCAATCATAACGTAGACCAGAAGCACGGTTTAAGAATCAGTTTCTCGACTGGAAGACCATTGGCTACTGAGTCTCTCAAAATACAGTACCGGCCAAAAATTCCCTTTTCATGCGTTTTATAAAAAAAATGTGTATATTAGGTCAGAATGGGTTGGAATCTCATTGAACCATGAAATAATTTAAAGCTGAAAACAACCTACGTGTCCAAGATTGGGATACGAGATTCTTGTTCGATTTACGGATAAACAATAGACTGCAAAGGCAATTTTTGGTCGTTACTTTAGGTTAGTTCAGCTTGTAAACCGGATCCCTCCATCTCAGTTAGGCTTAAAGGTAATAAAGGTGAACTTATTTTTATAATAACTGACAGAGACCTGGATTCAAACACATCTAGTTTTCACTCTCCTTTTCAATTGAACCGCTGTTAGTGAGTTACCCCTGGACGAATTTAAGCCAGTAAATAACCTGCAAGAATAGAAGTACCGAATCGAGTGCCACCTAGTCTGGGGTAAGACTTAAGCATGAAACAAAAAAAAAATTACTGAGGTTCGAGTACGCGAAGGATTGTGGATTCTAGCTTGATTTAGAGTAAATCCGCAAAATTGCCTGGTCTCTTAATCATTGACCATCTCCAATTGTCAAAACTTAATTCATGTATTTCAGCTGCAGTATTTCCCAGTTATCACTTCTGGTCGTTATCTATTTCCCCATGTGATTTGTTGAGAGCGCTCCTAGTCTCTCAGCAAGTCGGTTACGATCCTCTTCCGTTTCGCAATACCCTCTCGTCGTTCGCTGCCCATACTCATGTGAACATGCGAAACGAGCCGTGCGTGGTCTGGTTATTGTTTCTAGTAGCCCGCACTTGACCTCGTCGTCCTTTATTTTTCCTGATTGTGCCTCTCTTTGTCCCTCTCGGCATACGTCATAAAATCTTTATTTCAGATACTTGCACTCAGCTCTCATCGTTACTGGTCGGTGGGTGAGTCTTCATGTTACACGAGTTTCAGCAAAGGTGTCGCCGCTCATGTCACGAGATCAAATTGGTGGTAGTTTTGAGTCCATCTCCCGATATGACTCAGTATTGGTAAGACGAAAACGCACTTCAGTGGGTTCGGCCACTAAAATATCGAGATCTCTTTACATTGGGCTGTTTTCTCCAATGGACTTTAAATACAACCAGTTAGGAACGCAATATACCTTGAAGTGGTTAACTTCTTTTTGCCGCTGTTAACAATTCAAGTCGTTATAAATAAATATACCCATTAACTTATCATTATTTTCGGTACTTTCTAAGAACTCGTAGTCCTACGGAGAAATATATAACTTCGCGAGTAAAATACAAGGATGCAGCTGCGACTAAACAGCGGACGAAGAGAACTCGCATCACTGTATTTTTCCGAACGTACTTTCCACGTTACTACCGACTTTGATCTACCAACTTCATTTCCCCATGTTGGTAGTCAGATGATAAACATGGTATTTACTTAGACACTAGCCAGTGTTTTTATATACGCATAAGAACACGAATTTGCATGTTATCAAAATATTTAGCTTTCTGAAAAATTCTATGGCTTCACACGGATGACACGTGAATTATGTGAGATGGTTTACGCTAATGTTAATTTTAAATATTGCAAGGGCACAAAAAGGAAAATTAAAAAAAGTACTCTAAGCCGGGCTTTCGAAAGAGCTGAATTAACCATGAACAATTTATTTCAGCGTTGTCCACCAATGAAAAAGATGTGAAGCAAGGCGCTAAAACTAGCGGTCACTGATTCCTTACTTTATACAGAACCGGTTAGAAGTATTCTTCATGTGCAAAAGATCCTCGGTAAGGGCTAAAGGTTGGGGAAGGGGTGGATAGTTGATCGGGGATTACCTCGAATGAGAATCAAAATTTTTTGTTCGTTATCACATATTGCTGGATTCAAAAGAAACTTCCGTACTTCGTTGGCCTTGGATAACGAAAATCTGTTAAAGTGCAATTTTAATTTTAATAATTTTAATGCTCTACCAGAATGTTTTTATAAACCTATTTACACATTTCAGATGAAAAATAAATTCGAGGCAACTACACATGAATTTGTCATGAAATAAGCCTGATTACAGCAAGAGAGTGAAGTGTTGAGAGCCGATGATGGTGAAGCGAGGTGAGTATGGATCAGCGTGGGAATGAAGGAGCAGGGGGATAGGGGAGATCACGGAGAAAACCCACCGACCAGCGGCAGCGTCCGGCACGATTCCCACGTTTGAAAATCCGGGAGCGACGCCACCGTAAATCGAACCCGGTTCGCCTAGGTTGGAGGCGAGTAGTCAACCCACTACACCACCGTGGCCCTATGCTTGATTACAGCTAAATTCTGACTTTAAAAATCACTTTAGGCGCAATCTATAGCAAGTGAAATTTTTCTAGCAAACCCGTTCCCTGGAAAATATTAAGTTCGGGCTGCGTGCACGACTGGTCTTCCGGACGTGGACTCGAGGTCACGGTGAGTCCGCCGCGGTGTTGGTGTGTTGTGGAGCCCCGGAAGACGTGCCGGAGTGGAGCGAGCGGCCTGCCGCCGGTGACGTCTGCAGCGGCCGCGTGGGAGGCGACTGTTGTGTGAACGGCATAATGGCAGGGCGGGACAACACGGGCCTCCTTCCTGTCTCCTCGCCCTTGTCGCAGCGACCCTCCACAGCTGCGGCCGTCTGCAACACGACACGTGGCTGTGGACTACAACATACAGGGCGCCTCGTCACGACACGCACACCCTACACAACGCGACGGAAACTTATGTGACAAATACAGAAGATAGGGAATCGCGAACATTTTTTGAGCCAACATATCTTCCACAACACTTTTTCATGATTGTATGAACAAGGTGTTGACTCGGCTAAGTTGTTTGCAGACCAATCACGAATGTTCTGTCTTATAGGATCAGAATCATCATTGGCTCAGGGGAATAGGGTAGTAGCTTCAAGCAAGCATGGCAACCAATAAGGAAAAAAAAACTGTCTGACATGTTACAGTACGTTAATCCTAGCAAACTGTCAACTTTTCCCGCGATAAACCATCATCAATAATGATAACTCTTACGCTAGTTTTTAAAACATATAAATTAAGTTAAATTAATTATCCACATATTTAAATACTCCACTTTGAACCATTTAAGGGGCAGCGGTGGTGTAGAAATTAGACTACTCATCTCCCACCTAGGGGTAATGGGTTTGATTCCCGGTGGGGTCTTCCCTGATTTTTGTATTTGGGAATCCTGCGTAACGATTCCAGCCGGTTTTCTCGGGGATCTCCAGTTTCCGCCACCCTTGCATTACAGTGCTGCTCAATACTCATCCCGCTTCACCCTCATCGGCTCTCAAAACCTCGATGTTAATATCTCGCACAAATCTCTTCACTCACTCACTTTAAACCGTTTAGTTACCGTGTTTACGATCGGAGAAACGTTGCATGAAAAATTATGAGTGATACTTGGTAATCACCGCCCTATACATTGAGTGTCTTCCTTGTGGCTTGTCTGATTTGTGGAACTTTTGTATATCTGTTTGACATTAATGGTTGATAACAATATAATCGAACACACAGCACGTTATTCACTGTCGTTAAGAAAAATGCTGAATACAAGTATAGCCATCATCAGAAAATTACGCTATTACAACAATAAAATTCATATATAATTGTGTGACCTAACGGGTTAGTATAACGATACTTGAGGACCACATTTTCCTACATTGCTGCTGACTTCATTGGTAGCCTAACAGCTAGTGTGTCACTCAAAATATGCACAAATAATAATTATTAAAAAAAACTATGTCGACGTATTAAACGCGGACACGCAGTAGATAAGATCACAGAGACGAAATTGATTGCCGGTTCGTTTCGTGTGGGTGTTCTTATTATTTTATTGGCTGCTCGAGTCTCTGAGAACTTGCTTTGTGTTTGATTGGCTGCCCATGCTGTGAAAGATTGCTCATTGGCTGGGCTGCCGGCTGGTGAGTAGATTACCAGGCGCTGATTGGTAAACGGCGTTCCAGCATGTCACTAGCCAGTGACGCCATTTTGCTGGAGTGTGCTGTGCTGCTTGAGTTTAAGAAATAAGCGCCTGTTTACCTCCGTAATCTTAAGTAGTCTGTGAAGCAGATACAGGAAGAGGGCAAGAGTTGCAACGCGAGAAAGAAAATAATCATTAAGTAGAAGTTACAATTGTAATGCTTATTAACCACATACTTCTGCAGGCGGAAACACAACAGCCTGATGGCCAAAGCACCCGACTGATCCATCTGTGGGAAACTAACGAAGATGCAGCTGTAAAAAGGAACGTGATGATATCAGGTGGAGATTGTCGATGCAATTCCACGGGGATAAGGAAGGGAGAGAGGGGTTGGAGTACTCGAGGAAACCTATAAGTCACTGACAAGTTCCGTCATATTCCTCCGCCGGAAATCGAACGCGAGTTGTCATGATGGAAGTACGGCAAAGTAAATGTTCAGACACTGAGCCTCGTAATACCTTCACTCTAGTGGGGTACATTAATATGACCGAAATTCATCCGTCAGAACAGTATGAGCGGAGATTTTTGATCAGTTGATATTTCGGACAACTGCCTGTCCAAAAGACGACAATCAGATGCAGTTTTTAACAGCTGCATGTCTGTAAGGTGACAGGTCGGATAACCACCTCTCTGTCAGCTGACCTGTCTGACACCTGCCTGTGGGGCAGCTGCTTTTCGAAAAGCTGCATGTCTGTCAGGTTATGTTTCGGACATATATCTTTCTACTACCTTCCTATCGGATATCTGCCTGTTGACCAGCTGCTCTTTCGAATAGTTATCGCTTAATACCCCTACATTCAAACATAGGTAGGCCTACTTGTTGTTGACGAACATATTTTATTTGTGCTTCTGCTTAAAGGTGTATTTATTTACTGGAGAGGCACCGTTGGAGAGTTTCTTTCCGTGCTGAACCAATACTTAAACGTTTACAGCAGGCCATTTCCTGATTTATTTTAAAGTAGTATTTCTTACAAACTAACTACAATTTACGCTTGCCCCACTCATCACGCGAAATACTTTTATTGAAGAAAACTTTCACACAGTGAGCACTGCTAAGAGGGTCTAATTAGCAGACCACAAAATTAAAGATATTCGGCTGTCCTGTCATAATAGTGGGCAGACATTCATCTAAAAATGGTAAAATCCTTGAAAAACGCTGGACGATTGGCAAACTTTAAACGTGGGACGTACCTCCAGTTCCTCACATGTTCGTTCTCTTTTCAAATCGGTATGTATGGAGAGTGGGGAAAAAAAGGGTGCGAAGGAGGAGAGTGAATTGTCCNTGTTCGTTCTCTTTTCAAATCGGTATGTATGGAGAGTGGGGAAAAAAAGGGTGCGAAGGAGGAGAGTGAATTGTCCATAGTTGCATCATTTTTTGAAAGTTTCATTGTGATACACTTTGAAATGTTTCACCAAGGGCAGGAAACTTGTTTTTTNGTTCGTTCTCTTTTCAAATCGGTATGTATGGAGAGTGGGGAAAAAAAGGGTGCGAAGGAGGAGAGTGAATTGTCCGTAGTTGCATCATTTTTTGAAAGTTTCATTGTGATACACTTTGAAATGTTTCACCAAGGGCAGGAAACTTGTTTTTTNTAGTTGCATCATTTTTTGAAAGTTTCATTGTGATACACTTTGAAATGTTTCACCAAGGGCAGGAAACTTGTTTTTTTCTCGACTCCTTACAAATTCAGAGGTTACATTTGTAGAGATAGCATACTTCATAGCAACACTCAGTTTACGAAAAGAGGCTTGAAAGCGGGTCAGTTGTCTTCGATTTATCAGTTTTTCCGTTGAAATTTTTAATTATTGTCCAGAGCTTAAACAATGTATTCAATCAAGAAAACACCTTTAAAATAAACTATACTGCCTATGATTTAATAATAAATGCACATATCAAATAAACTGTTAATATTTTACTTGTACCAGGTAGTAAAATAAATAAGTTATACTCGAAAAAAATACCGTGAAGTGTGGTATTTAATATTGTCATAGAGAAAATGGCATCAGTGAGCGATGTGAGTATCCTTAATAAATAAATGTTAAATTGAGAATTTTTCTAAACTTCTGGGATAAGAATAAGCAAGTAGAAAGGTTGTGTATGTAAAACTGAAGACAAGGAAGGGAACGTAAAAATTAAACAATCATACAATTACGATATATTGAGAAATATTATTATGCCACCAAAAATATAATAGTAATAAAAAAATTTGTACGAATATTATTTATGCCAGGACAGAATATACAGAGTGAGTCATTTATGAATGCTAACCCGGATTGAGCGGAATCCTTAGGACTAATAAATAGGAAAATATATATATACGACATCGGACCTATAGTGATTTCTGAGCATCGTAGAAGCCCTGGAACGTTACGATTAGAAATGTGTTATGCAACGATATATTGGAAAACACTTGCAATCAATCAAATAAAATTGGCATACTAGCAAACGTTTACAGGATAGACTACAATAAAAAACGGTATTAGGGAGAATGAACCACCCTTCATATATTAAATAGGGGTTGGCACCCTCCAATTGCTTAGAACTTTTNAAACGGTATTAGGGAGAATGAACCACCCTTCATATATTAAATAGGGGTTGGCACCCTCCAATTGCTTAGAACTTTTAAACCCTGCTCTTGAAGCAATTTTACATGACACATTAATAATGAGCATTAAAAAATCAATGAAAAAGGTCGCCGTNTTAGAAATGTGTTATGCAACGATATATTGGAAAACACTTGCAATCAATCAAATAAAATTGGCATACTAGCAAACGTTTACAGGATAGACTACAATAAAAAACGGTATTAGGGAGAATGAACCACCCTTCATATATTAAATAGGGGTTGGCACCCTCCAATTGCTTAGAACTTTGAAACCCTGCTCTTGAAGCAATTTTACATGACACATTAATAATGAGCATTAAAAAATCAATGAAAAAGGTCGCCGTAGTAGTATCAGCTAATGCCTACCGTTTCTTGAGAAAACTCATGTTAGTTTCGAAAGCAAATTAATGGTTGTCTGGGAGGTAAGCAGTCTGTATCACTGTCGTGAAAGACACGTGAACTGATACACTGGCTAATGTCCCTGTCCTACGGCAACAGGTTTATAAGATTGTGGATGGCTGAGAAGTTACTGCGGGCAAGTGCCCCATTGCATGGGTATCTGTTGTCGTGCCAAGTGGCAACGAGGTTGCCTGCATGCTAGCATTGCGTTGGTAGTTTACACAACAGACAGTTCTTCACAACGGGCTTGTTGGAGAGGAGTAATGAGGAACTGACTGACATGCAACTCACGTATGGTGAAATGATGTGTAACGCAGAAGCTGCGGGTCGTTGAAACGCTGAAAAGTTTCCATATCGACGTTTACCAGTTGAACGTGCATTCAATTCAGTTCATCGGCGTTTGGACGACGACCTGCCACAACTACATGAAGATGTTCNGCAACAGGTTTATAAGATTGTGGATGGCTGAGAAGTTACTGCGGGCAAGTGCCCCATTGCATGGGTATCTGTTGTCTTGCCAAGTGGCAACGAGGTTGCCTGCCTGCTAGCATTGCGTTGGTAGTTTACACAACAGACAGTTCTTCACAACGGGCTTGTTGGAGAGGAGTAATGAGGAACTGACTGACATGCAACTCACGTATGGTGAAATGTCATCTGCGTGTCATCGATAGGCTGAAAAGTTTTCATATCGACGTTTACCAGTTGAACGTGCATTCAATTCAGTTCATCGGCGTTTGGACGACGACCTGCCACAACTACTTGAAGATTTACNAGAAGCTGCGGGTCGTTGAAACGCTGAAAAGTTTCCATATCGACGTTTACCAGTTGAACGTGCATTCAATTCAGTTCATCGGCGTTTGGACGACGACCTGCCACAACTACATGAAGATGTTCCACTGAATCTACGAGAAGACATGCGGTAAATGCACGATGGTGCACGAGCACACTTCAGTCGCGCAGCAAGGCAGTACACGGATGAGCGGTACCCAGCGCGTTGGATTGGCCGAGGTGGGCAAGTGGGTTGGCCACCCAGATCACCAGACCTAAACCCAGTAGACTTCTACTTGTGGGGTCACTTGAAGGCACAGGTGTATGCAACTAACGTGGATAATGTAGAGGCTCTCTAGCTATGTATTCAAGATGCACGCCGTACCGTAAAGCTAATCCCGGTATGTTGCAGCATGTGCGCCAGTCATATGAGCATCGCATCCTTTCATGTATGGAGATGGGTGGCTCACATTTCGACCATATGCTGTAACCATGAAAACTCTTCGCATTTAAATAATAAACCACTGATACTCGAAAATGATATTGGTATTTTTTTTTATTATTCCACACTGCCACCATTTACAAACGGGTAATTTACCTGCATTAGGACAAAAATATAAACCAGGTTGTCAGTTGGTATGCCTTGGAACACAGTGACTGCAACAGGCTGCCTACCTCCCAGGCGACCATAGACTTGCTTTCCAACCTAACATGTGATTTCTCAGGAAACGGTAGGGATTATTAGCTGATACTACCAAGGTGATCATTTTTAATTGCTTTTTAAATGCTGATTACTAAAGTGTCATGTAAAATTTCTGCAAGTGCAGAGTTACAAAGTTCTAAGCAATTGTAGGGTGTCAACCCCTATTTCATCTATGACGGAGTGTACTCTCCGTAATGCCGTTCTGTGTGGTAATCTTCCCTGCAAACGTTTACCAGTATGCTAATTCGTTGCGTGATTGCAAGTGTTTTCCAATTTATCGTTGCATAACACATTTCCAACAGCAACGTTCAAGGGCTTCTACCACCCTCAGAAATCACTCTGGGCCGGCCCTATGGCATGTACATGTTTCCCTATTTGTTTTTCCTAAGGATTCCACTCACGCCGTCTTAGCATACATTAACGACTCACCTTGTAATAATATAATGGTTCTTCTCACAATTTCCAGCGATGCAACCTGAAATAAAAGTCTGTAGTGTTTCACTACTATTGAGAAATATAAAACTCATTGCATTCACTAATTAATTATCGATAAAGTGCCGGCCAGTATAAAACTGATGTCAATAAGCATTTATAGGACCTCTGAGATTGATGGTTGCAGTCCATACTACGTTAATATTCATTAGTTTTAATTACATTCATCTTCCTAAAGCAGTTAATAATTCTTTGAATTTTGAAACATTCTTTTTAAAGCAGCAGCATCTATAGCACAAACAAAAAGGTTTTCAATGATTATCATATCGCTCTTTCTAAAAATAATGATTCGAAAAGAAGTACTACCAAAGACATATTAAAAAAAACACTTACGCTTGTAAAACTGTGTAGAATATAGAAAATATATTATGTTTGTAATAAGGAGTAATTTTAAAATTAAATTAACATTAAAACATATACATGGAGCAATTTTCCAATCATTACAATACATTATCAAAAACTGTAACCACCTGTTGTATAAGTATTGCACTTTTTCAGGTCCTTGCATGATCATCACTCTTACGAGCGGTAAAAAAAACTCTGATTCTTAACACAAATAAATGCCGGTACATCTGAAGTCTCAGTTTTTCTTAATAATAATTTCATAGCGTGAGTGATTAAAAAGGTATAAATCACATAGTGACAATTCACACAAGGACCAGTAATTCGAATCAGCACTGAAACTTGTTTTTTTTTTGTTAAAATGTTCCAGTAAATAAAACCCTAACACCACTTTAAAAAAGAAAGAAAGAAAAAGCGCTACTATATCGTGTAAAGGGAAGAGCGACCATTCCACGCAGAGAAGATGAAACGGGCGGTCGATAAAAATTAATCCGTTACCGCAGACCGCTACTGCGTTGCTGGCAGAATGTCGTGCAAAAAGCGAAGAGGACGACCACGCGAGCAGATACATTTTGTGCNTGACTGCAACAGGCTGCCTACCTCCCAGGCGACCATAGACTTGCTTTCCAACCTAACATGTGATTTCTCAGGAAACTGTAGGGATTATTAGCTGATACTACCAAGGCGACCTTTTTTAATTGCTTTCTTAACGCTGATTACTAAAGTGTCATGTAAAATTGCTGCAAGTGCAGGGTTACAAAGTTCTAAGCAATTGTAGGGTGCCAACCCCTATTTCATCTATGACGGAGTGTACTCTCCGTAATGCCGTTTTGTGTGGCAATCTTCCCTGCAAACATTTACCAGTATGCTAATTCGTTGCGTGATTGTAAGTGTTTTCCAATTTATCGTTGCATAACACATTTCCAACCGCAACGTTCCAGTGCTTCTACCACCCTCAGAAATCACTCTGGGCCCTATGGCGTCTACATGTTTTCCTATCTGTTTTTCCTAGGGATTCCACTCACGCCGTATTAGCATACATTAACGACTCACCTTGTATTAATATAATGGTTCTTCTCACAATTTTCTGCGATGCAACTTGAAATAAAAGTCTGTAGTGTTTCACTACTGTAGAGAAATATAAAACTCATTGCATTCACTAATTAATTATCGATAAAGTGCCAGCCAGTATAAAACTGATGTCAATAAGCATTTACAGGACCTCTGAGATTGATGGTTGTTGTCCATACTACGTTAATATTCAGTATTTTTAATTATATTAATCTTCCTAAAGCAGTTAATAATTCTTTGAATTTTGAAACATTCTTTTTAAAGCAGCAGCATCTATAGCACAAACAAAAAGGTTTTCAATGATTATCATATCGCTCTTTCTAAAAATAATGATTCCAAAAGAAGTACTACCAAAGACATATTAAAAATAACACTTACGCTTGTAAAACTGTGTAGAATATAGAAAATATATTATGTTTGTAACAAGGAGTAATTTTGAAATTAAATTAACATTAAAACATATACATGGAGCAATTTTCCAATCATTACAATACATTATCAAAAACCTTAACCACCTGTTGTATAGGTATTGCACTTTTTCAGGTCCTTGCATGATCATCACTCTTACGAGCGGTAAAAAAAAACTCTGATTCTTAACACAAATAAATGCCGGTACATCTGAAGTCTCAGTTTTTCTTAATAATAATTTCATAGCGTGAGTGATTAAAAAGGTATAAATCACATAGTGACAATTCACACAAGGACCAGTAATTCGAATCAGCAGTGAAACTAGTTTTTTTTTTTGTTAAAATGTTCCAGTAAATAAAACCCTCACAACACCTAAAAAAAGAAAGAAAGAAAAAGCGCCACTATATCAAGTAAAGGGAAGAGCGACTATTCCACGCAGAGAAGATGAAACGGGCGGTCAATAATAATTAATCCGTTACCACAGACCGCCACTGCGTTGCTGGCAGAATGTCGTGCAAAAAGCGAAGAGGACGACCACGCGAGCAGATACATTTTGTACGGTAGGAAGCTCGCGACACAGGACTGCGCAGAGGCTGTCCTGATTACGGATCTGATTCCTGGGAAAAACAGTCCCGTGGACACGGCTGCCGTGGCGGCGCTGCCAGACTGCTTTCTTGGAAGAGGAGCTCTAACTGCTGGCAAACATGCGAGACGCCGTGTTAACGGCCTTGGAACTGCAGAGCGAGCTTCTTTCCATGGCGACAGAGTGTTTGTTTTTGTCCCGCGGTATCACGTCCGGGTATCGCGACTTCCATTCTTGTCAGTCCATCCCAGTATTAAAGAATATATACAGATATTGCTTGAACCAATTCCAGGTAAAAGCTGATGCAGTTCATTTATCGAACCTGCCCAAACATTGCACCCGCTGAATCAAGATTCTAGGGTGACCTCTGCGATAGAGGTTGCAAACAGAAAACTACTGAACCACGAAATTCAATTTTAAAGTTCTGTGATTTTCAGATTTCCGCTTAAATCTAGAATATTCAGCAAACCTTCCACCTTTCGGCTCACAGGCATTAAAACAATTCTGTTGTAATACCCATCCTGACCANCAAACATTGCACCCGCTGAATCAAGATTCTAGGGTGACCTCTGCGATAGAGGTTGCAAACCGAAAACTACTGAACCACGAAATTCAATTTTAAAGTTCTGTGATTTTCAGATTTCCGCTTAAATCCAGAATATTCAGCAAACCTTCCACCTTTCGGCTCACAGGCATTAAAAAAGATTCTATTGTAATACCCATCCTGACCAAAAAAAATACCCATACACCTACTGCGTATAAATTAAAAAATGGCGTTTAATAAAATAGGTTTTCCATATTAAGTACATTATATATATATATATATATATATGCATTATTGCCTAATGGAACTAAAGAAGCGTAATATATAATATATGTAGATATGGTTGGGATTTAAATTAAATTTTTGTTGTATCCAACGTTCGATTTTTTTCTTTTAAATTAGCAGTTAATGTTATACGTCATTATTGGTGTATAAAGTCCGTTAGGTTTCTTGTGAACGTAAATGGTACGATATGGTAAGTGGTTTACTTTTTTGAAACAGTCATAACCAGAGACGGTTTAAGTCCCTTGCAGCAGTCGGAGTTTCAGTGGANTATATATATATGCATTATTGCCTAATGGAACTAAAGAAGCGTAATATATAATATATGTAGATATGGTTGGGATTTCAATTCAATTTTTGTTGTATCCAACGTTCGATTTTTTTCTTTTAAATTAGCAGTTAATGTTATACGTCATTATTGGTGTATAAAGTCCGTTAGGTTTCTTGTGAACGTAAATGGTACGATAGGTTAAGTGGTTTACTTTTTTGAAACAGTCATAACCAGAGACGGTTTAAGTCCCTTGCAGCAGTCGGAGTTTCAGTGGATTTGTCCTGCTTTATTCTTTTTAGACGGATTTTGTTTGATTGCTTGTATTCTATCAGGGAGAACGAAATTCCAGTTCACCTATCGCTGTATACCGATAACTAAAATCTTGTAAGGAAACATACTCACGTCATTGCAGTTGCGCTTCAATTACCAATTCCAATCGAACACCTGCGACATGAGGTCGCGGTGGTGTAGTGGTTAGACTACTCACCTCCCCCCAAGGCGAACCTGTTTCGATTCCCGGCGGGGCCGCCACCGGATTTTCGCATGTAGGAATCGTGCCGTACAATTTTCTTATATCTGCATTGTAGTGTTTGTTGACGGTGGTGGTAAATGCTTTTGTCCAGTCATAAATTGTCTTACGAGAAAAAGAGATAGTATTTTTTTATTTCTCTATAGAGAAAGCGTTAATGTGGATTTTATGGAAGGAAATTTTTTTTACTCGTTCGGTCCTCGTGTCTATGATCGTGTCCATTTTGCAAATTAAGTACTGTACGTGTTTTTAGCGTCTGCTTTGTGATTAATCTGATTTGCCGAGGTTCCTGCACCTATTTGTTTTTGAACAGTTAATGCTGATAACACAGATCACTAGGGACACCCAAACTTCGCGAAAAGATTTCGACACACGTTAGACTTCAATACTATACGGACGTACCAGCAGTTTTATTTGGCTTATTGGTGGCGTGTCTTTGTGTGAAGACATGTTCCTACTTGACTGGCCAATCAGAATTAGGCAACTTCAATGCTGTACGTCTGTGATTAGCTCGCAGACACATAAGATGCGTAAATGGAAATCATCCAGTCACGAAAGTGCGTCTGAGCTCAAGTGTTATGACGTACAACTGGTAGTGAAATCTTCTCGCGAAAATCGGCTGTCCCTACAGATCACGTGGCACGTTGTCAATTGTCACGAGAAGCACGCTCGACGCCCAAAATATTTTACGCTTGCAATATTACAGCTTGTAAATAAATTCCAGACCGAATGAGTTTGGTTAAAACACAACATAATCGAGCGACAGTGAAGAAACAGTGTGTGGTATGCGTTATATAGCGAAAGGATCAGTAACCTGACGGTTACAAATACTGTTTAGGTAACAACATTTTTTTTCTTAAAATGTACAGATTCTTAACAAGGGGTCGTAACGGTGTCTGCACTTATTATTATGAGTCATCAATAGCATCAGGCTATGCTGTCTTGTAAAACAAAATGATGTGTCTTTCTGTTTAAGNCAGTTACAAATACTGTTTAGGTAACAACATTTTTTTTCTTAAAATGTACAGATTCTTAACAAGGGGTCGTAACGGGGTCTGTACTTATTATTATGAGTCATCAATAGCATCAGGCTATGCTGTCTTGTAAAACAAAATGATGTGTCTTTCTGTTTAAGTTCTATTTTCTTGCCATTTGGTGCTCATATATATGGGATTATAAATTGAGAATGATTGTGCAACGGAGGATCTATTCAACTGAGATCAAAGTAGTAAGGTAATATTTGCAAGTGTTTATAATTCTTGCCGTTGAACTGCCATGTTAATCCTTAGAGTAATTTCCAAAATTAGGCACAGACAAAATATTACACTNTGTCTTGTAAAACAAAATGATGTGTCTTTCTGTTTAAGTTCTATTTTCTTGCCATTTGGTGCTCATATATATGGGATTATAAATTGAGAATGATTGTGCAACGGAGGATCTATTCAACTGAGATCAAAGTAGTAAGGTAATATTTGCAAGTGTTTATAATTCTTGCCGTTGAACTGCCATGTTAATCCTTAGAGTAATTTCCAAAATTAGGCACAGACAATATACTATTTGAAATTTTTGGCAAAATAAATTTCAGGAATAATATAAAGCGAGAAATACTGCTAACGTTTTTTTTTCTTTTGGAATATATTTCAAAATGTTTCGCATTTTCAGCATTAAATGATAGGTATTACTACAGTTTGTTTTACAAAATCAATTAGAGAATTGAAAACCTGTGTACGATATGTAAGATAATAAAATGTAAGTGACATATATTTTTCGCGAAAAGATTTCAGGACAAGTTATGTTCCAACGCACTTCATCTCAGAACCACTTTCGTAATTTGATCACTAGAATAGTTACGCGTCTTCCCTTTCTGGCCGCGAATCACAAACGATCAGTATCGGAGAAACTTAATTCTGATTGGCTCACTCATATAACAGACTAAGCGGTCAATAGTAATCATCGTNACGATCAGTATCGGAGAAACTTAATTCTGATTGGCTCACTCATATAACAGACTAAGCGGTCAATAGTAATCATCGTGTTCAGTACCGCGCTCCTAGAGCACTGCTGGTTGGTCGATCTGTAATCTTACTACTGAAGAATGGTGCTCCGACTTCCTGCTGGAACTGCTGATGCGCAGAATGGGAAGCTACGCAGCATCATGAGACACACAATGGCAGTAGGTAACGAACCCAACTGAAGTATTTACATTTATAAGCCAACTTAAAAATTTAATGTAACAGAAATTTGTTTACTGGAGGTTTTTAAGAAACTACGAAATTTTACAATATTGTGCTACGAATTAATAACTCGAAAAATAAATTTTCATAAGAGAGGCCTTTCTCACCTTTAAAGGTAAAAATAACATTTCCAGTTTATTTCTAACACTGTTCATTTTAATATTATAACGACCTTGATAAACGTCCATATGTCAGTGTTTCATTATGGCGTAATACCGAGAATTTTGCAACAGCCACGTATGATCCTTGGCACTTTCGTAGGCTGTCTTGGCATATACAGGCCTACCAACAAACAACCATGGCAAAAGAAAAAAACCATAACTCCATCATGACTGGAAGACGCGGTTATTCTTAGAGCCAACACCACAGACGAGTATTCACGACTTATTAATGTAGTACGTGAAAATAACTTGGCGGAGCAAAAAAAGTTGTCTCTTAGCGTTTTTTATCTTGAGAAAAAATTAAAGGTACTGCGATCACAATTTGGCAACATCTGCCACCACCACCCAGGTTTTCTCGCAGAAATTATCTCGTATTTGTATTTAGTGTACTAGTGTATTANGGCAACATCTGCCACCACCACCCAGGTTTTCTCGCAGAAATTATCTCGTATTTGTATTTAGTGTACTAGTGTATTAGATTACTTAAGTAACAATAACATTTCTCAATTATTAAGAAATAGCAATGCCACTTAGGACGCACACAGAAATAGAGCTAAATTTACACATGCACGGACATCCGGGGTCATTCTGATTTCGCTACTTTATTTGTGGTAGAACATGTCCGGTGAGAAAGTGTTCGATTCCCATGGCGACAACTAACGTTACTCGGCTCGTCTGATTCATCTCNGTAGAACATGTCCGGTGAGAAAGTGTTCGATTCCCATGGCGACAACTAACGTTACTCGGCTCGTCTGATTCATCTCTAATGAACTTGTTGCCGAAGAGACGTTAATCCTTATCTACCTTCCTGCACTGCGTACCTACCACGGCCAGTACGAGATTCAGAGTTTCGTGCTCGGGTCATTGTTATGTCCAGTCATGTGACGGGCTAGATAGACTCTTGCGTCAAGTGTGACTGNACTCCCATTGTGCTTGACAAGGGGGGGGGGGAAGAGACCTTTCCCCAGGGGCATTGAAGCAGCCACGACACGCGTCATGAGTCGGGCAAACAACTCTCGTCAGTTAATGTTGCATTAAGTTTTGCTGAAGAAAACGTCGTGAAGAGCGTAACATGTGAAACAGCGAAGCACAACGCCCTTTCCACACGCAAGACTAAACTTATACGCAGTTCTACTGTTTACAATGATATTAGGATAAATGCGCGACAGTCGCTCCTGCGGGAGAGAAGCCCCATTCTAATTCACAGAATATTCACACCTGACACGCAATCTGTGTAGCGGCGTGTGTTCCTACTATTTGGAAGTAAACGAGCCAGGTGAAATAACGTGAATGTTTGGTGTTCCTATGCTAATTTCGCACCACAGTTAGACAAGGTTGTTACGTGCATTAAACTGTCTTACTGTATGTAGGTTTAACGTAAATTCGGTTTAAAAATTTTTAAATTTTTGGGTTTTGTGGTTAGGTAATGAAAATACGTTCATTGAAGTGAATGCCTTCTGTCGTGGACATGTGCTCATTGAAGTGAATATAAGCTCTGTCGCAGATAATTGCTCTACAAAAGTATTTAATGTTCTCATAAAGTCTCTCACCAAAACTAATTCTATTGTGTTATTCAGTAAGCTCTGTCGCAGATAATTGCTCTACAAAAGTATGTAATTTTCTCACAAAGTCTCTCTCCGAAACTAATTCTATTGCGTAATTTTGACCAGAAGCAGATAAGCATGACAGCTGTGTTATTCAGTAATGTTAAAAATAATTCTGTTAAAAAATACGTAAATATTTTTACACTTCTGAATGAAAGTCATTACATTAAAATGGATGATGATTGCGGCGAACCACGGTAATACAAGCGATAGTGCTGGCTAACGACGACCTTCGCCTAGGTGTATTGCTTCACGTTGTTGTTCCGATAAACAGCATACGCACATCACGACAGCACATTGTGTCCGACTTCGTATAAAGTATGTACATTTCACACAATTGAAGGATTGTGGACGAGCCTATTTATGAAAAGAGAGCGTGAGGTTTGAGCGCCGTTCTGTATTATAGGTATTCCGCGTGGCACAGCTGAAAACATCATAATGAAAAATGTAGTTATTTGTTGTCCTTGGTAAACTTAGTACTTTTGAAAGCCCTGCAAAAGCTATTATTGTATGCATATTGTGTATTCTTCCACGGTATGTAAAATTAACATCGCCATGGGCCATATAATTTTATTCATGCCTTGGTCAAGCGAAACTCTAAAATAATTACGAAAATTAATATTTAACAAATTTTCTACTTCTTCTACTCATGTGTACTAAAATACAAAGCATGCTAAATAAAAAATTTTGATATTTAAAAATGTTTACCCAACACACTTAATTCAACGTTAAGGCATTGCACTACTTTCTCTACATCACCACCAACTTTACTGGATACTTGCCAGTCAGTCTGCCCAACAAAATATATGCACGTAGGGGTAGTGATATTTTTGAAAGGTTGGTTTATAAAGTTCTCTATCAACAATGAGCGGTCTATCAAAATATGCTGGCCGTAACGCGGTCACGGTTGTATTACCTTCAAAATAAACATTGCGGAACATTTCTTAAGCACGTGAACACATAACTTAATGTTTATGCATAGACGCAGAAATGTCGAGCATGAGAGCTGATTATGCCATCTTTACTCAGATAAATAAGGAGAGCAAATGTGTGTTTAGTTCCTCAAAATATATGACCGACAAAGGAGAAGATAGACTAGCTTGAGTGTGTTTCAAGCCAAAAGAAATTGCATTAAAATTTAACTTTATTTGGCTGCATGGGTAACATTTGCGGGCGGGAAACAAAAAACCTAAACATTCAAACGCCGTCCAACAGATAAAAATATAAAACTTTGGTTTCAGCTTATGAATAAGTACTTAATAAAATAATTTTATTCTACAATAACGTATTGTTAACATGTTGACTAAAACACCCCTTGACTTAAAACACCTCTCATATATGTTGGGGAACATCACCCAAAGGGAGAAATATAAGACCTAACATTGCATGTTTACATTTATAGTAATAATATCTTTAACATTAAAAAGGGATGCTGGATATTTTTCTTTTCATATTCAATGTATTCTAAAGGATTAAAACAGGGGCAGTGTTGCAGAGGGACTGTGTGATTTTTTAACTATGTTTTTCCTTGAGTGGGTCATTTCTTCAAAATGTATCGGAAGTTTGGTCCGGAGAACAATAGCTAGGAGAAAGCGCCGCCAGCAAGTGATAGCTGGAGCATGCTGAGGGCGGGTTTCCAACCAGCGACGGCTGACCGGACCCTCAGTATTTCCAGGAGGGTGTCTAGCACTTGGCGGCGGTGAGGCTGGGTTATAAATGGTCAAGTTAGGCGGATGACGACAAAAGCAAACGCCGGGGCATGGTAAGGCGATGCGAGAAAGTTATATACGAAACACCACAATGAGGATATAGATTTAAAGTAACGTGATTGCCAACTGTTGAAGTGCTTCACTACGGACACACGCAACTTACCTCGACGGTGGTTCAGGGGTATTGGCCGCGTCCGGTCGCAATGAGAGGACGGTGCTCAACCACACATTAAGGGATGGTATGAGAAATTAAATGTTGTTAAAAGGAAAAGATGGATAACACCTCAAATTAATATGGGACAACTTTTAAAAAATTTAAAAATAATTGTTGTCAGTAATGACGTATACCATGGGGGCGAGTTTATCTTGGTCTACTCCTGGGCTGGCCTCCTTAACCGGCTCAGTTTCGGGGAATGTCTTCCGGACTGCGGGCTTGAGTGGAGCTTGGGCTAGGGTACACGACAATACNTGTTCACGTAATATTTTCGTGAGGAGCTGGAAGTGCACTGCAGGTTGTCTACACTCACGCCGCACACAACTGGCTTTTCTACGGGCTGCTTTGCTCTGGGCCTTTGCTGTGTGCAGAGCGCATGCGGTATTGAGCTTGGGCTAGGGTACACGACAATACGGAGGCATATCATCCGATGTCTGAATATTTATAATTTTATAGATACACGTGATTAAGAAAAGCTGCAGCAGTAAGTAATACGACTTCTCATGGTATTACTAGTTCATATTTACTGTAGTTTAGAAAATATACATACATCGAGCGCACTTGCATAGTGTCAAACCAATAAATATACTTATCTTTACAAGGAAAAAAGACTACAAAAATATGCTAGAAATGATATTTTTCACATGGTGGTAGCTGGAAATTGTATTACTTTACTGAAATATATTGCTTTAATACGATTGAATTTTATCATGCACGTGTATTATACTTTCCAGCACCTTCTTCAAAATCCCTTTCATTTGTTTACAATACAAGTTGAACTCTAGGNGTATTACTTTACTGAAATATATTGCTTTAATACGATTGAATTTTATCATGCACGTGTATTATACTTTCCAGCACCTTCTTCAAAATCCCTTTCATTTGTTTACAATACAAGTTGAACTCTAGGTATCGTACTTCAATCACCTTATTTTCCGGTCAGGCACACCTTCGGTTCGTACACATATTTTGGAAACAAGTTGTACTAAGCATAGTTTTACNGTAAGGCGATGCGAGAAAGTTATATACGAAACACCACAATGAGGATATAGATTTAAAGTAACGTGATTGCCAACTCTTGAAGTGCTTCACTACGGACACACGCAACTTACCTCGACAGGGGTATTGGCCGCGTCCGGTCGCAATGAGAGGACGGTGCTCAACCACACATTAAGGGATGGTATGAGAAATTAAATGTTGTTAAAAGGAAAAGATGGATAACACCTCAAATTAATATGGGACAACTTTTAAAAAATTTAAAAATAATTGTTGTCAGTAATGACGTATACCATGGGGGCGAGTTTATCTTGGTCTACTCCTGGGCTGGCCTCCTTAACCGGCTCAGTTTCGGGGAATGTCTTCCGGACTGCGGGCTTGAGTGGAGCTTGGGCTAGGGTACACGACAATACGGAGGCATATCATCCGATGTCTGAATATTTATAATTTTATAGATACACGTGATTAAGAAAAGCTGCAGCAGTAAGTAATACGACTTCTCATGGTATTACTAGTTCATATTTACTGTAGTTTAGAAAATATACATACATCGAGCGCACTTGCATAGTGTCAAACCAATAAATATACTTATCTTTACAAGGAAAAAAGACTACAAAAATATGCTAGAAATGATATTTTTCACATGGTGGTAGCTGGAAATTGTATTACTTTACTGAAATATATTGCTTTAATACGATTGAATTTTATCATGCACGTGTATTATACTTTCCAGCACCTTCTTCAAAATCCCTTTCATTTGTTTACAATACAAGTTGAACTCTAGGTATCGTACTTCAATAACCTTATTTTCCGGTCAGGCACACCTTCGGTTCGTACACATATTTTGGAAACAAGTTGTACTAAGCATAGTTTTACTTAGACGCGTGCCACACATTGCTTAGTCATTAGCGCCGCTGTCATACCCCCGCCATCTAAAAACCCGCATCCCCAATGGAAACGGACAGACAATCGAGACACGTGGAAAGGCGGACGGTGGCTAGAATATCGCCGACGCACCTCTAGTTCGATGCGTGGGAAGGGCTGAAAGTGTTTGGCAGTATCGCCGCCCCCCTCTCCCCCTCACCGATTAGACGCGTGAGAAAATAGACACGTGCGGAGGTAATGCAGAGGTAATGTAATCGACACCGAAGTGCCGCGGTTTTTAACCAGGGCTGCTCCTCCTGTGCCTGATCCAATAAGGTATACGCAGGAGACAACTTACTGAGCAGTTACAGGGGAAGGCAGATCAGGACTTTCCGTAAACATTCAGGCTTAATCTTGTGCCACTTCAGGCTGTATATATATAATATTATACTTAATGTCACATCAGGCTTTAGATGTGTGCACTCCCCCACCAGACTGGACGACGTCCATAAACATTAGTTATTTGAGCTTGGTCAAGGCTCTAATTAACAGTAGTTGAATACTGCCAATAGAAAGAGTGACGTCCTTTCCAATCGCAGTGGGTGGATGTTCTCCACCCGAGGTTGGTTCCACCTCACCTGTCAACAGTAGAGTACGGAGTTGAATCCGTACGTGCCACCTTGATGGGGCCGAGGACTATCCACCTCTACAAACCCGCTTTGTGAACGAGTCATCTTACTAGGTGGACCAGACCAACGACCCTTCGTTGATGAGCACCAACCCTTTGAAACTAATACCGAGGGAAGCCGGCATGCTTACTTTCCATGGCAGCGGTTACCGACCCATCACGTACATACAGTGCCAGCCCTCCAGGCAAGTACCCACCTCCAGATCTCCTTCCAAGCAGAAGGTTCAACAATGCCATCCAGAGTCCGACCCGCGATCAGCACAGCCGAAGCCGGGGCTTTCACACTGATCCCCTGGATCCCCACGATTATACCATGCACACTGAGTTTTCACCCAGGACAGCCCAACTCCTCCAGGACGCCAGAAAATCAATCGTAGGAGCTCCGCCATCCCGAGATCAGCCCGACTTGCCAAGTCAAGGCCTCAGCTGGGGGAGTGCAATTCGGTTCGCGGGTCTTCACCGCAGGGCGAAGAATATATATATAGCCTCTGGAAGACTGCACATAACCTCGCCATAACTGGTTGTCTGTGCACAGACAGGCCGTTACCGCCTTCAATCGTCCTCACTCCGTTAGCCATGGCGCGGCCGCCATGTTACCAGCCCAACCACGACGAGGTGGAGATGGACTTGAACAGTGCTAGGCTGTGTATTCGCATCACTGCCCCATCAAGGAGATGAGTTGGCAGCCTTCATGGTGGCAGAAGAACACCCAAAAAAATTACTACTTCTTATGAGTGGGCCCCACTGGAGGTCGCCGAAGCTTACTCTTACACTTGCGCCGGTTTACCACCACTAGAGCCTGTAACCAGGGTTACGCCGGACAGGAGCAGCCATTCCTTGGCCGTCACAACTGCCCCNGCCAAGTCAAGGCCTCAGCTGGGGGAGTGCAATTCGGTTCGCGGGTCTTCACCGCAGGGCGAAGAATATATACAGCCTATGGAAGACTGCACATAACCTCGCCATAACTGGTTGTCTGTGCACAGACAGGCCGTTACCGCCTACAATCGTCCTCACTCCGTTAGCCATGGCGTGGCCACCATGTTACCAGCCCAACCACGAGGAGGTGGAGATGGACTTGAACAGTGCTAGGCTGTGTATTCGCATCACTGCCCCATTAAGGAGATGAGTTGGCAGCCTTCATGGTGGCAGAAGAACACCCAAAAAAATCACTACTTCTTATGAGTGGGCCCCACTGGAGGTCGCCGAAGCTTACTCTTACACTTGCGCCAGNTAAGGAGATGAGTTGGCAGCCTTCATGGTGGCAGAAGAACACCCAAAAAAATCACTACTTCTTATGAGTGGGCCCCACTGGAGGTCGCCGAAGCTTACTCTTACACTTGCGCCGGTTTACCACCACTAGAGCCTGTAACCAGGGTTACGCCGGACAGGAGCAGCCATTCCTTGGCCGTCACAACTGCCCCACTAGGTATTCAGTTTCCAGGCTCCCCCCTACTCGGTGGATTGGCGGTCCGGTTTTCAGGCACCCGGTCCCCTCACCTTACACCCATTATAGGTTGGTTGCCAGAACACAGCCCCAAAGGGCCAATGCATAGGTACGCTAGAGTTTTGCCAACGCACCTCTAGTTAAACGCGTGAGAAAGGACTGACGGTGTTTGGCAGTATCACCGCCCCCGCCCCCCTCGCCCAACGAGTGAAAGCAGGAGAAACGCTGACAGGGTTTGACTATTTATTTTCATTGTTTTTTAATCTACAACATTTTATTAATTTAGTTATATGCCTACCTAAGGTAACACACAAAATATTTGTACCAGGATGTGGATTTGACTTTGATTGTGCAAATAATCGTGCTTGCAAACTTATGTCGAGGTGTTTTATACACGAATGCTACAACAACTCTTGGTAGTTAAAAGTTATTTTAATAACGACGGTACGGCAACTTTATAAGGTCTTTACTTTTGTGATGAAATCTTCTCGTGGGCCGCTCACACACACTAATATAACAGGCATGTTCATCTCAACTTAAGCAGCCCCGAGCAGGATTAACGCACTGCCACAGACACAGACTTGAAAGTTAAATACAAAAATTTTTTATTATTACGGAATGAAGAACGGGTGAATTTAGCTTTCTTTAGAAAAAATCGAATGCTTGTGAACAAAAGTGTGCCTATAACAATCTTACCTCACTTAAATGAACTGGTTAGTTAAGTCATAACTAAAAATTTATAGTATAAGAAGAATGCTACCAGCTAGAAATTTTTTGCTTTATCAAAGTACTGCGCGAATTGCCCACGTTTTGAAACAACCGTTTAACTACTAAACAGATATGCAATTCCCTTGTCGTCTCGAGAGTCATTCGTCCTGACAATGACGATAATGTTCAAAAAGCAATAAGTAAGGTTTCCAAACCTGTTTCTTCGTGAATACTTTATTTTTTCTAATAGTTATAGTTACGGGCAGTGATATTTCACGAAAAGATTTCGAGACAAGATAGAGTCCAAAGCACTGTAGGGTCGTCCAGCTTCTTTGATAGGCTGAAAAATGTTCTGACNCAGTGATATTTCACGAAAAGATTTCGAGACAAGATAGAGTCCAAAGCACTGTAGGGTCGTCCAGCTTCTTTGATTGGCTGAAAAATGTTCTGACCCGTGTTAACCGTTTGCTCACGAATCACGAAGGTTCAATGTCGGAGTAACTTAGTCCTGAGTGGCTTGGTCAAAGACGGACACGGCACCAGCAGCCAATAGAGGTATAACAGCAGCTGAGGTGTGTATATAATATTGAAGTCTATTGTGTGCTCCGATTTTTACGCGAAAAATCAGTGGCCCTAGTCATAGTAAATGCTACCCCNCGTGTTAACCGTTTGCTCACGAATCACGAAGGTTCAGTGTCGGAGTAACTTAGTCCTGAGTGGCTTGGTCAAAGACGGAAACGGCACCAGCAGCCAATAGAGGTATAACAGCAGCTGAGGTGTGTATATAGTATTGAAGTCTATTGTGTGCTCCGATTTTTACGCGAAAAATCAGTGGCCCTAGTCATAGTAAATGCTACCCCAGCAACTAACAGCCTAGCACTCAGAGGGGGTGGCTGAACAGCTGAGTGGCCTGGGAGGCCTTCAGTTTGCGAAGGGCGCCGAAATGAGGTCAAACATTTGTGCCTTTTTAAATTTATATCATAAATTCAAAAAAATATTTATCCGGCAATGTTGGGTATATGGAGTTCTGAGTTGTAAAACTAATACAACATAATTTGAATAATTCGTAGCATGAACATTTTATTCTATTTCTAAGGCATCTCACTTCTCTTTACTTCAATCCTCCACCTCCTAGGGTTGAAGTATGCATGCAGACAAGCAAACGGCACACATCAACAAGACACTGGAAATCCTAGTTTATTGCGTTTAGTTATAAACAATCGCCCACTCCGAGCGAATTGTGTCAAGACGTAAAACGTTATATATTAATGAATGTCTTATAATCTCAAATANTTCAGTTTGCGAAGGGCGCCGAAATGAGGTCAAACATTTGTGCCTTTTTAAATTTATATCATAAATTCAAAAAAATGTTTATCCGGCAATGTTGGGTATATGGAGTTCTGAGTTGTAAAACTAATACAACATAATTTGAATAATTCGTAGCATGAACATTTTATTCTATTTCTAAGGCATCTCACTTCTCTTTACTTCAATCCTCCACCTCCTAGGGTTGAAGTATGCATTCAGACAAGCAAATGGCACACATCAACAAGACACTGGAAATCCTAGTGTTTATTGCGTTTAGTTATAAACAATCGCCCACTCCGAGCGAATTGTGTCAAGACGTAAAACGTTATATATTAATGAATGTCTTATAATCTCAAATAGAAAGAATCCTTCTTTTTATTGCAAAAGGAAGGCGCTGCCACCCATATATAAGCCACATTAAACAAATGACTTATTATTTTATTTGTGCCCTATAGATTAGGATTGGAGTAGGAGATTTGGGCGGTTCTTAACAACGTGACCTTGAGAGCAGATGGAATTGAAGAGAGTTGGAAATGGAGCAGCGTAGAATGCAAGGTCGGGGTAAACGGCGCGTCCCCGAGAAGATCCGCCGGCACGACTCCACATGTTCAAATCTGGGAACGGCCCTGCTGGGAATCAAACCCGGTTCGCCTTGATAGGATGCGAGTATTATGACCACCACACCACCGCGAAACCCGTGGATTAGGAAAAGAACCACTTATAAAAGAATCGGTAGATGTAATTGTCTCCAGGATCAACATGGTCAGCAAAGTTTTGTAAAGAGAAGATACCAACTTATCAAATTAAGTTAAACTCGTCACAAAAATAGAAACATTTTTTTTTAACATAGCACCATTCAACTTTATACAATTGGTTATTCTTGGGAAATAGAATTGAAGCAGTGGTGTGGCAGAAACAAGAAACTCAAGAAGTAGAAGTACGACAATCTCTTTAAAATGGATGGAATGTTTCCATTACAAGAACGAGAGCCTCGCACCCACAGTTAGCTCGCCGGTCTTTCACCAAGGTAATCGGGGTTCGATCCCCAGCGGATTCTTACAAGAATTTTTTGTATGTGGAAAACGGGCCGGACAATACCGATGGCCACCGGATTTTCACGGGGGATTCCAATTTTCCTTACCTATGTATTTCTCTNNAATTCTTGGGAAGGGGGGGGGGGAGAATGGATTTCTACGGAACACCATTTCACTCGGTCTAGCACTATGTGAATGATGACCCACGCTAGGTTGTTGCCACTTATGGTTCACGCTATTAATATTAAATTGAGATAGATACGTGATGTCATATTACAGCGCCACAGTGTTAAACTTGAGAAGTTACCCTAGCAGTTTCCAACTAAGAAGACATGAATTTCAAACGGCAAACAGGCGAAACCTGCTAATGTGAGCCAATTTAAGGAGCTAGGCTCATTTCCAAATTGGATAAAGGATGGTTCCACACTCAGTAGAAAAGACTCCTCAGTTCTAATGTAAAAAACTGGAATTAGCATCGTATACAACCTTTATTATTTGGGGAAACTTTAATCCAACCTTTGCTTAAAGGCTGGGCCAACGTTGAAAAAACAACGTTGGCTGAACATCAAAATGACACGTGGACCTACGTTGGTAAAACGGTTTATTGTTGGCCAACCAATCTACAACCATTTACCAACCAAAGACATACTGATGTTTGGCAATATTGGTAGTATGTTGGTAAGACGTGTTATTACAAAACAAAGGCCAACAAATAACGTTTTGCGAACATTGGTTACTGATTTTTTACATAAATTTAGACCATTTTTTGACAGATAAAAAATTCTACACTTACTATGATTAATAACATACTTATTATATTAGCATTGACTAGATCACAATAAGATCACAATTTTGAAATTATACTCGGTGGCAGGAGTGCGCGAATCCACGACTTTGTTTCACCAGTCCTTTGTACTATTTACTACGCCACTTTAACTCTGTAAGTAAAGGCAATGAAGTATTATGAAATATTACCTACCATTTCAGTTCACTATACTGTATTATATGCCTTAATACATTAATACGTTTCTTTTACTGCATTTAAAATGTATTTTACATTTATGCCATGTGAAATAATTAATGTAGCCGTTACATATTTTCCAGTATGGCGCGTATTTTTTATCCCTTTTTCAGTATGAAATATTTAAGATCGCGAGTAATGTCGACTTTAGTATTTGCAGCATATTGATAATATGCTGTAAAATGTTGGCATAATGTTTGAAATGCAATGTTGACCAAATATAAAAAAGTACCTTCCACAAACGGTTTTGTTCAAAACATTGTCTCAACAAATAAACCGATTAACAGAAATTAAAGGAAAATGACTTTTGCAACCATTTCATATCATGTGAAAATAATTTTTTTTACATTTAAAACGATGTTTTACATAAGTGACAAAAATATGGTTGTGCAGCGTTGGACCAACGAAAGTGTACCTAAATACCAAATGACTACAATAGGTTTTCTAACAACTAACCAATACATGACCAACATAGTACATTTTAAATAAGACATGGATTATATGTTAAAAAACTGGTTTTAACATACAAAGTAATTGTGTTATTTCATTATTAATATATAATATCCCATTGGTGGCATTATGTTGGTTAAGAAATGTTGGTTCAACTTTACAATACTGTAAGTACCAATTACCAGCCGTTGTATTCCCATATATTGGCACAACATGTAACCAATTAAACATATTTCAAAGAAAAGGATCTAATATCTTGGGAAACATTAGTATTTCACAACACACATATATGAAAGGGCTGTTTTTGATAATACCTGAATGCAACAATTAACATTTTTTAACATAAAACTTCTTTACAACTAAAAAAATTAAATGGTTATATAATGTTGGCCCAAATAATGCTGACATGCCGACAATATACTTCCCAACAAAACCTACACGTACCTAAGAGTAATTATATTTAAGAAATTATTTCTGTGTAAAAAACCATAGCTTTTAATAAACCATGCTAAATTGTTTTATTTCATTAGAAATATAGCCATTTTCAATGTTTGCCTAATATTGGTTACACGACGTTAGCCTACCTTAGCGTCACGTACCAATTACCAACCGATTACAACATTGGAACAAGATGTGACAAATTAAACGTATTTAAAAGAGAAAGGATCCCAGGTATTGAAACACATTCGTAGTTTATATGATACGAAAAGGGGCATTGTTTACAATCAGAACATTTGTTATACAATTTGATATAAAATGTTGGTTGTACAACTTTGGTCCAACAGAAAAGTATGCAGTGTACCATTTATGAACAATATGTTTATCAACATTTTACCAACCATTAATCAACCAGTTTGGGGCCGGTTTTACCACCTTATTAATCTCCCGGTTAAAAATGAGCTGCTGCCTAGCACTAAATTTCGTTTTACTACTTTATGTAAACGTCTAACAGCGACTTTAGCTCCCAGTTGCTGGTTACCGAGGATGAACCAGGGGCTAGCTGTTCCAACCGGAGGTTGGGGAGAAAGAAAATGGCGTCATATTTGGAATGCACGGCAGAAATACGGTAATTTATGTAATAATAAGTACAGCTGGGTGATTTTAAATACTCCCTGGGGATGTGATTATTTATTTATGTGTTCATATTATAAATACTACCATCGTGTATCATTTTAACGTAACTTTGAACAATGGCATATTAGTTTCGATAATCAGTAATCGTTGTGGACGTTACTGTGCTGCTATCTTGCAGGCAACCGTGAACCACGGAATTTGTAGCACGGCAGCTGCACAATAAATTATAAGTGCTGCCTTTCGAATAAAGAAATGTTATTCATACATAAGCTAGTATTTATATAATAAAAGGAGTTCTTAACTCCAACTGAATATAATTAAATGATATATTCGTACATTGCTCATATAACATTTCACTCGAGAGTGGTATTTTGTGAGATGCAGCAAAAAACTCAATGTGCTGCTGTCTGTTGCGTGCGTAAATACAACATGGCAACGGAGACTTAAACAATGGATATATTTGTTTATATTCGCTTAACGTAATTATAATTAATTTGGAGTAACAGATATGACACACAATATTATTTTCGTAACATATATAGTAGTATTTCACTTTTGCTTTCCGATATAGTAAGCTTAAAAAATACTAACCACACAATTTCGGTATTATTAAATAAAAATTAGCTACTAATAAATAGGTAACTACAAAATTATATGTTTACTATATAGAAAATATAAAAATAACTAATTAATATAGTTAAAATGTTGTTTTTGAAACAGTACAATCTAGAAGAAGTCACTAGCATTTAGTAACCTTTTTTTATCAATATATACAAAATCAGAAACGAACTTTCAGATTACAGACAGGAGGCTACACAGTGGTGATAAAACACTAGCTTATATTTTGCCAACTGTCAAGCCCAACTACCAGCTAGCGAACCTCCAGATGTAGTAAGAGGTGACAGAAATCCACCCTTATTGTTTAAAAACGTAAATCTTACAGTATGTTGTGGTATATTATGATTTAGTGGCTTCATTATCTAACGGGCGCTAAATAATTTTATAACAACTTCTTGTAGCTGATTTTCGTTGTCATATTACATTCGGCCAATGATGTACTAATTAATGTGTTTCAGCCCAACATATAGCCAACCTTCCCAACATATAACTAACCTTCCCAACATATAGCCAAACTTCCCAACCAAATGCCAACCGTCGCTACTGGGGATAGCTAAATAAAAAATTACTTCTTTTAACTTAAAATAAACGCCGGCCTCCTATATGTCTTAAATGTTTCGATTGAGGTAAATTCAGTACAAAAATTGGCCAAAGTAATTATAAATCTACAATAGAGAATATTTAATCTATGACCTTGATTTCCATATATCACTGTTCAACTTGAGATTTAAATTACAGAAATAAATTCAACATAAATTAATCCTTTAAGTTTTTAATATCAGCTACGATAGGCCGAGGCTATCCAATGCAGTAGCTTACTAACTGGCATTCAGTGGAAGTGATTTCAGTGATTTATATCACTTATTCAGATTTAAAGTGTGTGGTTACTATAGTAGAGCACTATATTTCTAATACAAAACAGATAATACCTCTAACAGTACAACTTCAACCAAATGTGTATTGTTCCCACAACAATCAGTATTGTAATATCCTAATAGAATATTATTTTTCCGCTAACTTCCAACCCGATTACAGATTTTTTCAGTACTATAGTGGAGGTGGTCTAAGAACGAACTATCATACGACAGAAACTTCTTAATTTAGAACCTAAAGAAAACAGACAAGTTTTCAAGGCAAACAAATACTCTGGGTAATGCGCATTCTGAAAAACTGTAGCGATGTCGACGACACAAACCATCTAGTTCTTCAGCTAGACTTGGCTCCACCTACCCAAGTAAAAGAGAGAGTCAGAACAACTTGCAAAGCACCAACCACAGGTAAATGGCAGGCGGGCAGACGAATCTGCAGACACTCCCTCCCACCTGCCTCACCACCATCGTCTAATTGTTTTCTTTCCCGGGGAGAAGTGGCCCGACATTGGAAGAGCTCCCAAGTCCTAAGTTACAACGTCGCTACTATAGCAACCATATGCTGTACCAACGATACGCACAGTAGCGAATACATTCACAGACAAGAATACAACATGCCGTTCTGTTGATATTACGACAAGTGTTAATATTTTAGTGGTACCTACAACTCGTCAAATTGGCTGTTCCTATTTTATTATACCAAGAGGTTCCTACAACAATAATTATTTTCTCAGACCTGACACCCCTGATTAGGGATGGTACCTTATAATTTCTGCTACTGATAGACTACGTCCATATCGTCACGTCACGTGACGGGGGCCGCGGTGGTTGAGCGGTTAGCCTGCTTGCCTCCCATCAAGACGAACCGGATTCAATCCCGGGCCGGGCCACTCCCCGAATTTCGCATGTGGAAATCGTGTCGGATGATGCCGCTGGTTGGCGGGTTAACTCCGGAATATCCCCGCTCCCCCCGTCCTGCAATTCCGGCTCTCTCCCGTTCTCACCTCAATCCCCATCATCGGCTCTCAAGACCTCGCTGTTTAGAGCCGTCCAAATCTCCTCACTCACGTTCACTGACGTCACGTGACAAGGTATTGTGCGTTTCACAGAAATGCAATGGAATGACTGGGATCTTCATTCCATGAGCACGATGGTACCCTGCGAGTGTGTCCACAGTGTTCATACCATGGTTAATATGTCTGATAGTTCTAGCGTGGTGTCTCCTAGAATAATGCGAATGGTATATGTAAATCTTGATTAAACTTTGTGAATATTCAAATTAATTTCTTGTAGTCGGTACGAAAATTTTTCTTTGTCACCTTTGAACTTAGATGATAATAGGGCTGTCTTTTAAAAAAATAGTTACAACTAGGTATATGTCAATAGTACTAATAGCTCGATTAACATTGCCTTCCAATCAACCGAAAAGTGTGGAAAAAAAGTGTTCGCTTGTGTGAAAAGAGAGCATAATTATATATCATGAAAGATACANACCTTTGAACTTAGATGATAATAGGGCTGTCTTTTAAAAAAATAGTTACAACTAGGTATATGTCAATAGTACTAATCGCTCGATTAACATTGCCTTCCAATCAACCGAAAAGTGTGGAAAAAAAAGTGTTCGCTTGTGTGAAAAGAGAGCATAATTATATATCATGAAAGATACATGGCGCTCGTATAAAACCGGACATTATCGCCCCTTTATAATGTAACTAACGTTCCTGAGGAAAATTCGAAATAGCCACTACATTCAGGTTATCTAAGAGATACATTTCCATCTTTGGAAACCACCTCATCGAAAAAGTAATTTAGTAAACAATTTTTTTTTAAGCATCTCTCCATTAACTCTATAAAATGTGATCTTTTTCCTTTCACTTTTAAATTTAGTATCCTCACTTGAAAGGCAACCAGAAATAAACTGCGACAGCAGGCGGATCACAGTTTTGCAGTTAAAACTAAATTATATTATTGTATGGAAAAGCGTTTTATTGATTAAATTAACCTTAAGCAATATTCAATTGAGTGGTTAAGGTTTTATTCGTTAAAACCAACGCATGCACCCCAAATCTCTGTGCGATCTCTGGTGCACCACGAGTGAAAAATGATTTTTAGTAACATTCCGTGTTACGAATCTTACCCGTGTGAAAAGGGTCTATCGATGACGATTGTGTCGACTCCACACTTTCGACGTGTTTTAGTGTAGAAAGGTTATGTAGCTGCGTCAATTGAAATGTTCCATATTTCGTAAGAACAAATAGAAGCCATTTCGTTATAATCATTTTCTCTTACACGAAAATTGTTTAGGACTCATTTATTCAAATATTTTCTTCTACGCTATTAATTACACGTTATATTGACTTAGATAAACAGTTATTGTGTATTTTTTTTTTTTTTTTTCAGTTTACAGAATATATAAATATATTTTGCTTTAGCCACGAGTAGGATGATAACAATGGAAATGGTCTGTTATATCTCTTGCCATAATTATATTTAACAAAAAATATATGAAATGTAAGTTACATAAAAAATTACTGAACTCAAATAACGGCCATGTATCTCACTGGAGAAAACTTCTTGGGAAATATTTCCATTAACTTTAGACAGGCAATAGTACGGTAATATACAATTCACATCTCCTTTTGAGAGATTGTTTTTTTTTTTTTTTTAATTGCTGCTTCATAGCGGGAGAGAGATTTTTATTGCTGGCTCGACGCTGGCAATGGAACACAAAACGTGCGTGTTCTCGCGGATGCTATTTGTCACAGTTTTTAAAGATGAATATACGCCTGGATTGTTATGGTATGTTTAATATTCCAGCTGGCGCAAACATGAAAGGGGTGTGAGCGTTGATGAGCGAGATGGCAGCAGAGGATGGGGCCACTAAGTGCCATGCGGAATAGACAACCGCGCCTATGCAAATTTATGCTAATTTTATTTCATTTGGAGCGTGTCCAAGTGTATAATATGGTTAACAGTATTACAAAAAAAAAAGTAAGTTAGCTTCGGTATGCCCATTATTTCAGGAACGTTTATTTGTTTGTAATAGCTTCCGAGGTCTGGTACAGTAAAAAAAATATTTCCATAATTTTTTTTCATTCACAGACTTGTCTTGCTATGTCGCAAGCAAAAAGAACTAAGTAGCTTGCTTAAGGCTAAGGCTTAACCAACACTGTAGAAAAAAATTTCTGGTCAAATTCTTAAACTGTAATGGAAGTTTTTAACCTATACAGTGTATGAAAATAGTACTACGTGTAAGGCTGAAAATATGGGAATGTTTGGCATCGCTACTATACAAAGTTGGGGACTTCCCTACCCGTGTGACTCTTTCCTGAGCAACTGTAGGAGCGTTACCATGTATGCATGGGAAAATATTTTACTATTCGCGCTTTGTCGCTTTACGTATACACTGATATGGTAAATTTACAAATACTTTCTTAGAGTGAGCACACTAAAATTTCAATTTTACGTTGGTACGACGTTAGAATTAATATGGGAGACTACTACTTATTTTAATCAGCCGGAATGATCGACTGTCATAAAACCACACAAATGCNGTTAGAATTAATATGGGAGACTACTACTTATTTTAATCAGCCGGAATGATCGACTGTCATAAAACCACACAAATGATAAATGACACAACTTAAAAAATATTAATTTCCAGCAGCAAATCAATTAACATTTTTTTTTTGTATTTTATGATAATAGTTGAAAAAGTTATTTTCATTAAATGAAAATGATGTGCGGCACCAAATAAACAGCTGATATTAGTGTTGCATGTTAAAACTAAGATTTTAAAGGTAATTTTTTATATTCATAGGTATACAAATTGTGCCCTGGTTGTAGAAATCAGTAACAGTTAGGAGACAAAAATTTTGGCAGGGCGTTTAAATGAAAAATAATAGCACGTCAATTTCACAAAACAAGATGTGATGNTTAGGAGACAAAAATTTTGGCAGGGCGTTTAAATGAAAAATAATAGCACGTCAATTTCACAAAACAAGATGTGATGACATGAAGATTTCATTTAGTATCCAGATTAAGTTTTGGACTAGGTTGGATAAAAAGTTCTGAGTTGTGTAAATATGTAAGGTAACATTTTTATAGCCACAATGTTAGTTTTCACTTTACACAAAATTCGTTTTCTTGGACAACCCGAAAATACTTAGATAAAAAAAAAAGTGCTTTTCTACCGTGGGAACCCGCGGGTGGGCGAAGAGGTCGGCAGGCGTAAACCAAGTTAGCTTGAAAGTATCACGTCTAAGTGGATTCGCAAATACGCGCGTGGGGAACTCCGCGCAAACAAGAAACTCGCCGAAGTTCGGAGAAGGTCGCAACAGAGTGGATCAGCACAAAAGGGAAAAAAAAATTTAAAAAATGTGGTAAACTTTCTCAACTGTAATGGAAGTTTTTCGCCTGTACATTATCCGCAGATAATTCCACGTTCCCGACTGCAAATACGGGAATGTTTAATGTCGCTGCAATTCAAAGTTGCGAACTTTCCTATGGATTTGACTTGTTCCTAAGCAAATGTAGGATCGCTACGACAGTTGTATGGGAAACAACTTTACCACTGTACATATGCTCTAGTGTGGTGCATTTTTGAACGATTTCTTAGAGTGCGTGATGTTGTGGAAACCCGCGCGACCCCTTACAAACGGTACTTATTAAGGCTCGACGTGATCCACTCTATCAGNTGCGTGATGTTGTGGAAACCCGCGCGACCCCTTACAAACGGTACTTATTAAGGCTCGACGTGATCCACTCTATCAGATTCTTTCATTTACTGCTGATCTAAACTTTTTTCAAGTGGAAATTTACAATAATGACACTATCACAGAGTACTTCAATGAACAGAGACAAAGCAACCGCTAATTCCCCGAACTCTACGCTATAAATTTGAGTCAGTGAACATTTCAGTGTTTAAATCAGTTAACAGTACCTGACTGATTCAACAGTCGCTTCGGTGCATTTAAAAAATGACTTATTGAAAAAATGCCACTTTTCCTTTGCCTATTGATTCTATGATATTTTCCACTTATTCATCAACCATTTCATTCGCTGTTTTTCAGTTTTTTTTTTTACTGAAGGATTAGTTAAATGACGTTTATCAAATAAAATAGCAAGGCCCAAACTATCAAAATTAATAAGAAATACATTCTCGAATGCGGGTTTCGTCGTCTATAATACCATGTTACGAGGAAACATTAACATTGAGTCTTTTATTCCATTTTTACGTCTTTCATTTCGTTTCACGTATCCATCCATCATGGCGCTCGGTTTGAGGGTTTAAACTGCATTAAATGTGGCGACGTGAGTGCACTCATACGTAATATTGGTTTTAACAATCCTAATGTTACCAATTAAACTAAAAACTAAAATAAAGAACAAACAATTAAAATCTACATACTTTTGATAAAGAAATATAAACCCACACTTAGTAGCTGAGTTGTTGAGATAATGGTTTAAAAGCATGAAGAATATGGCGTGGGCTCAATCATTGCCACACGTAAACTTTTCTTTTACTTTTTAAATAACTTCATATTGCGCAACATAAACAGTGACTATCGGAAATATGTTTATTTCCCGTAAAGATTTTGCTTAATTCAATAAAAGCACAATTAAACTTGGTCACTTATTCAATCAGAGGAAATGTTTCACTGAAACAATCAGTGTTTGAGTAGTTGAATTTAACTGCGAATCAGTGGTTTTCCACTAATTAGGATTTAGAGTCTTGCCGCATACCCCATTCCGACCTAATGTACACGATCGTGTACATGACGCAAATGTAGCTAACTTTTGGTCCGTATTGTACACTGCGAAGCCCAAATACCAATGGTCATCTCTGTGGGTAAATTATCCGTAAACTGTCTACTGGTTAAGATCATAATTGATTCATATAACTGCAGCCTTGCATATATCGTACAGCTCATTGGCTGTGAGAACAGAAACAAGCGTTGTGTCGACTTAAGTATAGCACGCGTCATAAAATGTTTTGTACGCAACACCTAAAACCGTTAATTAAAGTGGGTCTGAACGGGATACGCCATCAAAATGGCGTTACTTGCCGGCATCTTGTAGCAACACTGTTCGCAATCAAGGCCTGGTAACCTACTTGCCAGCAGGCAGTTTAGTCAATACGGAATCTTCCTCAACACGCGGTAGCCAATCAAATACAAGGTCCGTTCCCAAATCCTTGCACAGCCGATCAGTGAATGGGTACGCGTACATTAAATAATGAACCGTCACGCCATTTCAGCTGTGTATATTTATTTACTCTATGACACTGTAGTATTTTAACTTTTTCACCTTACCTCTGCAGTACAGACATGGAATACTAACTGTGAAGTCGAAATTTTGTCGCAGATTGCATAATATAAACGTTCAAATATCGATGTGTACTTGCATTTTTAAACAGCTACTAAATAACACGTGTGTGTGTGTGGATGTTTAGCAAGCCGAAGGTTAGTCGGAATCAAGGACACAACATGGGAATGGAGACCGCGTCGCGACCAAGGCAACTAGGCAGGGTGATAAAACGATGGTTTGCTATTGCCTTCCGTGGGACGGATGGGAGAACCCCGAGAAGACCCGCCGACGGGCGGCATCGTCCAGAACAATCCCCTTTTGCGAAAATCCGGGAGTGACACAGCCGGGGATTGAACCCGATACGGCTTGGTGGGAGGCGAGCAGTCTAACCGCTCAGCCACCGTGACCTCAAAGAACACATAGTGCAAAAGTATTAAATAACCCTTAAAGTTAAAATTTTATATGTTCAGAAATTTTAAGTTATTACTATAATCCGAATTTATGACACGAAAACGATGAATTTCAGCCTACAAAGTGAAGTCGAGCCTTAAAGGATGCATATTTTGACCAAACTCGTTCGTGAATACACAGTGTTAAAACAAATAATCGCTTATTAGTATAACAATGAGAACAAGTCAAGAAAATTACCAAAGAAAATACGCCCGGAAAGAAATACATGTTGAGATATGGGTAAGGAGAGGAAAAGTTCCTCTTATAAACGGCCTGAAGGTCGTATGTATTTTCGAACCTCATCTTTCTGTTCATTGGCTGCTACCCCGGTCTTTAGCTAGCTTTACCTTAGACTGGGTGGCACAATATCCCGTGCTTGTTTCCTTGCAGATCTGCTATTGGCTCAGAGTTCACATGGGAGTGATCCAATTGCAAACATGACAGCAGAACTTGAAGTCTTAGATTATCTTAAAATGAATTCGCGAAAGTTTCCGGTCCTTACGATCCCTAACAGAACTCACTTTATGAACACCGAGGCTGCTGCACGTGGTTCGGAGATCACTGCCTCTGTTCTTATCGAGCTTAACTTCTTGCCACGAAACCCAAGCAAACAAGTGCGTACTAGTAAGGCGCTAATTATTTTGAGTTGTGGCAGTGCTTGTCGTGGAACCGTCACTCATCAGGTGATATCACAGCGAGCTCGATCAATAATTTTAATACTCCACATTTTTGCTATGTTAGTTTATGTCCAGTGATTCAATCATTTAATTACCCTTGAATAGTTCCTCTGATACACTGATTCTATACCAAAACTTGTACTTTGTAAAATTTGGGCGCTTACATTTAGTAAGATTCGTGTATCATTTCCCGGGTTGCCTAAATGCAGCTGATAATCTCTATATCTATTTCACTATACGCAACTGGGCAGAAAATAACTTTAATATAACCAGAAGAGGGTAAAAATAAACTACATTGGCAAGAATAAGAATGAAAAACTACTTAAATATATAACCCCCTTAACACGACATCCTACCGGCATCGAACCCTACAAAACAAATCATTCAGGGACCGCGATGGCTCAGCGGCCTCAGAGCTCGTCTCCCGCCAAAGCGAACTGGTTTCGATTCCCGGTGGGGTCGCCCCCGGAATTTTTGCGCATGGGAACCATGCCGGACGATGCAGCTGGTCAGCAGGTATTCTCGAGCATCTCCCGTTTTCCCCCACCCTTGCATTCCAGAGCTCAAGAAACCGAGGTCGGGAGCCACCCTGAACTCTCCGCTCCATTAGTCAAACACACTGCATGGCCAAACACGCTTTGTCCGAGTTCGTCCTCAATTGTGTTCTTCGCGGTAGTGCAAAGCGAGGCATGTCGAAGGTGTACTACGCAATCAAACTGCGCTGTGGTTCGACCTTGCCTTCCGCAGCACGAAGGTGCATTGACAATACGACAGCAAATACAGAACCGAGGAAATATTACTTTTCATATATGAAACGTTTCCTACCCGGGATTCGGCATTATGGGTCAGATTACAACAATTTCCAGCAGGAATGTTTAAACACAGACTTCTTAAGAATACAAGGGTGAAACAACCGTTCCGGCTGCAAAATGGTGTCACTTGCCAGCGAAACGTTGGAACGGCGTTAACCAACCAGCGCCTGGTAACCTTCTTGCCAGCCGGCAGCCCGGCCAGTAGAGAACCTTCCACACAATGCATTAGCCAATGAGACACGGGGTCCGTTCCCAGAGCCTCGCGCAGCATCTCAGAGAATGGGTACGCCCACATCAAAGGAAACGTCACGCCCTTTCGTCTCTGTGCACTTTTCTACTATGAGGTTTAACTGACTTGGGGAAGTAACACTGACCTACAACTAGAGCCCAGATTGCATTTTTGTCTCTTGTTCCATATGCGCGTTTTTCTATTTTATCTCTTTTTACTGCATTTCCGTTCCTCATGCAAATGTTGTGTTCTCAGTATTTTAGTTCTTTTTCCGAAGTTACTGTAAGTCCAATCATATTTAGAATAAATTTCTGCCACACCACTGGCGTTTAACTTCAAAAAGAACATATAGCCCCGGGGTTTTTCGAAAAATTGTTTAACAGGATTGATTCAACGGCTCTGTATACACTAGAGTAGTCATCATGGTCGTATACTGGCTGCAGCTATAGTGCTTAAACTTTGTGCTGGGATATTTTGTAACTATTTCTGTTCTGCACGTTACTAGCTCGCAGTTCTACGGGCGTCTTACAATCAGTGTGATCCATTCATGTAATCCATCAACGGCGTCTGAAGTCTACTTTGCCAGCGACATAATTTTCGAAATACGTACCAATTATGCCAGCAATATTTATCGTCGTTCAAAGATCGTAGACTGACGCAGGATGGGAAGGGCGAGTTATTTCTTCAGTAGCCAGCAGTCGGTCTAGTCAGACGTGTGTTCCCGTGTCAGCTGTGGTTTTCTGACGCTCGGCTACGACGTGAGTCGCTGGCGGCGTTAATTGGCAACTGCACATTTCAGGTGCACTGCGCATTAAACAAATATACTATAGCAAAAACGAAACCGCGGTGTGTTGACCTCTCTACTGCAAGAGCCAAGGCTTCCAGGAGACACGTGATGGCGCGGAAGCACAACTCACAGGTTGTAGTCCCAGATAAGCGCGGTTGCTAGTTCTACTTACGTGTTTCATCAAACATGAACTATTTTCACAAGCCTACTACAACAATAATTAAAACTTCAATCACACAAACATTTCTATAATACGAACAATTTACGTGCGTTTCTTACAATCGGGTAATATGTTTATAACAAACATAAGGCAAGTGCGTCTTAAGAGTCACACACACGCCTATATTTATTATTCCTTTTTAAATATCGATCCAGTAAAAATGTATTTTATTATTATATAATGTTTAATTATATACAGTGATACATCCGCATAGCAAATATTAAGCTCTTTTTTTCGTAAAGCGTTTTTATAAACAGAAAAAGTATGAAAATTTTATATTAAATTTGCAGAGATGTTGGGCAAATTAACATAAATTCAGTTGAGTTTATGAAAAGTCCGTTTTGAGGAAAACACACTGTCCGTAGTCTCGCCAATATTTCATGGATAATTTTTCTCAAGTACTTTTCCGTAAATTAGCGGTTTTTTTTCTTAACAGCGTAGGGGCTTGTGGTTCGTGCAGAGATGTAAACTCAATTATCGCCCATAAGGAGAAATACTTATTACTCTGTTCCGCCTAACAAAAATATATAGCGGTACTTACGACCACTGATTCACTGTTCAGTAATCCAGCAGCGTTCGCAAAAAAATGAAAAAAAAAAAAATAGATTTACTGAAAGCCAGGGTTTTATACGGCTGAAATAAGTCACTTTTTACGAGTGCCTTGAGGCGGAAATTTATTGTTTGAAATATTTTGCGATGCTGCTTCAGAACCACGGGTACACAAACGCGAGAAAATTGCGAATAACCAGCGGCGAAATACAATTAATTAGAACGTAGCTGGTTGCTACGCAACGTAAATCGCAACGGATAAGGAAATTAAATTATTTTCCACACTGCACCTTAAAAAATACTCTTCGTACCCGCGCCTGGGATCTAAATTATTCTGTTATTTTCAAGGAATTCTCTTCCGAGACGCCAGTTGGGTGGCAGCTGTCTGACTTTATACTCAGCTTAAGCATTGCCAGATGGTATATTCCATCAGTTTCACGGTAGTCTCGTGATCGCCGCAGTTGATTGAACTCTCACATACCCCACTTGTCGCAAATACACTCCCGTATATGCTGGTGCGTCATCGTCTAGAACGGTGATGATCAACCGGAGCCCCGCAGACCTCATGCGGCCTGCGAAATAATTCCATACGGCCCGCGTAAAATATGTTGTGAGACAAGATAAACGGCTAACTACTGTGAATTACTTGGAACTGTTACTATCATAAAGTATTTATTTTTATTGACAATTAAGTAGCGTGTGACTGATGTGTGTGTGTACGAATTTCCTATTAATTTCGTGCTCATGTTCGGAAGAGAACGAAGTGTTTTATTTTTAAGAATACTATTTAGCACTACGCATTAAATTGTTTGTAATTTACCCCCATGTCTTATGATAAGAAAACTTTAATATAAGGCGTACTGTAGTACTGTCAATATATATTTCAGCTGATACTTGAGTATGCATTGAAATCTACATTTAACACTAGAAATGATTGAAGGGGGCTTTCACTGATCTGTAAGATATTGGTTGGCATTTTGACTGCAGCGTTATTTTAACAGAAGAATAAACAGCTCATCACATGTCTAGTTAAGAGGTATTTTTTGAATTCTGCTTCCAAGACAGCATGTTTATTAAAAAATCTCTCATATTGGAGTGTTACTAAACTTTATAGCCAATATAAATTTATAAAATTCGTTCTAACAATAAATAACACCTACTAATAATGAAATATTGACTAAATGTATCGCATGCATTCTCTGTTGACGGTTATACCACGAACACTAGTCGCATTCGTCAGCAAAACGGAGTCACTCGCCAACAAAATGTCGGAATGCGGCTCGTCAATTCGCGCCTGGTAACCTCATCGCTAGTCGAAGCAAAGCTGTAGGGAAATTATGACAACATTTAGCAGCCAATTAGACAGAATGGCCGTTCCCATAGCCTTGTGCCAGAGTAGGTAATTATACAGAGACGAAATGAGATAGCGGTTCCTTTGATGTGAGCGTACACGCCCTCTGGTTGGATGCGCTAGGCACTGGGAAGTGACCTTGCGCCTTATTGACTGCTGTAATCTATGGAAGGTTTCCTATTGGTTGGGCTACCTGCTGGCGAGTTAGCGCTGATTGGTAAACGGCGTCCTAACATTTTGGAGGCGTCTGTGACGGAGGTCGCGGTATAGGCTACTGCTTCACCTCTGCATTATTAAGTGTCCCGCCTGCCTTCATCGGTTTTCTCCTTTTTTTAGTCGGGAAGCGCGAGAGCTATAAGGGTTACACTGGTACGCGCTACAAGAGCGCCATCGCCGCTATGCGGTGAGATGTTTTCGTAGTGCTGCGTGTACTTACAGGTAGAGAGCTGAAAAATTCGCGGATTCATTTTAGGACAAGCTAGAATTCAAAACACGACCGTTTATATAACTTTAGCCATTGGTCCACACGGCGTTTGACACCTCCTGGAGAACGGTGTCCAATTGCCGCCTTCCATTGCGACAGCAGACAACCAATGTGTAGTTGATATCGTCATATTTGTACATACGACTGTAAAGTCTAGCCTGCAGGTCATTGAACTCGCGAATTTTTCAGGTCTCTACTTATAGGACTTTCAGCTGTCGCCCTATCATTTTATTCATGAAACGTCTGTAGCAAAGTTCAATACAGCATCCTATCGTAGTTTTGTTTTTTTCAGGCTTGTATTTTTTAAGATACAGCAGTCTCAGAAAGCCATTTTTAAGTTGGCTGGCTTCCAAATCGTCAGGCCACGAAATACATTCAACTGGCATCTCCGCATTCCTTCGGCCTTTCCTATAAAGCCCGCTACACGTTATCTCTTATTTTAGTGCACTTTTCACCCTTCTGTAATGAAGTCATTAAAACTGAAGTTGAATTTTTATTGTCTCGTGTACATGCAAATTACTTTTTTGCCCTAAAGCTACGGAAGGGGGACTATAACAGTGTGATCGTTATGTTCGCTATCTTATTGCCAGAGCCGTACAAAATTCGCCTTATTATCCGGCAGCACGCTAAGTTTACATCACCTTGTTTATTATGTATTGACTTTTGCAAAAGTGAGGACCTGGTTTCCCTTTGACCTTGTTAGAGCACAAAATAAATAATAATACATAGGTGAGATAGCCACATAAACCACGAACTCCAGCGAAGTGGCGTCACTAGCCAGTAAAGTGTTGGACTGTCTTTCTCCAATCAGCGCCTGGCAACCTATTTGCCATCCTGCAGCCAAACCAATAAGGAACAGTGCACAGCCGTTCAGTGGTCAGTCAGAAAAATTGACCATTCTCAGAGCCTTGTGCAACTAATCAGAGAATGGGCAAGGCCACATCAAAGGAACCGCCACGACAACTCATCTCCGTGAATTGATATACTCTGTGACTTTGTTGAACGTGTTTCGTTCATTCCGTCGTTAGTTGTTTCCATTTAGTTCAAATCCTCCCATGATGTGCCAAAAAATAAACTGTAGTTTAGTGACAGAAGCAGCTCAAACGCACTTGTTTCTAAATTATATTTATGTCTTCAAATAATGACTCGAAATTTGTAAGCCTCTATTTAATCTATAAATAATTTAGCAAAATGCTGAAAGCTCTAATAAATCCTAAATTAACTTTCAAACGGTCATACACATATATATGTGTATATATATATATATACACA
>NQII01000380.1:83595-148415 GCA_002778355.1 Clitarchus hookeri
GCCGAGCCGCGAGTGACTCGTCTTGCTTCGTTACCTGGAAGTTACCTCGACTCGACCTCTTCGCGAACGCTATTCACTTGTTTCTTTCATGCGCAAATACAAGGTGATTCACGAGGAGTTACCGGCACTCACGGAGCTTCTTCCTTACATCATTTGGACCAAAACATGTATATACATGTGGGTCCTATTCAATATATTTACAGAGTAATTCGAAACTTTTGAAAAAAGACTAATAAAATAATAACCCTTTCAGAATTAAATAAAGTGATTTATTAATAGACTGTATTGTTTACAGTTGAGCCTCACAATCGCGTCTTACAAGCTCACAAAAATGTTCACAAATGTTCCGTCTACCATATGAACCGCACGTGTTGCTCTACGTAGCTGCACACGATTGTCTTTGATTTACGTAGCGGTATGCATTATACGCGTGAGTAGTTCATCACGTGTTTATGTAGTCCTTTGGTAAACAATATCCTTCATCCATCCCAATACTCAATAATCTAGGCTTTCCAATTTGTCGAATTACTCTGTAAATATTGGCAATAGGACCCACCTTTATGTGACATGTTTTGCTCCAAATGATGTAAGGACTAAGGANATTACTCTGTAAATATTGGCAATAGGACCCACCTTTATGTGACATGTTTTGCTCCAAATGATGTAAGGACTAAGGACCTTGAGCAACTCCTCGTGAATCAACCTTTATACGCACCTAGAAAACCCCTCGGCCAGAGACATTCAACATCACCCAAAACGACGAAACTCGAGACTTTTCATTTGAACCGCCCAGCGGGTTTTGACCTGCGAGGCAAACAATTATCACATTTCCATTGGAAAAATGGGCGCTTAAAACGCCAAGTGAGGAATAAATTTGCAAAGACAGAACGAAATAATTTAAGAATTGTACACATATAGCATGCCTACTTTTAACATACGAATACTATTTTGGTGTAAACTAACTTGGTGATATAGACACTGTAATTGAATATCAGGTTATATTTTATTCCTGTTGGATTGTGATTCGCATTTCTGTCTTTGTCCCTTTTGAATTTAACAACTGTGCAGTGATGCAAAAAACGAGACAGGGTATTCCCCCGTTCTTTACTGTAAGCCCCAGCGGAATGTGGTGAACTGTTGCAAGGTAAGCTGTGTTTTGCTCTGTGATGTACCTAATCGTGTGCTAGTTTACACATCTGTCATTTAAACGTAGTAGTGCAGTTGACGTCACAGCACGTGCGTAATGCGCACTTCACCGCTCTCTCGTGAGTGGCCGCAGTACATTGAGTTTCTCCCGGCTTCACTCTGATTACTGGTTCCTGCTGCGTCCGCCGAGTTTGTACAGCACTGAGCAAGCACCAGCTTACCTTGCAACACTTCACCACACGCCACTGGTATGCCCGCTGAATTCCTCCTTTAGGTACACCGGTTTCTCCGCGCGTTTTAGACGTGTAAGTTTAACCTATGCTATATCATAGTGCTTTGTCTGATACCAAAGATGCGTAGTCTTGAAACTTTAACCATGTTTCACAATATAGCATATGCCCTTTTTACCATAAACATTATTTATATTTTCACAAACGCTTTAATATAAATAAGCGATACTGACAGCCTAGATACGTGGTAGTGNCGATACTGACAGCCTGGATACGTGGTAGTGGTGTTTACCAGCTCTGAAAACGGCGGCATATGTCAACATCATGGCTGACGTTAGTTACACAGTATTTCAGTAGCGTGAAAAATTTTAATTGCTAAGAGAAGCCCTTCCCCCCTGCCTCCCGCATCATCAACACTTTGTAATTGCGCTGATATTTTTGTGAATAGGCAGCCTATTGTCATATTTGTATGAGAATACCTGTAACCAAAATCACCTTGCGAAGTCTGGATTAGTTTCAACTCGCGGACAAGGAGCGNATATTTGTATGAGAATACCTGTAACCAAAATCACCTTGCGAAGTCTGGATTAGTTTCAACTCGCGGACAAGGAGCGCTACTTACAAGCCTGAGAAAGCATTGCCACTCCTACACGCAGGAAATGTCCTGGCATTCCTTTGATGTGGGCGCAGCCATTCTCCGATTGTGTGCGCGAGGTTCTGAGAACGACCGTTGTGTCTGGTTGACCACTGCTCGCTGCAAACAATTCTCTACTGCATGTGCTGGCGACTGGCTAGTAGGTTACCATGCGCCCACTCACGAACAGCGTTCCAACATGTTCCTCGCTGGCGTGTGCGGCACGTGTTGGTAGTATAAGTAGATGTCGCACCTATGTATTCCTAAACTGCTTTGTTTATTCCGTCTTGCTTTGTCAATGGGCCGCAGTTTAGCCTGCGTGAGACTTAATGCGCTCTGACATAGCGTCGTGGTACGGGTTAGTATCGAATACAGTACTGACGATATTTCTAAATTTCATAATTTCATTATGAGCACAAACAATTTGGATTTGTAAAGTGCATACTTTTCTGCCTTAAATTTTAATTAGTGTTTTTATAAGTCGGTAAAATACAGTTATTTATGTTACAAACAATTATAATTAAATGCCTAATCACTGTTCCTATTCTACCCAGAGTCAATTAATCTTCACTCATTATTTACATGTCTTTATTGTAAAGATTTGGTTTGCAGGGCATGACAAGTAATTCTGGTTGTGCATTATTAGAAAAGTGTTTTTTCCCGTCGTTATCATAATAGTTTACCCCCTAAAATAGGTTTTATTAATCAAATTGATGTTCGTGATGTTGTTTGTTGGAAGACTTTTGCATTTCATGAAACTGTTTTAAATCAAGAGTACAGTTATTTCTATTGCTAAAGCTTCTGTTATGTATTCATGTAAAAAAGTAAAATTTGAATTAGGTGATAAAATATGGTTGTTTCGTAAATTGGTTGTAACATGTGGAGATTTTCATGTTTTAGGTCATGTACAGCTTGTATATAATGGATAAGTTGTAATACATTTTGTTTGACCGAAATCGGTTAAGTAGTTTTCATTTTAGGCTAACATAACCGATAAACAAATGTACATTGAAATACATTTACATCACTCGTCAATCACGAAACAAATCCCACTTCCTTACAATCCAGCCGGTGAGTGGCAGTCTCTTGTCTCTCGATAATCTCATATTGCACTCGTTGGTCACTGCGCCGTGGCCCGACGTGTCCCGACTAACCTACGTCATCGCACTCGCCCGGCAATNATATTGCACTCGTTGGTCACTGCGCCGTGGCCCGACGTGTCCCGACTAACCTACGTCATCGCACTCGCCCGGCAATAATGCCCATTCAATACTGCCAAACATAGAGGTACGCCACGGGTTTTAAAGCTGAGATGACCTCGCCCAGAAGGTTCNAATGCCCATTCAATACTGCCAAACATAGAGGTACGCCACGGGTTTTAAAGCTGAGATGACCTCGCCCAGAAGGTTCTTTACACTCCGAGTCGCGCCGATGGAGACGATGACCACTGAAAATTCGCGCAGTGGCTCCCAAGTCGTTAACTCTTTGAGTATGTAGGAGTGACGCCCCGTACCATTAGCGTTATCGTGGCCTGTGTGGAGATTGTTCCTCCCCTTCGCCAGGAACGGATGACAACGTTGTGGGGAACTACCGCTAGGAATGCCCGGAGGAGAGAGGAGGGTGACGGAGGCAAAGCATCCGCGCGTAACATTATTAAGTCAATTAGTCAAGCTCCATCATTGATAATTAGGGAGGCCGCGGTGGCCGAGCGGTTCGACTGCTCGCCTCCCACTAAGGCGAACCGGGTTCAGTCCCCGGCCGAGTCACTCCCTGATGTGGGAATCGGGCCGGACGATGTCGCTGGTCAGCGGGTTTTCTCGGGGATCTCCCGTTTCACCCTCCCCTGTATTATGGCGCTGCTCCATTCTCACCTCATTTCGTCGTATTCAGCTCTCAAGAACTACTTGTTAAGAGCCGCCCAAGTATCTCAAATCTCTTTCAACTCAATACTTAGGGGCACCTGTTGTTTGCGAAAAGATGTCAGGAAAATTTGTGTTCCACAACACTTTGGTTCAGATGGTAGGATCATTTGAAGCGTTGCGCGTCTTTATCTGTCTGCCCACCAATCATAGACTGTCAGTATCGGAGAAACTTAATTCTTATTAACTCAGTCATATAATAGATTTTCATCATACAAATACAAGCGGCCAATAGCCAAATGAAGAATGCTAGTGTGCACATAGGATATTGAAATTTATCCTCTGCGTAAATCTTTCCACAAAAAACAGGTGACCCTATTAATACTTTCTTTGATGTTTGCAGTGAATAAGAAAATTCACCATCAAATCCATATTCTTCCCATAAGAAGTACTTCGGACGGTAGTTCATGAATTTTTGTAATCGAATCGGTCATTAATAAGAAAACGTTTCTCCAAAAAGATGGCATTGAGAAAAACACAAAAAACTGTTTTGCGAAGATCCATTATTCTGACCATAATGTTTGATATTTTTGTGCAACACTGTTGGTGCATTTTAACAGTATAATCNTGCGAAGATCCATTATTCTGACCATAATGTTTGATATTTTTGTGCAACACTGTTGGTGCATTTTAACAGTATAATCATTATTAAACCACTTTAGGTAAAGAATATGATAGTTAGGGCGGTTTAGAAACGAATACGAACAAAGTATAGTTTAGTTAACTTTACTTTTGTCACTATGACTTGAAAATGATAATGTTAGTTTATTCAAAAGGTCACAAATTATTTCTTAATAATAGTAAACAAACATGTCCTACAAGAGAATACACTCAGTAACTCTAATCATATCATTTTGCAGGCATCATCTTCTACAGTATTATTGACAGGCCAGTTCAGAACGTTTTTGTAGANTGCGAAGATCCATTATTCTGACCATAATGTTTGATATTTTTGTGCAACACTGTTGGTGCATTTTAACAGTATAATTATTATTAAACCACTTTAGGTAAAGAATATGATAGTTAGGGCTGTTTAGAAACGAATACGAACAAAGCATAGCTTAGTTAACTTTACTTTTGTCACTATGACTTGAAAATGATAATGTTAGTTTATTCAAAAGGTCACAAATTATTTCTTAATAATAGTAAACAAACATGTCCTACAAGAGAATACACTCAGGAACTCTAATCATATCATTTTGCAGGCATCATCTTCTACAGTATTATTGACAGGCCAGTTCAGAACGTTTTTGTAGANAACTCTAATCATATCATTTTGCAGGCATCATCTTCTACAGTATTATTGACAGGCCAGTTCAGAACGTTTTTGTAGAATACCAAATGCTCATTTTCTACATACTTCACCACTTTTTTATATATCTTCTACCTTCTTGGTGTTTAGGGGAACTTTTCCATGTGGATATGCTATTTTCTGAGGCATTTTGATGGAGCTCATTCCAGGAAAACCTAAATCAAAAGTATGCCGTATTAGGCCATCTATGTATTCGGATGTAACCACGACATGTTTACGTGCAAATCTGTATTCAAATCTGTACAGCTACCAGGAGAAAATGAAACCTTAGAATGACGAGGTACACCCCTTCCTAATGATTAAAGAGATAACCTGTCTTATTTGTAGAATTAAGCCCATTGTTGATTAGAATCTAACACCTCTTCAGTGTTGACCGTATGAACCGTGAATAGCTGCTGGTTTGTGGAATTAACAATGCTTGCCTGCTCCGTATGCACACATAAAACTAACGTTGTCATGTACAAGATCGCTTTATTGGTGCGTCGAGCAAATTTGCGAAACTGTTTACGCCCTACTTACACACTAACACAATAATGCTATATTTCTTACTCTACTGCACATAACAGCAACTAGAACTAAATTGAATCAACTAAGTTTCCACAAACTTAAACGTCACGCAGTGAATAAGACGCTATGACATGGAAAAACGTACTTATACTTTATCGTTGCCAACTTTTGTTGGAGCCAGGTGCTTACTGTGTCCACTGCTATCAAGGGTAGGGAGATTTTTTTTTTCAAATTTGACTTCAAAAAGTGCTTAATTGACAATGCATCATCTATAAAAACAGAATGTGACGTAGTGCCAAGAGCGGTAAGATATTATTAAGCTTTTCCAAGCACTTATCTCAGTGCTGTAAACGGGAAATATTTTGGTTTGTAATGGGAAAAATTTGAACATTTTTTCTTGAATAATATAGCTGGGTAGGTAAAGCAATGTATATATATATATATATATATATATATAATGTTGTTGAAATAAAATCGTTTTTTATTATGTTACGATTATGCACAATACAACAGGCTTTATACATTTTACTGTTCTTTCTTAATACACCCGGGACACGGAAAATTGAATAATGTTTAATTAAATTTTTGTAAATATTCGCCAAGTACATGTTTATATTTTGTCATGAAATATGATTGGAGAAGCACAGTAATCTTGGCAATGGATTAGAAACAATTTCTTCTGTAGGTTTAAATTTCTGATACAATTAAAGTAGAACTGCCGTGAAAAAAATACTACGAGTCTATTTACGTTAACAACAATGCAGCATCAGTTGACGTACTACACGAAAGGACCTCGAAAATGATAATTTTAATATTTCAACACAGTCAGCGAAATAAGAAACAATGTGAGTTTTTAAATCGTAATGCAAATACACGTCTTCGGTTTGAGTGAAATGCACTATAGTATTGCTCTATAACTTAAAATTCACGCAAAATGACCAAAATATTGAAATTTATACATATCAGTTTGTAAACCTATGACGATGAATGGGTTATTGCCAGTAAATTCAACCGACCTCCAGCACTTTTTCACGTAATATTTCATGTTTAAAACAATCATTGCTATTTTTGCTTTACATTCTTTGATTCGAATTTGAAATAAACAACGGCAAACAATCAGTCCGAGTATTATTTACTGTATTTGTACATTCCAATGAAACAGTGCATTCATTCCCTTTTTGTAATTCTTTATTCGTTGCAGAAGTAAACTTAGGTAAACAATGAGTACGACAGTCTTTCCCTTTTTCCTTTTTTATGTAACGATATGCACGCGCCTTTCCTGAGAGAGATGCAGCGTTTACCCTCAACATTTAAATTATTTCTTTGTCTCTGTCTCTCCCTTTCTCTTCCCCATCCTTTCACCCCTGTTGCTCCATCTCTTTCTCTATATCGCGCTTCCCACCGTAACTGTAATTTATCCGCCACCCGCTGTGGCATATAAACAAGCATTACAGCGGTGCGGCGCGCTCGGCCGTTCAGCTGCACTCCGTGTATACATTTATCGCATGGCATATTGTGCAAGCTCGCGCAGTAATGATCGTTGGCGTACTCCGTATCTGCTCTCCGCCCCTGTCCCGCTTCCAGTTCGAACTAACCGTAGCGGAGGCAATCGTGGTTCAAGCAGAGATACGAAATTTCCTAGCGGTTCCTCTGATGTGGGCGTGCCCGTTCTCTGATTGACTGCTGCAGTCCTGGGGAGTGGAGTGCAGAGACCGGTATGGCTCTTAACAACGAGGTCTTGAGAGCCGGTAAGGGTGAAGTGAGGTGAGAATAGAGCAACGCTGGAATGCAAGGGCGGCGGAAAAAAGAGATCCCCCAGAAAGCCCGCCGACCAGAGGCATCGTCCCGCACGATATCAACATACGAAAATCCAGGAGCTACCCTGCCGCGAATCCAACCCGGTTGGTCTAGGTTAGAGGCGAGTAGTCTTACCACTGCACCACCGTGGCCCCCAGTCTCCGGGAATGTGCTTTGTGTCTGATTGGCTACTGCATGGTGTGAATGTTTCCTTATTGGCTGGGCTGCTGGCTGACGAGAAGGCTACCAGGTTCTGATTGTCTAAAGGCGTTCCAGCAAGTTGCTGTCCAGTGACGTCATCTTTGTTGGAGTTCGCTGTATTAGCGACTGTTTCACCTCTGTGGTTTTAATAACGCTGTGATTCTGGTGTCATTTCTATCTGCAGTACACTTGTGAAACGTTGTTATCGAATATAACCGAAATATATTAGATTAATTAAAACGAAAATTGTTGCCGAAGTTGGCAAGCATTTGAGAAAATTCCGCGGATTTTTAGAGGTAGGTATGTCATGAGACACAAGATGTCTCTTAAATCTCTCTTGTATGCTCGTATCGCCGTCGTGAGGCCAGAAAAGTAACTATCGTGGAGTTATTACGAATACAGAAGCGAGCGCAGCAAACCTATGGAACACCGTTTTACAATCAGTGATTGGCAGCTGGCAGTTCAGCCAATAGGGAACTATTTGCAGCACACAGTAGCCAATGAGAAACAAAGCCGGTTTCCAGAACCTCGCGCAGCAAATCAGAAAATANGAACTATTTGCAGCACACAGTAGCCAATGAGAAACAAAGCCGGTTTCCAGAACCTCGCGCAGCAAATCAGAAAATTAATACGCCTACATCAAAGAAACCACCACGCCATTTCATCACAGCGTACGTATTATGAGACACTAACCCGTGACTGAGCGGAGGGTAATATTCTAGCACTAAGTAATCACAAAATAATACATTTCCTTGGGTGAGTCACAATTGTTCAGCCTGAACGGCAGGGTTCAGCTTCAACTAAAACAAAACATGCGCTTCACTTGGTTCAATACAGCCCGTAGTTTAGCCTACTACTGAATGATCCTGGACTTCGAGGAAACAACGTTCGTTGCAGTCTATCCAATTTCATTTGTTTTATTTCAGCAATTACTCTGCATGTAGTCAGGGATGACTGTAACTCAATGCCTTGGACATTAAATCTCATTCACTTAGTACCTTTNCAATTACTCTGCATGTAGTCAGGGATGACTGTAACTCAATGCCTTGGACATTAAATCTCATTCACTTAGTACCTTTAACTTTTTGTATTGTAATTGACGTAAGTTGTAAATCTAAGTGAATGTTAAATAACGCGTGAGGATATTTATGCCTTCCTTTTGGAGTAAATATGCACAGTAATTTTTCAACAGTGAGAATTGAACTAAATCAGTGAAAACAGTGAAAATTGAGTAACCGATAATCAGTGCCACTTTACTAATTAATATAATGACTGAATTTCACTTATTATTTTTGATTTCCACTGAATGCTGAGAATTTCACTGCTATAAGTCACATGTTCCCAGTTAATTTCCTTTGTTCGCCAGTCGACAGTAGCTTATCAACTGACTTTCAGTGAATGTTATTTAACTGATCGATGTCGCTGATTCGGACGAGTGTAGTATGCGTAAAAGAGTTTGTGAGGGAAAAGATTTGGCCGGCTCTTAACAGCGAGGTATTGAGAGCCGATGAGGGTGATTCGGGGCGAGTATGGAGCAGTGCCGGAATGAAAGAGCGGGGGAAACGGGAGATCCCCGATAAAACCCGCCGACCAGCGGCCTCATCCGGCACGATTCCCACATCCGAAAATTCGGGAGTGTCTCGGCCGGGGATTGAACTCAGTTTAACTTAGAGCTCTGTATATAGGTGAGTAAGGCTATTGATTGTCCGAGCGGATGCCGNCCGGGGATTGAACTCAGTTTAACTTAGAGCTCTGTATATAGGTGAGTAAGGCTATTGATTGTCCGAGCGGATGCCACCAATAGCGCGTGGTGATTGGCTAAGACGTAACGGGACGCTATCTTCTCTCCAACTAAGCCATGCGGTATAATGCAGTTGTAATGGGAAAAACACGCCTTGCGCTTCGAAATTGATAACTATGCCGAGTTGTTCCGCTAATGGGTGTAATACCCTCACTGGATAAGGTGTACTATTTCACCGGCTTCCTTCAGACGAAATAAATGCCGAAAGAAGAGCAATTTAGGTACAAACAACTCGAAGAAAATATTGTATACCAGAAAACAGTGCTGCACTTTGTTGGGTAAAGTATCACAATAACAGGTTACCTTTTTTTTAAGTAACTAGTGTATATTGTAGAAACGATTTGCATGATTTTTTTAAATATTAAGCTATATATCATTTCTCTATCAAAACTGTGTTTTACATATCATAATACTATCTTAACGCCTAGTATGTTGCAGTAACCAAAGAAAGCGTGTCTATTAAAGTAATAGTTTAAAAAACAAACAAAATAACTTGGTATTTTTAATAGGGAAGATTGGGATATATAATGCTTATACCATGAGTAGGGGCCTGTTACTTGAGTAAAAGGGAATGATGTGTANATAGGGAAGATTGGGATATATAATGCTTATACCATGAGTAGGGGCCTGTTACTTGAGTAAAAGGGAATGATGTGTATACCATGCAGAATAAATACAGCATCTGTTTGATGGTTGATCTGAGAGCTCTCATTTATTCTCTGTATTTAACCCGTCGCCCTTTAATTTTTACATAGAGTAATGTTAAAAACAAAATTTGGATTCCATAACCACTGTGGCAGTTTATAGTTGTCTTGTTCGTCGGAAATTGACGACTTTGCATCTCATCTAGGACTGATGCCTCCATACAGATTCAGAGGAATAATTAAAATTGTAAACTGGATTTTGTTGCAATTAAAACTGATATTCGACAGGTTTACTGTATAACTTTACTATAGATTAATACAGCATTGTTTAAACCCTTTATATTGGTTCATGTGTTATTATTTATTTTTAATAATTGTAAGAACGTTAATTTGACACGAGAATGTAATTTTCGTAACTTCGTCAGAGGCTAGCTGAGTATGCAGTACGTCTGTAAAAGTACATTTTTTTCTGTAGCGCCGACGCGAGATCATAAACCGGCGTGACATGTAAAACATTTCACCCCGCCTCGTTAAAAACATCGACCTTACAAAATATTTGTNGAGATCATAAACCGGCGTGACATGTAAAACATTTCACCCCGCCTCGTTAAAAACATCGACCTTACAAAATATTTGCTTGCAGGACATTATAATATAATATTTTCTTTAGGGTTGGGTAGTATATATATGTAATTTTCCGCAAAACTCGTGATTTTAGAGTAGTTTTAAACATTCCATGTTCCAGCAGGTTTTTCGGTAAAAAATTAGTCGTGAGATCGTTGTGAGATCTTAACTTTTTTTACCGCTCAGCCATAATACGTGGATGAAATATGATAATTCCATTGAAATCCCCACGAGGTGTAGGGCTGGTGGAGAAATTGTAATGATTTTTTTTTTTAAATAGCATTCGAGAACGAGTGAGTTGAGTGACGAGTCGCGTACGATCTCTCAATGCTAGCGGTGCGCTGCGCGAGTCTGGATGGTGACAATACGGCCGTGATACTGTCTATATGGGGTGATTTTAAAATCATGGGACAAACATTGAAGGGTGGTAGAGCTCACTAAAACAAAAANTTAAAATCATGGGACAAACATTGAAGGGTGGTAGAGCTCACTAAAACAAAAATTTATTGTATAGAAATATATGGGCGGGAGTGACGCGTTGAGGCACAAACGCAAAAATTACACATAAAATGCAACAAATTGTTTATTTACAGCAATGCTTATAATAATTGCTCAAAATTGCTACCACCGACAGTAATACAAGCTTGATAGCGTCAGTGGAGTGATGCTGACGCTGATGCAGCAAGTCACTGGCGTACCGTTTGACTGCCCTCAACTATCGCCACAATTGTCAGTCAATCATGCCATATGTAGAGGTCGCCAAGTATGCGTGACTGTTGGTGGATGCATTTCCACCAACTGTTTTAACATTTTCTGTACGGAATCACTCGTTAAGTATGGNCCGGGGATTGAACTCAGTTTAACTTAGAGCTCTGTATATAGGTGAGTAAGGCTATTGATTGTCCGAGCGGATGCCGCCAATAGCGCGTGGTGATTGGCTAAGACGTAACGGGACGCTATCTTCTCTCCAACTAAGCCACGCGGTATAATGCAGTTGTAATGGGAAAAACACGCCTTGCGCTTCGAAATTGATAACTATGCCGAGTTGTTCCGCTAATGGGTGTAATACCCTCACTGGATAAGGTGTACTATTTCACCGGCTTCCTTCAGACGAAATAAATGTCNATTTCACCGGCTTCCTTCAGACGAAATAAATGTCGAAAGAAGAGCAATTTAGGTACAAACAACTCGAAGAAAATATTGTATACCAGAAAACAGTGCTGCACTTTGTTGGGTAAAGTATCAGAATAACAGGTTACCTTTTTTTTAAGTAACTAGTGTATTTTGTAGAAACGATTTGCATGATTTTTTTAAATATTAAGCTATATATCATTTCTCTATCAAAACTGTGTTTTACATATCATAATACTATCTTAACGCCTAGTATGTTTCAGTAACCAAAGAAAGCGTGTCTATTAAAGTAATAGTTTAAAAAACAAACAAAATATCTTGGTATTTTTGATAGGGAAGATTGGGATATATAATGCTTATACCATGAGTAGGGGCCTGTTACTTGAGTAAAAGGGAATGATGTGTATACCATGCAGAATAAATACAGCATCTGTTTGATGGTTGATCTGAGAGCTCTCATTTATTCTCTGTATTTAACCCGTCGCCCTTTAATTTTTACATAGAGTAATGTTAAAAACAAAATTTGGATTCCATAACCACTGTGGCAGTTTATAGTTGTCTTGTTCGTCGGAAATTGACGACTTTGCATCTCATCTAGGACTGATGCCTCCATACAGATTCAGAGGAATAATTAAAATTGTAAACTGGATTTTGTTGCAATTAAAACTGATATTCGACAGGTTTACTGTATAACTTTACTATAGATTAATACAGCATTGTTTAAACCCTTTATATTGGTTCATGTGTTATTATTTATTTTTAATAATTGTAAGAACGTTAATTTGACACGAGAATGTAATTTTCGTAACTTCGTCAGAGGCTAGCTGAGTATGCAGTACGTCTGTAAAAGTACATTTTTTTCTGTAGCGCCGACGCGAGATCATAAACCGGCGTGACATGTAAAACATTTCACCCCGCCTCGTTAAAAACATCGACCTTACAAAATATTTGTTTGCAGGACATTATAATATAATATTTTCTTTAGGGTTGGGTAGTATATATATGTAATTTTCCGCAAAACTCGTGATTTTAGAGTAGTTTTAAACATTCCATGTTCCAGCAGGTTTTTCGGTAAAAAATTAGTCGTGAGATCGTTGTGAGATCTTAACTTTTTTTACCGCTCAGCCATAATACGTGGATGAAATATGATAATTCCATTGAAATCCCCACGAGGTGTAGGGCTGGTGGAGAAATTGTAATGATTTTTTTTTTTAAATAGCATTCGAGAACGAGTGAGTTGAGTGACGAGTCGCGTACGATCTCTCAATGCTAGCGGTGCGCTGCGCGAGTCTGGATGGTGACAATACGGCCGTGATACTGTCTATATGGGGTGATTCTAAAATCATGGGACAAACATTGAAGGGTGGTAGAGCTCACTAAAACAAAAATTTATTGTATAGGAATATATGGGCGGGAGTGACGCGTTGAGGCACAAACGCAAAAATTACACATAAAATGCAACAAATTGTTTATTTACAGCAATGCTTATAATAATTGCTCAAAATTGCTACCACCGACTGTAATACAAGCTTGATAGCGTCAGTGGAGTGATGCTGACGCTGATGCAGCAAGTCACTGGCGTACCGTTTGATTGCCCTCAACTATCGCCACAATTGTCAGTCAATCATGCCATATGTAGAGATCGCCAAGTATGCGTGACTGTTGGTGGATGCATTTCCACCAACTATTTTAACATTTTCTGTACGGAATCACTCGTTAAGTATGGTGCTAATGAACATTTTATGTTTCCGTTTATGTGTTATNTTTTAACATTTTCTGTACGGAATCACTCGTTAAGTATGGTGCTAATGAACATTTTATGTTTCCGTTTATGTGTTATGTTTTTGAGATTGTGCCTCAACGCGTCACTTTCGCCCATATATTCCTATACAATAATTGTTGGTTTAAGTGAGCTCTACCATCCCTCAATGTTTGTCCCATGATTTTAGAATCAACCTGTATACACTGCTCAGGCACCGCGGCCCCATGAGTAAAAGAGTTATCAGGATACAGACCCTATTTGAAATTGGCGTCTTCCTGGAATCATGTCCCAGGTGAAGAGAGCAACTACTTCATTATTTCATTTCAAATCACAGGTAACAGAGCCACAGCCTAATGACTTGATTGTGAAACCTGGTAAACTTTGCAGCCATGAAGATATAAATTCACTGCTGCACGTTACAATGAGCNTAATGACTTGATTGTGAAACCTGGTAAACTTTGCAGCCATGAAGATATAAATTCACTGCTGCACGTTACAATGAGCAAATGTAATTTTTTTAAATGTCCACAGGTCCAAGCATATATAACCAGTATATCGGCTCTATCAATGAGAAGTTAAGAAGTTAAGAGCTTTTCTCTGTTTTCAGTCACCGCTAAGCAAAAGACCAACCAGAATTTTAACGCTCAATNAGTTAAGAAGTTAAGAGCTTTTCTCTGTTTTCAGTCACCGCTAAGCAAAAGACCAACCAGAATTTTAACGCTCAATAATTTTTTCTGAGGAAAATTCGAAATTTGTAAGCAGTAATATGAAAATAACTACCATCCATCATTGCTAACGAGTTAGGTTTAGAAACTATATCTTACAAATGGGATTAATAGCNATATGAAAATAACTACCATCCACCATTGCTAACGAGTTAGGTTTAGAAACTATATCTTACAAATGGGATTAATAGTAAATAATTAATGTAGGTCTCTACATGTTCTACCGTAGGTCACAATTAAATCAGTGAAGTCATTATAGTTGGTTTGGNAAATAATTAATGTAGGTCTCTACATGTTCTACCGTAGGTCACAATTAAATCAGTGAAGTCATTATAGTTGGTTTGGTCACACCGAAAACGTCAAAAACGTTTTCCCGTTTATATGAAAATCGTTGAAATAAGATAGCCGTAATTATTGAATTAAAAACCAATTACGAGATTTATGCGATTTTACTGCACAAGGGCAAGTCAAAGTGAACTGGGAAACACTTTAGAATTTTCCATTGAAACGTTCAAGTGCTTGGCTAAGTTCCATCGGCTAGCATCCACTAGTTTAATCAGTTAATACTTCATAGCGCTTCGACCTGTTGCGGCGGATCGATATCTCTCGATACGAGGGGTCCTCCGGGTGGAAGCACGTAAGAAGTCGGAACTGTCGTGGCGGGTCCGGTAGTATCGNACTTTCTTCAACTTCCAGCTGTAGCGTCTTCGCGTGATCCGCAAGTCGAGAGGTTTCTTTTCTTTCAATTTTTGGAAATGGAGGGGGAGGGGGGTATTAAAGCATGTTATATTTACGTTTTTTGTCATTCCCATTCTTGATCAGTGTAGATATTACACTTTAAGTATGCTTAAACCATGTATTAACGCAGTAATCGTTTAATTAAAATACGGTTTGTGGAAACTTACATACTACATAATGGTAAGGCAAGGCTATAAAATTTTATGATAACATTGTGATGCATTTCTGTCATGCTGTAAACGGTTTATGCTTCATTGCAGTGCAAGATGCTATGCTAAACTAAGGCACCAATAAGACGGGGTCCTTGGTCACGTAGCGGCTACAGCTTTAGCCTCCCACCAAGGCGAACAGTGTTAGAATGCCGATGGGCTGCTCCCGTAATTTTGCACGTGGCAATACATCAAGAAGATGCCGCTGGTCGGCGTGTTTTCTCGGTGATCTCCAGCCTCCCTCTCACTTGCATTCCAGCGTTTTTTCCATTCACACCTCGCTTCTTCCTCATCGATCCACGATGTTAAGAGCCAATGTGACAAAATACTCCCACGGGCTGGCGTCCCGAGTGTAGGCTGCCACTCGTCACGTTGTCTAGAACTTTTTAATATTACTACAAAATTTTATAAATATATTGATAAAATTCTGTGTAGGGTATTGCTTTCCTTGGGTTTTAAATGTTGGGTTCGTGTTTACAATATGCAATGTGTTTAGCGAAAATATGTGTTCCTCGATCTCTTGAGGAAGGTGCCTATGCCGGTATTGTGAAGTTATGTTCCTGTCAAACTTTCCCAATCGCAAACGATATAGTAAAACTAACTGTAAGCCAATAACGCTCCAGAAATAAATAATTTCACACATCTGCGTACCCAGCAAAAGTTTTATGTTCCTCCCCCACTTCGGTTTGCTATTAAGGTTTCGGATAACTTTTGAATAAATAGCGGATTAACATAGCTGTTTTCAGAAATTTCTTAAGTTACGAATAACGGAGTTGTCGAATCCGTGTCCGACTTACATAAGTTTGTAAATTTCTCTTGAACTTACGCCACCTCTAAATTTGTGTGAATCGGAAAGGAATTGGGAGCTTGAATTTTTTACTTAAAGATAGGACAGCTGGCTTATTCACAAACATTGCAAATACTGCACTGACCTCGCGCAATATATGTAGTAGGAACGGACTGTATTTACCGAGCAGCAACGGAAATCAATCGAGTTCCGAAGGAGCAAAGAGGATGCAGAAACAATTTAGATTACCGTAAGAAAAAGGAGATTTGACTCTACCTCCGAGCCGGTAAGGAAGATCTAGTTTGTAGGTAGAATGTATTTGTGTGGAATATGTTTGCTGGTATCATCTCAATATAAAGCACTAACACTTATTTTACCGCGGTACGAAACGTGTAGCGACACAGCGCTGCGAATTCTCACGCCAAGACAGTTAGTGGCGTACTGAGTATTTCCCATTATATAATGAAAATCACAAAGTTGGCAAGCACGCAGGCACGAAATGCTGTAGAGGTTCCTTTGGTTCCTTTGATGTGGGAATATCAATTCTCTGATAGGCTGCGCGAGGCTCTGGGAACGTGTCTTGTGTCTAACTGGCTACCATGTGATGTGAAACGCTCCCTATTGGCTGGGTTGTCCACTGCTGTGTAAGTCACCAGGCTCTGATTGGCTAACGGCGCACACGGAATATAACGCTTCGAAACCTGGCCAAAAGTATGTATTTCTTAACCGTTAGTGTTTTTAACCGACTATCAAAACCGAATTTCACCAAACTCAGTACATATATAGTACTTAGTACAGACATATAACTTTGATTTTTTCGACCACCCCGGGCACTTTCTTACAAAATGGTGGCCATTTTGTATTTTGGGTGATATGAGATATCTCAGGAACCAACCACTCGACCGNGTATTTTGGGTGATATGAGATATTTCAGGAACCAACCACTCGACCGATTTAAGCCAAATTTTGTATGCCGGTAAAGTATCCTGTAAGCATTGCATTTTGAAATGAATATTGTTGTTAGTTATCAATTTTTGGAAGATAGCACAAATGAAAAAATAACTATATTACATTATACCTCGAAAACTATTAAAACCATTTTCACCCAATTTGGCATATAAGTTATGTTATGACCAGCCAGGTAAACGTTAATTATTACATTTTAGTAGGTACTTATTTTTTAAATGGCGGCCACACAAATATTTTATAAATTTTTTGATATATGTCTTCTATGGTATTTAACCAATTTCAACGAAATTTTTGGACTGAAAGTATTTATTACAAGCATCATACATGCCAACACACAGACACTTTTGTCAGCCATTTTGCAAGATTGTGCCACATGAATAAATACAGTTTTTGTGTAATATCTCAGGATACAATTAATATTCCTACCAATTTAGCAAACAATTTGCACTGCAGCAGGTAGTGTAAACTGCTGTGTTTTAAGTACTTCAGGAACTTATTTTCAAAACGGTTGCCATATAAATATTTTATCTTTGTATGTTTTATTAACGAAACAAATTCCAACTTAACTTTGTATGCTGGCAGCATCAGTTATAACCATCAAATTTGTCTATACAGAGCTTCACTTCTCTGCCATTTTGCAATTTGTCCTAACAACAAAAATTAAGTTGTTGTCATATCTCGGAAAACAATCCGCCTATTCTTACTTATTTGGCGAAGGAGTTGCATTGTGGTAGGCCATATAACCATATGTGTTTTTAAGTGTGACAGACACTTATTTTCAGAATGGCGGCTATAAAATATTTTAAACCCTGTATGCTATATCTACGAAAGTACGTAACTGATTCAAGCTTTACTTTGTATATTGCCAGTATACCTACAATCATCGAATGTGCTAATACATAAAGTTTTTGTCCTCCGTATTTTGATGATCGTCATATGAACTATATAGATGTTTTATGCCATATCTCAGGAACCAATCAAGCGATAATCACCATATTATTCACACAAGTAGTGCCATAGAAGGTCATGGCAACTTGCGTGTTTTAAGTGGCTCAGTTTCTTATTTTAGGTTAGGAAACCCCATCATTCGAAACATTAGACTAATTAAATTCTAAGTTGATGCTCTAATCCGACCTCGGTAATGCAGTTGTTTGCCACTAGCTTATGGTACGAAGTTTGCTGTGTTCGAGTTCCGGATAAGGCACATGACATATCTAATAAATATATATTAATACATAATAGTTTCTTGACATTCATAACACTTAAAATATTGCTCACTTCTAAAAAGAAAACAAAAATTAACTGAAATAAATTAGATAAGTTTACTTTATAGATTTCTTTGTATAAAATAAAACGTTAAATACAAATTTAAGGATATCCTAAAACATGTTATTTTTATAACAGTACATTAGATATACGTACAAATAAGTTAAAATTAAATGTAATATGTTTTTTGTTTGTGAGATCTTCCCTGTCATCCGGTTTCTTCTTGTACTGCTCTTATTTCGCTTCCCCTCCACATTATCTTTTTTTATATTTTTGATATTTCCATGCATAGCCTGGTGTTGTAGTGAGCAGAAACTATAATGTTTCTTAATATAAAGCATATTCTGTTTTTTAACTTCCTTGCATAAGTACAACTTAAATTCCTGCCCATACAAAAAAGAGAAAAAAAAATTACATCAAGTTATTTACACTTTGCCTTCGCAATCGTTCCTGCGCATCTGAGGTACGCTCACGAAAGAGGATGGGACCCATCCCACATCCTGCGCGTTCGTTTGAAATGGCATAATCCACCTTTTCGAGCTAGTAATGTACGAACTTAACAGTGTTACCATTGACGAAATGCAGGACGTGGGCATCACCACCACCATAAAAAACTACCTTTCACTCAAGGCAAACAGTCTTGACATGGTAAAAATGGCAGACTGGGGAATGGAAAATGGCTACACAATTCCCATCTTCGCAGAAGGCAAGTTCGAGGTGAGCTGGCCACTGTCGATGTTGCTGGGTTTCGCCCAATATTATAGGAAGATAATAAGAGAAACCTAGCAAGAACTGGTGATAATTCTGGCCACCTTGCATATCTAACAAATGTTTGGAGCCGGAGAAAGCCCACAGTCCATCGCTGTAACCGTGACCAACATGGAGTGGTTCGTTCTCCATGTGACTCTGAGCACCCGCGAATGCATGAAGCTACTGAACTACATCAAGAATGAAAAATCATGAACATAACATTCAGGAGCTGGAGTTTGGTTACCTGCCCAGTTTTGTAGTATGCCATACGAAACCACTGGGTCGTAAAGACGTATTCAACCACAGAAAAACCCCGTTACGTCGTACTGGCATTTCAAACGAACAAGCAACACAACGTTTCGGTAGACAAATCGGCCTTCAACCAATGCGTTGTCCAGAAACTCAAAATATTTTTGAATAGCGAAAGCTATTTGTACATGGATTTGAACACCTCCTTCGAGCAAGAAGGATTTACTTTGCATATTATCTGTATACTCAGTTTCAAGCCTCGTGCTATGAGCACGAAACATACCCTGTCATGACCTCAGAAATATTCTTTGAAATTGCACCATTGCTGGTCTTCAACACATCCGAATTATATGAGCGAGTTTAAAACGGTGTATTGGATTGTCATATATAAATTATTTCCAAAGAGAACATGCCTGTGAACACTGCTGCGTACTGTTTGATTTTGCATGACAGATTATTGAGCTACAACTGTTTCTTGGGGCTGTTGAACATGATGAGCTAAGCATATATAAAAACGATGATCACTGCTTCTCACCTTAGTTTGTATCATGATGTACTGTAATGTTCAATGCTTCCAGAACCAGAGCGGCTATGTGCTCAATGAGATCGCAGTGTCCTACGACGACGATGGCAAGACATGCACGAACTCCTTCCGACCCTCTTATTCATGGATATTGTTGGACGAGAAAAGCAAGAAGACGATATATTGGCTGGCCAAGTACTACCACAGACTAGAGTAGGACGAAGGCAAGATTCCATATCATCAAGTCAGAAACAAGCTGTGCGACTTGCTGAAGCAGTATCAGCAAGAACCAGTTTACCTGGTGGGGCCTGAGCAGAAAAAATGGCTGAACTACTTGTGGAAAAGCGAATTTGAAATCNGCAAGAACCAGTTTACCTGGTGGGGCCTGAGCAGAAAAAATGGCTGAACTACTTGTGGAAAAGCGAATTTGAAATCATCGATGTGTAGTTCGAGCACGGCTGTTCTTTGCTGCGCAAGTTGGTGAAATTTTACGACAAGCAGCAGCATGTCTNTGCACGAACTCCTTCCGACCCTCTTATTCATGGATATTGTTGGACGAGAAAAGCAAGAAGACGATATATTGGCTGACCAAGTACTACCACAGACTAGAGTAGGACGAAGGCAAGATTCCATACCATCAAGTCAGAAACAAGCTGCGCGACTTGCTGAAGCAGTATCCGCAAGAACCAGTTTACCTGGTGGGGCCTGAGCAGAAAAAATGGCTGAACTACTTGTGGAAAAGCGAATTTGAAATAATCGATGTGTAGTTCGAGCACGGCTGTTCTTTGCTGCGCAAGTTGGTGAAATTTTACGACAAGCAGCAGCATGTCTGCGACAGGTCAGCACATGTCTGGTCATGCGCATGGAGGAACGTACAGCTGCTGCAAAAATGGTGTGCCTCTTCCTTGGACCGTGGATTGATGAGTTACGACTAGACACGAAGTCACCTGAACTGTAGGAGAATTTAAATTTCCATGTGGTGGCACACCAGATCAGCATTCATATTATATATGAGAGAGAAAATTTGATGTAAGATCATTTAGTCGCGGCAAAGTGGTCTGTTCGTCACGATGGCAATGTTCTGTCCTATGAACATTTACACAAGTACCAAGCTTGACTATGGTATAATTGAATACAGTTTCATCGCAGAAGATGAATACATACACACATACACAGAGACCTGCGATGGCGGCGGCGTGCAGCAATGGCGTTTCGCGCTTTTTCCAGTCATATACGAACCATTGCAGATTCAAGTAGACTGTCCGGGAGTATCAGCCTGTATCGTATTCCACACGATAATGCAGACACAGCTGTCCTGCACTGTGGATAGATTCATCGATCTGACTCAGACTCCTGCTATCAACCACGTGCCAGACTGTGGAGTGGAGCTGTCACAGGTGGGGCATAAATCATCGGTCTGCTCGCAGCATCCCGGGACGGAGAAGGATGAATCGTCCCAGACGATCAGACACAGCAGGGCACAGCATCAGCGCCAGGCGCTCGTGTCAGTACCTATAATGGATGGTTCTACATCCAGCTCGGGAAACGAACCTCCACCTACTCGTCATCGCCGCCCAGCAACAAGTATTCCTGGAGCTGTGGATGCTGGATGCATCGGACTTGCTGTTGACGGTGGTCCCACCATTGGCAAGGTGGAAGTCGTGGAATCAACTGTTAAAGAAGTGCAATATCTACAGTGTGGCTGTTATGAGGTGGATGACCAATCGGGAAAAGATGGACATCAATATTATCCAGAGACTTGTGCGACATTTAGCAAGAAGCTGATGCTTACCATCATTTGAGAACTGTTAAGCGATGCACATAACAGTCTTCTAAAGTAGAACACTATATTATCTATTTCATTATAAGTGTGTCTTGTATTAAGTGTGTTCTAAACAAATAGTTTTTGAAAAAATATGTGTGTTTTAATTATTTTACCCAACTAATTTTTTTTCAATATGATTAATTTATTTTTTCTTAAATTAATTATTAACGGTAAAATCAATTTTCAATATGATTAATTTAATTTTCCTTAAATTAATTCTTAATGGTAATATTATCGACTTTTTTCTTTTCTAATACATTTGAAAAAATCAGTCACTTTTTATTTTTATAAAACAAGCCTAGCAGCTGTAATTTTTTTTTTAATGTGAGGAGAGGAAAATCTATTAGAAATTAAATAATTAACCAAAAATAATTTTAAATATTTGTTCAACATGTTTTTTTTTACTTCTTGCAATATATATATATATATATATATATATATATATATTGCAATTCGTTTTTTTTTTGTGTATACATCTCTCTTCTCCATCTGGAAGGAGTCCACCACAATCTCCAGGGACCCGATGCCACATCCATATCGAGTGGGGACCGTGGTCGAACTCTTTAGTTCCGGCATCTCCCTCCCTCTTTATCTTCCACATGGTATGACCATATTCATCGTTCCCCAGACATTGGAACCATGGACTACGCATGTTTGCTAGCACTATGTTTTTGTGGATATATTATATAAAGTTATTTAACTAATATTAGTTTCTTATTTTTTATAAAAAAAATTTTCCAGTACTGCATGACCGTACTACGTATGTGGGGTTACGATGCTGGAACGGAAAGCTACCCATATAAAAAAAAAACCAAAAACAAAGCAGACAACGAACACAAGATAAAATGAAACATCGTAGACAGCAGAAAGAGAGACAAGAGACCAGGAATAGTAAAAACATTGCAATCTACAGAATTTTTATGAGCATATGATAAAACGCCAATTTTACATTCATAATTCCAGCAAGGATAAGTATTGAAACCACCGTGAATTGTTCGTAACCCAAATGTTGGAGGCCCAAAATAGGTGCCAAATCCTATTCACATGAAATTATGGAAGTAAAATGACGAGCATATCACATTGGAAGAGAAAGGGCTTTCTATTTTATAGTCTCTTATACATTGCCTATTCAGATATGTACTATTTTTTTTCTGGGTGTGACGGGGGAGTGAAATCGCTTCAGATTTTACACACCCGAGGCCTCCTATTATACATCCCAACCTCATTCACCCTCACCCATGGAATGGCACGTATTAAAAACATTACCAGTCCTCTTTCCAGTATAGCCTTTCCTTCATCATAGAATAATATGTTATGCCATTATTTCATGACCTCGGTGTAATGCATTGAGAAAAATGTTGAATACAAGAAATTAGTCAAATAACTTCGAACCAAGAAATATTTATATTTAAAATTAATGCAACGCCGAAAATTCTTGAAGACTGCACAGTTGCTTACAAAGNGACTGCACAGTTGCTCACAAGGAATATAAATTAAGAAAATAATGAAAGCAAGGCAGACGAACCTTGCGCACATCGCTGAAAAATCTTGAAGACAATGCAGTTACCCATAAAGAATATAAATGGAGATAATGATCAAAGCAATGCAATCAATGCCGAAAAATCTTGAAGGGGCCACAAAGAATATAAATGAAGAAAATAATAAAAGCAAGGCAGACGAACCTTGCGCACAACAGTGAAAAATCTTGAAGACAATGCAGCCCGCAAACAAAATATGTACACCAATGTGGCAAAATGAATTGCAAAATGAGTGTTCAGAATACTGCAAGCAAAAATGATAAGATAATGACACACCTGACAAGATATGAATCCTCGTGGATGGGATATAGCTGTCATTGTGATTTATTAATGACACACCTGACAAGATAAGCATACTCTTTATTGGGCTGCAGTGTATTGCAGCAGATGATGTTGAGATATATCTACAAATCGCCATCAACATATCCATAGGACTCAGTGTGTATGCCATCTTCCATTATCTACTTCTTGTAATCTGTCCATGTTAAGGCCAATTTATTTATGCTTTCGCAATAGAGTTCATGATAGTGTGACTTTATTTTTGAACATTTACCTTTATCAAATAGTGCTGCTCCAGAACAGAAATGAAGTCTTCTAATTTTATTTTATTTTTTATTACTCATATTTGTATACCTTTTGCCCATTCCGTAACGTTTCCACTGCATTTTAAAAACTATACAATTACCTGTAGTCCTACGAATTCTGTCATCATGTCCTCGCCACATTCGTCTTTGAACTAGTCAACAACTTTCTTGTTCTTTTCTGAGTAGCAGGGGTGTGTGGTGTGATAGTCGCTGTTGTCAATATAGATTTTTAAACCTTGATCGCTGGCCAAATCAATGTAAAACTTGAGGAGGGGCGTGGGGGGTGTATCTCGTACAGGAACGAGTCGGTGTCCATGTAGGTCACCTCAAGGTCATCTCAGTACCGGGCCTTTATGATATCGTAGTGAAACTTGTACATTAAAGTTTTAGTCAGGTCGAGAACAAAGAACCCTGCATTAATAGGTTTGCCAAAAATAAATTCTTCATGTTTGAAATGCAGAAGGGGTAGATTCTCATTGTAAATAGTGTGGTCTAGGAACGTGGTCTCGACTACATGTTTCTTGTTTCTCTTCTCGTTGCTCATTATTTGGAGTTTTAGTATTTTTCTATTATTTTCCATCAATTTTCCAAAAGTACTCTATTTGCTAATTAAATTTTTTAATTTTTTTTTTTCAAAATTGTTATTAGCAGCTTGACGTTTTGTTGTGTCGAACTTGATGTAGGGTTTCAGCCAAGGACTTAATCGAATTATAGTACACCTTTGAATTTTCTTTATCCCTAATCCATGAGATACAGCTTGTTTTAAGTTGCAGTAGTGGATGATATAGCTTTTTTTGGTCTTCAAGAGTCGTCATCAGTTTCGGGTGCTTCTTGGAGCCTGAGGAAGACTTGTTGACACATAGGAAACGCAGGTCTTTGTGGTCTTCATGCAGGTCTGTGGAATATTCTATGTCGACTTCGAGAATATAGCTTCGTCTGGAATGAACATGGCATCGATGTTTGTGTTCTCGGCCTACTTATAATTGTGTGCCGGGAGCGGCAAACTCATGTCTCCATCCGTGCAAGTTGTTGGCATCGAGGCACTGCAGGTATGTCGCCAGCTTGCTTGGAGAGTAGGATTCAGGCTCGTAGATAATATTGGCTTTGCAGTGACATTTTTATGCACTGTGCAACACCACCATCTACCCCATCCTCGACGTACATGCACATATCATAGTCACTCATTAATTCTAGTTGTAGCCCCGTCGTCTGAAGCATGGCATCAACAGCGAACCTCGAGGCGCCGATGTAGTGAGCACAGTCAAGCTTGTATGTGAAAATGCAAAGGTCCCTAAAGTTCGTACAAACATCTGCCAGGAGGACATCTGTCATGAGGTATATATCGCTGTATTTCCCTAACGAAGGGTATCCGAATGCCTCCCATGCTGTCTGCACGCGAGCATAATCATCCTCGGCGATTCCAGAGTATCTTAGCTTGTTGTAAAAATCATCTTGAAGGGGCAGCTGCTGCTCATTTAACGTCTCCCATTTGTCGAAATAATCATAAGGAAATAGGTATTTCCGTGTGACAAGTCTCAGTTGGGTGATGTTGAAGAACTTCTTCGTGTTGTTAAATTTTGAAAGTGATAAGTACTCGACAAGGGGTGCCAGACTGCGGGCCATGAAACGAAAAGTATCAACAAACTGCACAGAAAATCTGTCTCCCAACTGCTTCAAAAATAATTTTAAAAAATTGTTGTTTGTGGAATAATGTATATTTCTTTGATGTCCTGCCCCGAATTCTTGATAGAAAATTTTCGTCGTAGCGCAGGTTATGGAAAAATATAACCAGTTTATTCGGCTGGTAGCGCAGCAGATTGCAGCTTGTGCATGCAGTCCGTATGTACCGCCTTGTGATATGTTCATGGTCACGCACTTTATAATTTTCTACTGTGAATGTCGATTCGCAGTAGCAGCATCAGGTCTTCTGTGAGTAGCTTGCGTTTTCAGTTGGCGTGACCTGCTCCATATTCTTTGTAAGATCATATATGTTCTTTACTTTTCTCCGATATTCACTATGGGGTCCATGAATTTATTTTCTGCATCGTGTCCCCTGTACAGTATCGGCTCAGCAGGCAATATGGAGGTTAAGGCTGTAGGAACTACATCATTGTATATCTTTATATACACACAGAAACTGTAGGCCTCATGCTTTTGGCATGCATATGTGTGCGAGCGGCTGAGGTCTGGCTGGCAGGTGTAAACTGTTTTAAGCAAGACCTCGAAGACAGCATACACGACGATCGGAAATTTATCTATAAAATGATAATTTTTAAATTTCAAAACGGTGGCCTACAATCTTGCCCTGGCTTAGGCATCTCGGCGCAAACTGGCGCATGATTTTTGCAGTATTACATGTGTTTTACCAGACACTGTTGTCCAGTGAAGCCAGATACTCGCCACTGGTTGTCAAAGTACATAAAACACATCTTGCATAAATGGATCTTGTGGTCGAGTGCTGTCAATTGTGAGCTCACAAGTCTTGAAAAATTCTTTATGTTGCTATAGTGAGCATTTTGTTTGTTCGTTAGCAGCAGAAGGTCAAAATAATTTTATTTTTCTTCTTTACCACTCTTACAGGAACGACCTTCTCCTTGGTGCACAGCGAGTACACATTGACTGATATTGTAGGGTTTCTCGAAGACTTTAACTCGATTCAGTGGAGTGGGCTTCGTATCACCGGTCGATTCGTTTAGGATGTTCGCCTTCTACATACCATACAAAAATCGCCCACTTGGAACACACGAGGTCCTCTCGATTCTGGGTTTTTATTATTGTGTGCTTGTTTTTTATTGCATCAGGCCAATCAATGTGTGAGGAGACACGATTGGGATTCTATTTAATAATGCAAATCTACAGTGTGATTGACACTTGGCTAAGTCCAGCCCGAACCCCTTTCCTGTACACCTGTTTCTCATTACATATTTTCTCAATACCTTCTGTCACAACTTCTTCAATATCGTTAGCTTTGTACACAGGAAAATTCTTTGTCTTGAAGGCCCTCTTATCTGACTTTTCATCGAATGGAGTTGGTTTTGTGTAATCTGACACAAGCCAAAAATTGAATTTTATTGCCCCAAGTTCTTGTACTTCACTTAATAGCTCACTAATGTAAATTGTTTTATCTTGCACAAGTATGTGCAGATATCCTTTGTTATGCCAGTGTTGTGTTCGGCTAAATACATTTTCAAATTCGAGCTGAATGTGGTCTCCGCATAGGTGAATCAATTTGCATTACTGGCCACTGAACCAGCAACGATTTGCGGCCTTGATGCAGGAACTGCGAATACGAACGGTTCAAATCGTGGAAATCTTGAGGGTGAATGGCCTTTACATTTCAATAAATGAACTCTTATATTGTCTCTCCTCGTAAGATCCCAACCACAATCNATGTAGGTCACCTCAAGGTCATCTCAGTACCGGGCCTTTATGATATCGTAGTGAAACTTGTACATTAAAGTTTTAATCAGGTCGAGATCAGAGAACCCTGCATTAATAGGTTTGCCAAAAAGAAATTCTCCATGTTTGAAATGCAGAAGGGGTAGATTCTCATTGTAAATAGTGCGGTCTAGGAACGTGGTCTCGACAACATGTTTCTTGTTTCTCTTCTCGTTGCTCATTATTTGGAGTTTTGGTATTTTTCTCTTATTTTCCATCAATTTTCCAAAAGTACTCTATTTGCTAATTTAATTTTTTTATTTTTTTTTCAAAATTGTTATCAGCAGCTTGACGTTTCGTTGTGTTGAACTTGATGTAGGGTTTCAGCCAAGGACTTAATCGAATTATAGTACACCTTTGAATTTTCTTTATCCCTAATCCATGAGATACAGCTTGTTTCAAGTTGCAGTAGTGGATGATATAGCTTTTTTTGGTCTTCAAGAGCCGTCATCAGTTTCGGGTGCTTCTTGGAGCCTGAGGAAGACTTGTTGACACATAGGAAACGCAGGTCTTTGTGGTCTTCATGCAGGTCTGTGGAATATTCTATGTCGACTTCGAGAATATAGCTTCGTCTGGAATGAACATGGCATCGATGTTTGTGTTCTCGGCCTACTTATAATTGTGTACCGGGAGCGGCAAACTCATGCCTCCATCCGTGCAAGTTGTTGGCATCGAGGCACTGCAGGTACGTTGCCAGCTTGCTTGGAGAGTAGGATTCAGGCTCGTAGATAATATTGGCTTTGCAGTGACATTTTTATGCACTGTGCCACACCACCGCCTATCCCAACCTCGACGAACATGTACATATCATAGTCGCTCATTAATTCGAGTTGTAGCCCCGTCGTCCGAAGCATGGCATCAAAAGCGAACCTCGAGGCGCTGATGTAGTGAGCACAGTCGAGCTTGTATGTGAAAATGCAGAGGTCCCTAGAGTTCGTGAAAACATCTGCCAGGAGGACATCTGCCATGAGGTATATATCGCTGTATTTCCCTAATGAAGTGCATCCGAATGTCTCCCATGCTGTCTGCACGCGAGCATAACCATCCTCGGCGATTCCAGAGTCTCTTAGCTTGTTGTAAAAATCATCTTGAAGGGGCAGCTGCTGCTCATCTAACTTCTCCCATTTGTCGACATAATCCTAAGGAAATACGCATTTCCATGTGACAAGTCTCAGTTGGTTGGGGTTGAAGAACTTCTTCGTGTTGTTAAATTTTGAAGGTGGTAAGTACTCGATCAAGGGTGCCAGACTGCGGGCCATGAAACGAAAAGTATCAACAAACTGCACACAAAATCTGTCTACCAACTGCTTCGAAAATAATTTTAAAAAATAGTTGTTTGTGGAATAATGTATATTTCTTTGATGTCCTGCCCCGAATTCTTGATAGAAAATTTTCGTCGTAGCGCAGGTTATGGAAAAATATAACCAGTTTATTCGGCTGGTAGCGCAGCAGATTGCAGCTGGTGCATGCAGTCCGTATGTACCGCCTTGTTAAGTGTTCATGGTCGCGCACTTTGTAATTTTCTACTGTGAATGTCGATTTGCAGTAGCAGCATCTCGTCTTATGTGAGTAGCTTGCGTTTTCAGTTGGCGTGATCTGCTCCATATTCTTTGTAGGATCATACATATCCTTTACGTTTCTCCAATATCCAATATGGGGTCCATAAATTTATTTTCTGCATCGTGTCCCCTATACAGTATCGGCTCAGCAGGGAATGTGAAGGTTAAGACTGTAGGAACTACATCATTTTATATCTTTATATACACACAGAAACGGTAGGCTTCATGCTTTTGATATGCATATGTGTGCGAGCGGCTGAGATCTGGCTGGCCGGTGTAAACTGTTCTAAGCAAGACCTCGAAGACAGCATACACGACGATCGGCAATTTATCTAAGAAATAATAATTTTTAAATTATAAAAGGGTTGCCTGCCATCCTGCCCTGGCTTAGGCATCTCGGTGCACACTGGTGCATGATTTTTGCAGTATTTCATGTGTTTTCCCAGACACTGTTGCCCAGTGAAGTCAGATACTCGTCACTGGTTGTCAATATACATAAAACACATTTTGCATAAATGGATCTTGTGGTCGTGTGCTGTCAATTGTGAGCTCACCAGTCTTGAAAAATTCTTTATGTTGATATATTGAGCATTATGTTTGTTCGTTAGCAACAGAAGGTCAAAATTATTTTCTTTTTCTTCTTTACCACTCTTACAGGAACGACCTTCTCCTTGTTGCTGAGCGAGTACACATTGACTGATATGGCAGGGTCATTATTCTCGAAGACTTTAATTCGATGCAGTGGCGTGGGCTTTGTATCACCGGTCGATTCGTTTAGGATGTTGGCCTTCAACATATCATTCCAAAATCGCCCACTTGAAACACATGAGGTCCTCTCGATTCTGGGTTTTTATTATTGTGTGCTTGTTTTTTATTGCATCAGGCCAATCAATGTGTGAGGAGACACGATTGGGATTCTATNCAATGTGTGAGGAGACACGATTGGGATTCTATTTAATAATGCAAATCTACAGTGTGATTGACACTTGGCTAAGTCCAGCCCGAACCCCTTTCCTGTACACCTGTTTCTCATTACATATTTTCTCAATACCTTCTGTCACAACTTCTTCAATATCGTTAGCTTTGTACACAGGAAAATTCTTTGTCTTGAAGGCCCTCTTATCTGACTTTTCATCGAATGGAGTTGGTTTTGTGTAATCTGACACAAGCCAAAAATTGAATTTTATTGCCCCAAGTTCTTGTACTTCACTTAATAGCTGACTTAATTAAAATTCGTTTTTTCTTGCATAAGTATGTGCATATATCCTTTGTTATGCCAGTGTTGTGTTCGGCTAAATACATTTTCAAATTCGACCTGAATGTGGTTTCCGCATAGGTCAATCAATTTGCATTACTGGCCACTGAACCAGCAACGATTTGCGGCCTTGATGCAGGAACTGCGAATACGAACGGTTCAAATCGTGGAAATTTTGAGGGTGAATGGCCTTTACATTTCAATAAATGAACTCTTATATTGTCTCTCCTCGTAAGATCCCAACCACAATCCTCGCATGTATACTTCTGTTNTTGAGGGTGAATGGCCTTTACATTTCAATAAATGAACTCTTATATTGTCTCTCCTCGTAAGATCCCAACCACAATCCTCGCATGTATACTTCTGTTTATGTGGATTTAACCAACAGTTTGTCTCATGGCTTCGGGCTGTACCTAACTATGTAAATGGTGCATTACAGAATTTACATTGTGTAAATGTAGCCCCCTGCTGAAAATTGCTCGTGCATGTTCTAAGATTTTTCTCGTAATTGTCTTTGTGACTTACACCGACGAGCCAAAAAAACTGGTACACCTGCCTAATATCGTGTAGGGCCCCCCGAGCACGCAGAAGTGCCGCAAGACGACGTGGCATGGACTCGACTAATGTCTGAAGGTATGCAGGAGGCAATTCACACCACGAATCCTGCAGGGCAGTCCACAAATCCAATCTGCGCCAATTTTAGAAAGTGTTGCACGTCTGTCACGTTTAATGATTCTCGTCAGTCGTCGTTTGTCCCGTTCTTTCACGATCTTTTTCTGGCTGCAGCGTTTTCGAAGATGTGGTGTTTTACAGGATTCTCGATATTCACGGTACACTCGTGAAACAGTCGTACGTGAACATCCAACTGTTATCGCTACCTCGGAGATGCTATGTCCCATTTCTCGTGCGCCGACTATAACACCACGTTCAAACTATCTTAAATCTTGATAACTGGCCACTGTAGCAGCAGTAACCGATCTTGCTGCCGACTGCATCACGTTACTCTGATTGGTTCCACCCCTGTGTTATTTGCATACGCACGCCTATACCATTTATTTTGGCTCTTCAGTATATATTCGCCCCACACCTATCACACACCTGTTTATCCTCCTTCAGAGGTTCATGTGGGAACTGGAGTTCATGGCACAGCCCATTGTAGCGATGACTAAAGGACAGCCTACAAAACCCGCAACACAAAAAATGTAGGTCACATAGTTCTTGCCATAGAAGACGAAGAAGCAGCAGTAGGAAGAGACAGAACCTTACTGTCCATTGCATTGCTGGGGATCACCAACCTGAAACACGCATGTCTAATAAGCATTAATATCTTATTTCAATGTAAAAAACATTCAGAATAGGCACATGAAATATTAGCTTGGAAATATTTCTTATGAATAACCTTTTTTAATTTTTCATTAGCTAAAACGTTTTTTTTTNACATGAAATATTAGCTTGGAAATATTTCTTATGAATAACCTTTTTTAATTTTTCATTAGCTAAAACGTTTTTTTTAACATGACTATGCAGTAAAAATTTTTGGTGAGCTTTATTTATATTTGCTATAAATATCATCGCAGTAAATTACACCTGCCTGCAAGTTCAAGAATCTTTAATTATGTTACTATTTGTACTTGGAACATTGCTAGTATGGTGCATTTAGAAACACTTGAATTATTGTGCAGACATTTTATTACAACCAGCTCGTAAAATAAATTTTATATTCCTTTCCAAATCAACCTCCCCCTTTTAAAGTTGTCTTAGCCAGGGAATTCCTGTCAATCGTTCCCTTCAAATATATTAAACTTAAAAAGGTTTTTCACCGTATAATTTACTGACATTGCCATGTGATAATGCGAAACTACTCTTATGTATACGATTTAGGATATAATAATGTTATGGAGAGTATTATATTTATATATTTGGCCTGCCATTTTGGTATCCAGTGCATCTGGAAAGGTATTGATCCATACTCTTACCTCACAAAAACTTATTACAAAAAAAAAAAAAAATTTATTATTACAGCTCTCAAATTTGCATTTATATTTGTTTTCTTAGAAAAAACAAACGAAGAGTGTGCTGTCACTGTGATTGTAGAAAAGTGAATTTTTTAGCAGACTGGAAATTGCGGGTGTAAAAACTCTCACTACACAAATGCGCATGCATGCTGTTGAAAGCAGCTGCCACAATGCAGCAAGGCCGGGTGTCAGTTGCATGGTATTCATTAGGATCGAGCACTGCAATCCGCCTTCAGTCCCGAACGTTCTCTAAAATTTCCATAATAAAGCAGTGCTTGCATCAGATGGTTATCGCTCCGACATTCACAGTGTTGCGCTGAGTAAACGATGCACGTGCCAATAAGGGTCGCAATCATCTGTTATTTATGCTGCCCTAATGACACTATGCGTGCTTAGCACCGATGCAGTGTCTTAAATTACCCTGATGTAACATCTCTGTGATACAGAGTCGCATGTGGGTGCGAAGAGCATTCCCCTCTGGACTCGCCCTTCACCGACCTCTACAGTCTTTCCCCCACCAAAACAGACCATCTCCCCCACCACCACTTCCTCACACACCCACTACCCTCAACATCCCCTCATCGCCACTTCATAGTGAAATAAAACACACCTGATAGTCTTGCTAAGAAATATGTTAATAAAATTGAAAAAGCATTTNTGGTTTCCTCCCTCCCTTCTAGATTTCAAACACCCAATAAAACCACCTCGTGCCTGAGACGAAATAGTTCAGAGTTGTGAGGATTACGTAGGAGGGGAACGGTCCATCACGAAATACTATGTTAACTCCTGACAACTGCTGAAGACTGATCACGATCGAGCCAAATTATTGACACGGGGAGAAGGGAGGGCTGNCAATAAAATCTTTCACGTGCATCGGTCCACACAGAAAATACACTGAGTCTCACACCTCCCCCATAGATCCATTGACCAATAAAATAACGACATCTATGCACCGAACTAATTCCCTATGTATCAATCCATTACCAGTTCGTATTATTCACATATGTATCATTTCGCTGCCAGATAGTAAAATGCAGTTCATTGGTTTCCTCCCTCCCTTCTAGATTTCAAACACCCAATAAAACCACCTCGTGCCTGAGACGAAATAGTTCAGAGTGGTGAGGATTACGTAGGAGGGGAACGGTCCATCACGAAATACTATGTTAACTCCTGACAACTGCTGAAGACTGATCACGATCGAGCCAAATTATTGACACGGGGAGAAGGGAGGGCTGAACAGTATATAAGACCAAGTGTCCGCGGTTTGCCATCTTTCTGTGTCGTGTTATCATCGTCGTTAGAAGCATCCTGCGATCCGTGGTTATACCCACAGCATCTGCCTATGATACAGAGAGTAAGTACTCACTTTTATTTAATTATAGTGAAATAATGCAAGCAGATAGACAGCCGCCGCTGCAGTCAAAACCGCCTGGCCACAGGGGCCGTGCATGATTTTATCATGAAGGAAGGTGGGTTCATACAAGTGTACTACGGTGGCGACAGCTAGTTGAAGGGTTGGTGTTGGCAGAGGGGCGCAGTTCTGAGTGTGTGTAATGATAACAACTGCCGTGCGGCCTTGGATGCTGTGCATCATTTGCGTGTAAAAATGTCATGTGTTTAACAAAACCTAATAAAATTTATTTTATTCACATGCGTGTGCTTGCCGAAGGAAACAGAAGCCACTTACTAATTAATGATCGATAGGGACTTAATTTTCTAGGTGAATTAAAATTCGCCAACGATAATATGTAATAAATATTAAATCAATAAATCCGCAATTTATATTAATAAATCTTGTTTCTAGCTAAAATTTTCCATAATCGAACTGTGTTTGTGATACATCGCCAACCGTCCTTAAGGGTTGTCTGTCAAAAATGGTACAAATATCACAGTGATACTGGCATAAAACACAGCTTAAGAAAATATTTTTCGCTCCACGCACTCCACAATTACCTCCGCACACAATGCAATCACCTCCGCAAGCTCTGAAATCCCGATTTATGAAGAATGTTTATACCACATAAGGCCTCAAGGGTGAATATGGAGTTTCTGTGAATGAAGATCAATACATCCCCCGATGCAGTGGGTACCAAAGTGGCAGGCCGAAATTATTTAAGTTGTTTTTATAAAATAAATTATTTAATTTAATGGAATTATGATCTACAACGACACACTAAACCGATATGATTATTAACAATCCAAGATAGTAAGCCCAATAATTTTTATTTTTTTATAATTCATTATTTAAAATTTTTTATTAGAATGATTTTTATTACACTAATTTTTAAGGATGTCGAGGGGAAGAATATTCAACATGGCATAAAGCTCTGGTCATGACGCCTACCAATATGGCACATGGCACCGACCAACATGGCCACCACATGCGTCTACCAAGATGGTGGTAAACTCCAACCTCTTGATGCCTGATGCATGTCCCAAAACCGGCTAATAAACACTACTTCCGTCCAGGGACGGCACACGCAGGTACGATGATAAAATATTTAATACGTAATTAATTGAAAGAAACTGTCATCAGATATAATAGAAAATGATCTATGGATAAAAACATGATTTACGCATTAAAAAAATTTGCTTGCCTAAATGTCAAAATTATTATTATTTTTTAAAATTTTACTTATTGATACGCCACCTTTCTTCTTGCTTGTAGACTTAACTAATACCATATTAAATATTTTAGCAACATAAATTATCTTCAAATGCAGAACACCCTAGTCTTACGCAGTATTCAAACCATAAGCTGGTACACCGAAAATCACGCCATGTCATCTCCAAACACGGAGATATTTTCCTGGATTAACAATACAAAGCTATACAACAAGACTGCAGTGGTGATTTTGTTAGAAAGTAATATGACTTTTTAGTTATTTGCTGTCAGTGCGATAGTGTTAATATTTAAGCACAACGCTGTTCCAATAACACGTTTCTTTATCTGAAATAAAAACAAATCTGGTATCTTATTACAATGACCGTAGAAGTTCATACGGGACACGGGATTATTCCGACTTTCATCTGCTTAGCGCCCTGGCCGTTTGTCAGCAGACCCACAGAGTTTTACGATTATTTCGCAGTACCGTTATGTGTTACAACTTTCCCTGCAGGGCAAAAACAAAGGGTTATGGAACACCAGGACATTTCATACCTTACAAAACAAAGCGTACTTGAGAAAGGGATATGACCTTCTTTGAAATTGCATTCCGAATATGCTGGGCAACATTTTATTTCAAGTGATAAAGTTACTAGTAGGGACGAGCGAGTATTTTTAGAGGTTGGGAGGGTCCACGAATATTTGTGAGACAGAAACATAAAGTACAAATTTTATGTCTCTTTTTCATAGACTAACAATATTCATAACATAAATTGTACGGAATGGGGGGTGGTACTTCTGGAGAATTCCACCCAGGAAAGTAAAACCACTTGCGAAAAACCTGCTTTACAAAACGAAGGGATAAAACACACAACCCTTTAAAACACGCACAGTTGTGGGATATGGAAGTCTGAGATGTGAAAATATGCAGAGTAGTTTTGATATTTACAGTAGTGTTTGACATGATTTATTGTGGTGTAAAATGTGTTAGCAGGCGTTTATTTAGTATCCATCTTGTGTTTATTTTCTCATAAAGGACAACAAGAAATCATTTTAATAAAAACTAACAGAACTACCCGACGTTGCCTGAGCATTGGAAAGCAATGGGAGATACAGACACCGGTTTAGGGGTGTCTGGCNGGGGGGATGTAGGGGTGTCACAATTTTGGCGTACACGGTATTTAAAGTTGGGTACTGAATGGTACGGGTACCAAATTTGGTCCAGGTCAGTAGAAAGGTGTAGAATTAAGCTACACGACTCCATTTTTAGTTTTTTGGGCCCAGTGAGAAACCGGAGCACATTTTGGTGTACATAGTATTTATTTTAAATTCGATACTGAAGTGCATCCCTGACAAATTTTGTTCAGATCCGTTGAAAGGTGTAAAATTTAGATACACGACCCCGTATTTGGGATTTCGGTGTTTTGGGCCAAATTTAATAAACGGTTTCAACATTGCCGAGTGATATTTAGTCGATGATAAGAAATAATTTCCATAGCACTGGACCTCACACTTTCTAGTACCAGTCTGGCAACACTCTCGGAACTTGCATCGCATTTTCATTGTTCAATTACTAACAATTGGCAACAAGTAGCAATACAGCGAGGACGAACGTTGACACACCCTACGTTTTATTACAATATGGCTGAATCTAGATAAAATAAGTACGATTGTCTGTGGCCTGTTCTCACCACAGAATACGTAAGAATACAGAGATAAAGCAACCACTTGTACCGCGAATTCCAGCCTCACACGCCAGTAAAATGGCGTCACTGACCAGCAAAATGTTGGAATGCCGTTCGCCAATCAGTGCCTGGTAACCCACGCGCTAGCTGGCAGCCCTGCCAATAAGGACATTTTCCTCAGTATGCAGTAGCCAATCAGACAGAAGGCCAGTTACCACAGCCTCACGCACACACTAATATCGAGAGAATTAAAACTGCTCCAAATCAGCGAATGTCACTGCATGTATGTTGAAACTGCTTTACTGAGTTCATTAAAAGTCAACTCATAATTTTGGTTACCGCTATTTACCAAGGTAATCGTGATTTTCACTGATTGCTAGTGAATTGCAGTGACCCGGTAGTAAAATCTTAGTGAAGTCCACTGATTCGCTGGCAGGCAAGAGCTCATTAACTGAATGTCCAGTAAAATAATTATACTTATAGAAATCACTGATTCTAATGTAGAGTGTAACCAATCAGCAAACGGGTATCCCCACGTCGAAGGAACGGCCACGCTGTTTAGTTTCTGTGTAATTTTCTACTCCGTGTCCTGCCCGTGGTTACCGCGCATGCATTTGTAAACGACCAGCAAGCCTACAATTGCGCATGTGCGTTTTCACGCATACGTTTTCAACGTAGAACTCTTATTTAACAAGACCGCGAAAACTAACCCAGGATAGGAGGGGTGTACGTGATTTTATAGTCTAAAATAACCTCACCCAAACTAAGATTTGATCTTATCAGGTTGGAAAGCTCATCGCCTTAGTTTGGCAATCAAAATTTTAACTTTTCATCACCAGGTGAGCGCTAGTGTCGCATGTGTAGCAGACCTTCACTATTTTCTATCTTAAGAAACAAAATGATTGCAAAAATCATAATTCTAACATTAAATAACTTCGTAACTAAATAAATTTTTTTCTCTTTTATAATTCATCTAGCTTAAAATTTAAATTTCCAATAACAAAATCTCCCATAAGATATATCGTTTTGTTCAAAACTTGAGTCGAGCTAACGACACGTATAATTACATATATTACTAGTTGATTTAGTTTTTTTTCTCGCCGTTTTAAATAACTTGTATAGCATGTGCATAAGAAGGGCGTTTTCATAAGTGAATACGCAGTATCTATGACGAAGGCTGTTCAAAGGAGCTCATAACAAAATACTTTTGAAATCCCTAGCGTAAACGAATAATGTTATGACGTGAACAGTGACTATAGAGTTCTTAAAATAATAATAGTAGCTAAAAATAATGTTTATTTTTATATCCTTACGAGTTTCATGTTTTAAAGTGATAGTGATCGTGTTTTTTTTACAGTTAACGAAGTGTTTAAGTACTATTGACAAATATGAGTATATTTTTGTCAAACATCTTGAAATTTTTGATCTGCTTATGAATACTAAAACTTAGGTACACGGCAGAGGTAATGTTTACACGAGGCAGAAAAATACACGGTAGGGAGGAACAGATATGATGTACTAGACTTCTTAATCAGTGGCGGAGTCCGCAACCTCTGTCAAGGTGGTACTGCGCACGTGGACGCCAGCAGTAAACATTTTTACCCCGTGCGATGTTGTTCGCGAGCAACGTCTTTCGAAGGCAGAAGTTCGTGATATCATGCTGACTCGGATATTAAAACATGAAGTTTCGGATGGCGGTTCCCCGGAGAAGCTCGCCGACCTCCCGTGGCGCAGTCGGTCTGAGGTGTGGGAGGTTCAGGGTTCGAATCCTAGGTAAGGTGTTGGTTTAAGTTAGGCGATATGATAGTTTGTAAGCCGCCTCCTGATAATCCTTCAGGCATAACACCGGGGGACGTTAATAAGCCCTTTCCAATCCCAATTCCAGTGAAAGCTTGGTCCGCTGCGGCAGGGAAACACGAAAAGAAGGGAAAGCGATGAGAACCATACACAGATGAAGATTACGCCCTTCGTACCAAAGAGAAGAAAGCCTTTCAAGTGGTATAGGTCCGGAAATACTTCATTCCATAGTCAGGAACCACATTCTTCTACGTTATGTACCTTTATTGAAAAATCATTTATTCGTATAATTTTTAGGTACTTTGGTACTGCCCTTCTTGAATTATTACACTTGTTAAATACCAACACATTGAATGTGTAACAGTCAATTTTACCTCGATCAAAACTCTCGAATTTTACACGGGGGAAATTTTCAACGACGTTTTTTGTTTTTAAACCAAGCTAACGGCGCAATGAGTACTGCAGTTTTCTAATAAGTAAGTGTGTGCGGATTTTTGCGTGGGCTTTAAAGGTTCAGTTTTGTGGGTGAGGGACCCTTCAATTTCTCCTTCCTTCTTCCTCTAATAGCCCATACGTTGTTGTATGTAATTAAAATTTAAAGTTCGCTCATATGATTTACGCGGTAGTATTTTTGTGGTGCAATTGTTCAAGTATTTTAAAACTGAATTTCCTTTCCAGAACTTACATAAACGAGATGAAATTAATTCTTGCATTTTGAGATGCCATTCCTATTTTGAACGCCCCGTTTCGCCGTATTTTTTGCCTGAGTACCAACGTGATTTTGTACGTCTGCCTGTCACAGAGGTTTCTCACTGCGGAAATTATAATTTCCGACCTTTGAAACTGCATCTGAAAGCAGCACAGTTGATCTAAGCAGTGGTGGTTAGCAGCAACGACGGCTAGGTGAGAATGGTGCGATGGGTCTGCCATCAACCAGCAATCCGGCAGCGCTCCTGCCTCGTCGAAGCACAGTTCTCTACTGCCGGGGAGCACCGAGTGTCCCGCCTCAGCGTTGCCAGTCACGTGACGTCACTAGGTATGCTGTTCTGCCGTGCTGTTACGACGTCGGGGTAAAATGCGCGTGCGAGTACTGCGAATACGTTGTCCTGATTAGATGAATATAAATTGCCTTTGTCGCCAATATATGTATTTCTCAGAGACTCCAGAAGGTTTTGTGGTCAATTTTTGGACTATAAAGAGCCCGGAAAAGTCATTCATAGAGGTCAGAATGTCAGACGACCGGGCCGGTCAGCATGAGTTTCAGCTGAGGAAGAAAGAGAAGATGATGACTAGCAGAGGAAAAAGGCAATTTCTCGTGCTTAGATAAGTTTTTGATTGTAAAGAAAAAAATGTAAAAGTACGATTGGGAGATTGATATTTTAGAGCACTTTATAATATTGGTCAGTAGTAGGATTATCTTCCTTCTGGGCCATAATTAATGAGAAGAATTCAGGATTCGTCCACCATCTTGGATGACATTAACTCCTGATCTGTCATTCTGGTCGGTCAGCGGCCATTTTACCAACAAAATCACTTGTTTTACACCAAAATCACTTCAGACATAAATTATTTTACCAAAAAATCACTTTCCCCTCAAAGTTTTTCTTTTTTCCCCCAGCTATCATAAAATTCCAAACATTTGTGGGAAAAAGTGCTTTCTTCTCAACGTGGCTGACTGATTCCTCGTTGGGGCTGAGGTATCCCAAACATCAGCCACAATAAAAATCTGAGAAATCAATAACATAATTTTTAATTTTTTTTAAATTAAATAAATTTTAATAATGAAAATATTTAATGGCGTCTGTATTGAGTGTTATATATCACCGGACTTATATTTTCAAGTCTCATACGATAATGATGTCACATCAGTTATGTAACCCAATGTAAAGAAAACCATATTGTATTTAGGAGGTATGTCCCTACTCGCCATTCATTTAAAAACTCAGTACCGTCACCCCACGTTACCAACATCCCTCACCCACACCTCAACCACAATACAATCTCGTAACCCCACCTTAACCCCTTTCATACTACCCCCTCACCTGACCAACCCTACAAGCCCCTTTTTTCTATTAAAGTATCTAACAATTAAAGCGATTTATATCACTGCCCCCAAAATCGTCGTCGGAAATTATATTGAAAGTATCAACACATTCATTACCCCCCTCCCCCCTTTATGCACTCAAACCTCACCACCACCTCACATCCCAAGACATGTCATCCTCTAAACTAACGACCGTGACTCATTCCCCACCCCCACCCAACAGCAAAGCGTCTCGAAAAGCGTCGACCGCCCCCAGTCTCCCTTCCCATTTCTCCTGACCAGCAACTTTTCTCACACCACTCTCGCGGTCAGGCAGCTGGCCTACCATGTCAAATCAATCGTTAAACGATCAAACATCTACAAATCGACGAATTTATAAATAGTTTAAATTATTTTATTTAAATTTTGTATATATAATGTTTGGAAAATGCAGAAATCTTTAGAAATTTATATTAATGTATCGAAAATGAATTTTAATGCAAAATCAATTTAGAAAATTTAAATCATTATAAATATTACACTTTTCTGTGGCAGCTGGTGACATACAAAAAAATAAAATATTCTCACCGAGAAATGGGGATTTGAAGTCACAAACTCACAAATGGGGACGCTTGCTCTAACCACTGAGCTATGGAAGTGACAACGATACTAGATGCTTAAATGTTGTATAGCAGAAATCCTAAGAAAGAAGCTGCATTCAATCGTATAATTACGTTAGTGTATTAACCATTTTGATATATAATTTTTATATTTATTTTCACTCAATGCATATGTGACTCATAACCGAATTTATAGAAGAGATTTTTTCAGTTTAAATGCATAGTATTTAAAATTTTTAAAATTTTTTGAAGGCAAATGGTATATTAAAACATTTCGTTATTTTCAGTCGGGGTCTGAATCATATGTGCCTATGCTCAAATTGAATGTTTTCCTATATTATTTTTAATAATAATGTAGCAGACCACACATTTTCGGGATTCGCTGGGGATCAGCGGACATGTCCCCTCACCACATCCCTAGTCAATCTCACCTCACCCTCTTCCCTCCACCAAGCCAGTACAATTATTATAAAAAATCGCAGAAATCGAAAATAAGCCTAACAAATCTAAGAACATATAAAGTTACCCTACCCTACCCCTCGTTCATACCACCACCCCCACCTCATACCTCTCTACCACCAACACTGGGAATTATTCTAAAATAAAAATAAAAATCTAATGTATTGAAACTTGCAATATAATTTCCGACGAACGAAAATTTATGGCGGCAGTGATATAAATAGCTTTAATTGTTAGATATTTTTTTTTATAAGAAAGGGGCTTGAAGGGTGTTTAAGCGAGGGGGTAGTTGGAAAGGGGGAAAGGTGAGGTGACGAGATTGTATAGCGGTTGAGGTGTAGGTGAGGGCTGTTGGTAACGTGGAGTGACGGTACTGAGTTTTGAAATGGAAGGCGAGTAGGGACATACCTCCTAAATACAATATGGTTTTCCTGACATTGAGTTACATAATTGATATATCATGATCGAATGTAACTTGAAAAGACAAGTCCGGCGATATATAAAACTTAATATAGACGACTTTAAATTTGTTAGTTATAAAAATATATTTTAATTTACAAAAGTTACTTTTAAAATAATTTATCTGCTCAGATTTTTTATTGTGGCTTACGTTCGGGATACCTCAGCCACTATGAGGAGGGATTATGGGGAATGATGTGCATGGTCTTGAGAGACGAGTGTAAAGTAAAATTTTTAGGGTAAAAGTGATTAATGGGTAAAGTTATTGAAATCTGAAATTATATTTGTGGTCAAACAAGTGATGTTGTTGGTAAAATGGCCGCTGACCAACCGAAATGGCAGAGCAGGAGTTTCTGTCATCCTAGATGGCGAACGAATCCTGAATCCTACTCATGAGTCATGCCCCACAAGGAAGATAATTCGACTACTTTTGTCTTTATTGTAATCATGGGGCGATTATGTATACTATATTATTTACTGGTAAAATTATAATTGTAACCATGTCAATAGGTATTCATTGGTTTGTTATATCAATGTTTATTCATTATTATTACTCATTTTGTATTAAATTCATTATTAAACGTCATCATTGTCATTCGCAAACATGCTGAAGCACAAGTAACGATTGTAAAAAAACCAACTGTCACAGCCGGGAATTGAATCCGGACCTAGCAGTGCTGTCAGGATTCAGCGATTGCGCCATGGGCTGTAGCACGGCAGGATTGCATAACTTCACAATCCGCAGGCTTAGGAGAATCATCCGGTATACGATTTTGCAGATTTTACAAGAAAACTACATGTAGTTCTACAAAGGATTTTCTTGGTAACTAGGTTTACAAAGATTTTTTTGTAAAAAACGTTAAATTTTTTACATTGTACCTACCTATTCCCGCATTTGCATTTCATCGTTGATCCATCTAAAGGTCTCATGTTGTGTCATTACTTAGGGATGACGGACAAGTACAGGTTCTACCTCTAATTACGGTTGCCATGTATGTGTTACCTGGCCCCTTCCCTCTTCGTCTAAAGTTCACTTCTTAATGCGCATTATTGTTACGTGGAATATTCTTCTCAAGTGACAAAACGAGCTGTATTGCGCAATGGTCTAAGCAAGGCAAATGATGAGCTCAACTGTATCTGGCCATGAGGAATATCCCTTTAAGTGGGAAGAGGGAAAATTATGATTTCCATAGAATACGACGAAAGTTGTTTCGGAGGGAAATAAGAAAGTCTTAAGGACTCTGCTTACCAATCTTGCTGTCACTGAGTAAATGGCGATTCAGTGTGAAAGATATTCCTTCTTAATGCACCGAAACGTTTCAATCAAACAAATTTATTCTATGTGACATTTCTTTTAGAATACGAAAAGTTAAGAAATCTTGCAATCTTCTTTATTAATTTTTTCTACAATTTTCGATTTCAGTTTATGGTTTAAAAAATAATAGCAAGATAATTTTTTATTTTTTTTTATTTCTTAACGTGGCATTATTTTTGGACAAAGTTGCGTTGAATATTGTATTGTTTGTAAGAGTTATTATTAAACCTGATGCTTTAAGAAGGAATTTCTTGAACATTGATTCTGTATTAAAACTCCGTGGCTATAGGTTTGGTATGGCAGAGAGCGCAACGTATCGTCGACAGCGACGTCATCAGTGACTGAAGAAGTGTTGTGCAGACACACAGGAACTGGGAAGGAATCGGCCGTGTTTTCAGCAAGGAACAATCCCGGCTTCTGCCTGGAGGGATTCCGGGCAACCACGGAGAACTGAGACCGGGACGTCTGAAAAAGAAACTCGAACACGTGTCTTCCCGAATGTAAGACAATTGGTTTATCACTGCGAAACCTCTCTCTGTTTGTCGGAGGGAGGCAGATCACGGAAGCACATCTTTTTTAGAATATCGCCCCTGACTTAACCCCTTCTGTCTGAGATAATTATGTGATTTTAGACGTTCCAACAAAGACGTATTTTGTCTGACAGTGTACAAGGATCAGAGAAACGCTTTGTTAAATGTCGGTGTATAGTCTATTCGCGATTTTGTCACACTTTTTGGATATAACATTTAAGAGATCACCCCACGTATAAAGTGTTCGTTTACCATGCATCACAAGCGTACATACGTCTGTTTACATGAAATAACCTTATTTTTAGTTAAATTAAACTTTTAATTTTACATCTTCTATAAATTATTATATTTTCTTTATAATAAATATAAACTAAAACAGTGAGGAAACAAGGGTGTTTGTAATGCCCAATAAAAAATAGATCTTATAAAAAAAATTATTCAACTGAGTGCGCACGAATACTGTGCTTCGTCTCTCTAGTGTAATATTCTGGACTAGGTTAAGCTTTGCTAGCATGGGGCGGTGGAATATCCTGGAAGTAGATCTTTAGCAGGGCTTGCTTCAGAAATGTTAGAAGTAACCGTTCATTGACTATAATGAATTGAGAACATTTTTAATGCTTCTTTTAGTAACAGTTCATGAGACAGCGCACGGTAGTTTTAACCACAAATAGTCTCTCTTACGACGTGAATAACTTACCATGTTGGACTGTTTTCCACTGTATACAGCATGCATCATCAAATTATCTTCCTGTGCAACGCCCCGCATATAGGACACTAAAAATAAAATATTTTGAATCCGGTGCTGTAATTTGCCTCCGGTATTTTTTTAGAAAGGGTCAGTGAACAACAAGTTTGGTTTCGTTTGCGTTACGGATAATTTATTCAAGCGTAACACTGAATATGTAAACATTACTTTTAAGCTGAATATTAGACCGGCGCAAGAGACGCGCAAGCCATTATAAGCTATGAAGCATTACGGATTCTTCCACGCCAAAGGCTTTTATCCTTTGCAGGGAATGGAATTATTGGCGTATTAAACGGAACAAAGGAATAAAGGGCCTATTAAACATGGCATTTTTTAGCACAAAAATTTTTGGTGCAGGGCTGGAATAATCTTCGGTAGTAAAATTGTTTTACCTTAGATATTTTCGAACGTAAAATGCGTATTGTTTAAAATTTTGGACAAATTTGTTGTTATCAGCAGTTAAATGCGTCCGTGTAGCTATTTGTGTTTGTGAATTTGTTGCTTCTATTAAGCGGGATACGCATGAGTTGGTCCCAGATTGCTAACCAACCGCTAAATTTCGAGGCGACAACTACAAACGTAATTAATTGTTTAATTGGGTAGGCACTGGCTACAGTACACAAGGTTAAAACATGGAAAACATTTTATTGGTGAAAATTATTTCCACTTGAAATCGGCCGTATATGGGTATGTGTGTATTTCCTTCAACAAAACATTTTTTTTATTCACAATCCCAATGAAACTTGTCATACGTCAAACTTATCTCTCGTAGGGGTGCCTTTAAGTTGACGTCACTGCGGGTCTGGTACGAGTCGTTTCCAGACTCTAAATCTGTGTCAGTAATTTCTAACAGTGGAATTATTCTGACTGAATCTTAAGATAATGAATTGTTACCTGCTGCTCAATCAGTGGGGTGCACAGAGTTTTAATGCCAGGTATGTGTGAGTGGCCAGGAATCAGTATAAATCACTGTTTAATCAGGGAATGAAAACAACTAAAGAAATTAATATAATTTTACTGATTACAATGGAGCAGATTCAAAAGATCTGCAGTCAAATTAACATAATTGGATCAGTTTTATAAAACGCATCTGTTAAAAAGAATGTTGCAGTAAGCCCCAAACCTTAGGTGTGTAAATTCTGTAACATTACTGCTTACAGCAATTGAAATAACCACATATTTCAATATCCTTCATTTCTGCTGGCACGGTGATTGCTCGTCATCACTGGTTTTGAGTTTCTTTATGTTTAATTAAATTTTTCATTTCATTGGATCTTCAAACGTTTTGTCATAGCTGGCGTGGTTCTGTGAGTAATTTTTCCTACGAACTTCATATTTACATTTCATGACGCTACATCGGCAACCATTTGCTTGAGGTTAAGATTTCTGTATGAAGTACTGCGTACTTACAATCAGTGAACCTAACAGGACGCGACATATATTTCAAACGACTATAAGTAACTTTCGATTTTTATGCAGACCGTCGGTCCAATCAGCTTCAGCGTCACTGAGCGGTATCCTATGGGTAAAGTTCCCGCAATATGGCCAATCATGAAGCTGTTGTTAAACCGAAGCAACAAGGTTGAACATAAGCCACACCGTACCAGTACCATTGTGACGTACCGTTTTACGAGTATTTTTACTTCCACATAAAGCGCTTCTGGCATCGTCAAATGTTTCTGAAATGTCTTATTCAAATTTTTTTTGCACTGCATGTTACTGTATTTGAAAACTTCGGAGCTTTCATTATAATTGTTTTGCTGGACAGCGGAAGGCTGAACGACTAGTTCTGGACCGCTTGTTCAGCAGCTCTCTTTCTCTGCAGACTAGGCCTCGGGTGTTTTCCGCTAGAATGCCAAATGTTAAAATTAATTTAATTTCAAAGAAATACCAATATAATTATTGGTAATGATTAACTTGAAACATAAAATAATTTTCAATAGTTTTCGACGAGCAGATTTTGATTAGGTAATTTGATAATGACAATGCGTGGAAATTTTTTTCTTATGGCCTCTTGTTAAAGGTGTGCCAACCATATGGCTTCGCTCTTTCTGAGAATATGCAGGTAAAATTTTTAAGTAACAAGACATTAAAATTTTAAAATTCATATTTCCAAAATTACAAAAGAAAGAATTTAAAATACTTTTTGAGGTAATTAAAAAACTATCTACCCATTCCGTAGGTCAAATTACATGTAAAAGGTAATTTTTTCATTTGGCACGTCCACGTGGAAAATGATTATCCTCTTAATACGTCTATAAAATATGTACTTATCCAATTACTTTATCCAAGTAAAATACATTAATCCTCTTAGTGATGACAAAAAAAGTTTGTATAAATCCATTATATCCACGTTAAAGGTATTTATCCTTTTGGTTCGTCCATATAAAAGGTATTTATACTCCGAGCACGTCTACAATGAGGGTATGTAAACTTGCAATGTGATACCATAACAGGCGTCTATGCTGTTAGAATGTAGGACAAATGATTCGCGCAACTTTTCAAAGGCGTTTTCCTTTACTAGAGCTTACATCGTGTCCAAATGTCGAGCCACAATCGGATTTCTATAAAACAATTATCGCCATTCCAAATCGTTTAGTTTCGGTTCAAACAGAGAGTGCCAAGTAGTCAAGAGAGGGCCTTTCTTTCATTTGGTTACTTTCCTCCCGACTACAATCAATGCACTTTTTTACGGTCTTCACTACGTAGAAGCGATATACTCTTTTATACAAGAGTTCTCTTAGTGAGAGTTCGTTTGCAATCACTACCAAGGCAACAGTTCCCGGAAGCCATTACTCTGCATTAAATATGAACTGTGATGCAAGTTTTTTTTTACATAGCATGAACGTGCTGATATAACCACAACAAATGATTTATCTTTCCAATCGATTTTGGGTAGCGTCCCTCCAATTGAAGTAAAGGCGTTCTTGTATTAAGGTTATCACACTCAGTACGTTGCGATAGCTACGTAAATCAATGTGACAATTGCGAAAGCATCTCAACCCACAAATAGTGTTTTATGCATACCGGATGTTTATCGTTCATGAACGTACCCGGCATAACGAAGTAAGGCCATCCTATTTANAAAAAATTAAAAAAAAAAAAAAAAAAAAAAAAAAAAACTTTTCCCGAAACACTTAAACTTTTTAGATGTGTGGCGTTATTTACGCACGGCCAAAAAATTTTAATTTTTCATTGTTGTTGCAGTATCACTTGTCAAAATGGCTCTTTCTTTGAGACAAATAAATCTAAAGCAACACATTTGCTCAAATTAATAATTTATACTGGAACTATTGTCACAAAATACTTTAAGATATGTATGCAATCTGACAATTTTTTTTAACATTTTTGTTAAATGTGGGAAATAAAGAAATCTTAGCTATCACTTATTTTCGATCGGCTCTAAATTTTCATAATATAACTTTCTTTTGTTTTGCGTATTTAGAAATAACTTGAGGCAATGACTTTTATATTCCATTATCAATTTTTGCATACGTTTTACACTATTTAATTATTGTGTATAGACATGTAAATATTATGGATTTGACTTATGTCCATGCTAATGGAATATCAGTGTTATGTAAAATGTATTACATAAATAGTTTACAAAATGAATTGCAACATAGGTAAAATATAAAATAGATAGTGAATTATTTTACATCCGGGACAAATCTAATAGCATTATAAGAATATTAGTCTAAGAGTTGGCCCAAACTCACGCCCTCCTGTTAACATTTGGAGCTGCAGCTCCACTCTCTGACCAAGCACAGTACGCTGTGAATAATTAGCTGCGTGGTTCGTAACTTCAGGACCATGTTTGCGGATAGTTGTAGCCTGAGGTAACTACACAAATCCCCCGAGCACTCAAGAATACAAAGTACGGCTATCAAGGTATCCATTTCAACTGTTCTATCATCACACACCGAGTTCAGATATTTTTGTTTGAGCTGGAAATTAATCTGTGTATGATTTAAGATAAGTTATATTCCCGTAGTGAATTCCCTCGCGTAACATCAAAATATTTTTCATATATCCATCAATATTGGAATTTCAAATGTCTAAATCCCTGCCATATTCTATAAACATTCATTTTAAAAAGTAACATTACTTTTGAACCAAATAATTTTTATTAGTAACTAGCAAGCCGGCCCGTCTTTACCCAGGTACAATTGAGTTTTAAAGTGATACACTAATAAATAAATAAGAAAATACAATTTATTTATACGAAAACAGAATTATAAAATTACACTTTATTGGTCTAGGTTTTTAACTGATTACGGCAACCGAAAAGGAAAGAAAATTTTTTTACCTGATAGCCAAGAAGTAAGGTATTGTTTTTGGAGTGTATTTGTGTAACTATCGCGTAGTTACCACATTTCCGCTTTCCAGCGTCGATGTATGAAAATCAAAACGTGAGTTTCATCAATTTGTAGCTTTTGAAAAATGTGTACCTAGGTACTACTTTTTTAGCTTGGCTGAAGGATCTAATCAATCACCAAAGTTAAGCAACGTTCCTAGCGGCACACATTAGGATAAGTGACCATTTAGCGGCATAACATCTGAACGCTTCCGAGCTTCGGAGGGCACGTTAAATATTCGGTCCCGGTTTTTATCGATTGATTGCAGTCGTTAAGCCATTTCAGAGGTCCTTAGGCAGCCTGATAAACTCTGACACCAGAGGAAAAAAATATTTATGTCACGTTCCCAGCCGTTGCAGAATTAGGTTTTGTTGTTATTCCAAAGGAACCGTACAATTTTCCGGGATTAAAAGTATCCTATGGGGTGTTCCAGGACCTAAAGTACGTAAATGCCAAATTTCATCAAAATCCGTTCAGCCGTTATGGAACTGAGTGGTAACAAACATACACACACACACACAGACTTTCGTATTTATAATATTAGTAGGATATATGTATAAAAATTCTGTTCAGAAGATTTAATAACAAGCGACGTTAAGAAATATACGTGAGCTGTATCTCTGCAAGTGTCGTTAAGAAAACGGATATTACACTATCATTAATACTCTTTTACAAATTTCTCTCTTTCGATTCCACGAATCTTAAGCTATGTTGGAATGGAATATTTAATATATTAGTATTTTAGTATTCAGTAGCGTTCAGTTAATATGCCGTCGTTAGTCACTTGTTCGGCGATAATTGCGATTTGGTAATTTAGTATTTTGTAAGTGTTGTTACATACTAAATACTAGAATACCAAATTAAAAACTAATTACTAGAATACCAAATACTTCATCATTTTAGTATTTTTATTCGGGTCACGTGATATTTTAGTATAAAATAAATGTGCCAATTCCAACACGGCCTTAAACGAATTGCTGGTTAAACTAAAACTTAAACCGCCATCTTTAAAATAGACTCTTTCGAGGCGAGCTGATCAAAACTACATCTCGGTTACTTCGTACAACGAAAATATTAAGAGAAAGCGCATCTTGATAGCCAGATAAGATATGTCAGAATGCGAATAGATAATTAGTTGAAATTTGATGGTAAAGTATTGAAGAAGTTACAAAATAATATTTTTGCTTCAACTGGTTTCCTCCTATATGTTTCTTTATACTCGGTTACCCACAACATAGTGAAACAGCGCAGGACGTAATTAGTCGTCTCTGTAGTTTTTACTTTTACATTGTAAGATACCTGTCGTATTGCAAGGCAACAAGTAAGTTGTGATAGTTTTTTTCTAGACGTTGTTTATATTACTGTGCGCATGTATTGCGAACACGCCAGTCTTACGGGCATGTTGGAGTAAAAAACTTTCCATACTAACGGTTTTTTTAGTAACTAGTATGCTGCAGGATACCTTGATGCCTGATACTTACCTACACACTGTGATAACAGAGGGTAACATAATAAAATGTATCAAAAAAGTAAACAAAGTTCCTATTTTAACCAGGCCAGGTCTCATTACTACCTCTGCAGACACCGACCCCATAGTGGGTTTTTCTGGAAGCAGTAATTAATTTCGTATTAAAAACCAGCACAACACTAACTTGTCAGTTATTAGAATGTACCTAGAGTAATATGAATTAGCGGGGAGGGTGGCGAAGATGATGTAATGAATGTGGATGAGTTGAGCTATACTGCGAGTAAATGAAGGAGGGAAGACAGAAAACTACAGGGTAGATGAAATTGTGTTGTACATCCGATAATTGATTGGCAAGTGTGGATGCTTACAGACTAATTAGACCATGATTGATTAATTGGAATGTGTTCCCTGATGGCCATGTTACTGGCAAGATGAATTCCGCCATTTGGCAGGGAGTGCGCGAATACGAAGTATTCGTGGGGTGGCATTCGAACCTGGGATATACGTATTGTAATTATTTGCAATAATTAAGAAAATTGTTTAAATTATTTTATTAGATTACAGTTCTTTGATTTTTTCAATTTATTTCTCAATTAATTTTAAAAACACATATATAATTTAATTTTTTGACTATTAAATTTTTTCAGGTTTTTTGGAATTTCTCGATATTTATGATTGTTCCTTTTCGAGATCAATGCCATCCAAATTAATAGGAGGTCAAGGTCACTGAAAATCCGTCACACACATCCTGCATGGCCGCTGCATATGTCCATACAACATGGCCGTTGCTCGAGGTCACTGACCTACACCACGCACCTCACCAGCAAACCCAAGACAGAATTGGCCAAATGTTACTACTTAATGAACAACTTCAGAGTCAACGTAGGCAAATGCAGGAATTCAGTTCGTATTAAGTAAGCGGTGTTTGATATTCACAACAAAGACTGCCGACATGTTATACATTTTTTATACTGGGGCTAGAGTGAGATGTGAATTACGTAGTTTGAATACTGACCCAAGTTTCAATAACTTTTTTTTTAGCGAGATTTGTGCATTCTCATATGCAGTTATTACACAGTACTATACTGTCATTAATATAGAAGTGTTACCTAGGAACCTCAATAAAAAAATCCGAAATCATGAAAAAAATAAATTTTTTTCTCCAACCTACATAAAATCGAGCAATTTTTCCGAGGAATGGGAGGAGGTTGAGAAATTCCATAGTTACAGGTAAATATAAACAGAATACTCTGAAAAGGGATGTGAAATAAAGAAACGAGTGTTTATTTTAGAACAGAACAGGGAACCAATAAGAGAAGAAAGGTGAAATTAATCTGAAGCTCAGTCTCTAAAATTGTTACCCGAAGAAAATTAAATACATTTAAATATAAATTCCACCCCTCAGAAGGGTTAAGAACTCTCTGTCTAACTGCTCCCCTTGGGCGATAATGTCCTCAACCAAAATTTAATTGTGACTACCACTGACAAAAGCACATGTGCACTCTCTCCCAAGATCCACAGACTGCCACCTGCTGGAACGCTGAGGACTGCCAAGTATTTACAAGATGACCCGAAGCAATCGATCATCTGACCTTTAATACCTTAATTAAAAAACATTGCTCCCGAAATCGCCAAGCTGTACTACTTGCAGTTAGACACAGCCAGACAACGCAACATTTTGTATCAAATTAGAAGTATCTTAGATTTGTTAACTCTCAAACGAAACGACATATCATACACGCTGAAGGTTTCTGAGGCATACTGAATTAGTAGTTTCTAAATCGTTGTAAAATATGGTAATGCGAATTAAACTGAATTCCTTGGAGAACATAAATACAGCGGTGCTTTGTAAACGCGCCATAAACCAGCATATTTTTGAAACTTTGGGAAGAGTGCGTCTAATAAATTAGTCCTGCTCTATGACGCACTTGGTGTGTTACACTGAGTGCACCGAGATTTACTTTTATCCAGGTGGTAACACACTGAAACGCCAGAGCGTAAATATATATTTATTTTTCTCTTTTTGATACTACGCATTCCCAGGTGGGCAATGGCGCCTTTCTCGCAAATGAAACGCTGAATAAATAAATATACGTGAAATGGAAAAATAAAGCAAAGCAAAAGTTTACATTCACTGTACCATTGACGTCAAAGCTGCGGTGGTAAATATATTCTTAGTTCCCATCTGTGCAATATGAATAATAAAACTCATAGCCCTCGGGAACATGGCTTTTATTGTAGATCCTTAGCAAAGTACGAACCACATTTTCTGTTGAACAGAGCTGATGCACACGCAATATATTAAATATCGGACTTTCATTTCAATTTGGAAGAAAATAATGTGAAAAATTCCTTTAATCACAGCAAAAATAACATGAAAAACCTTACTGCACAAGGAAAGGCTACCGTAATTGTGATTTTGATTTATACAACTGCCAGAGCTTAATTTACTGAAGAGGTGGGCGACTTGCCAAAGAGCAAACTTGGTGTTAAAAATTATAGGATAATAATTAAGTGTGTAAGTGAATGTGGCTTACGAACGGAAAAACGTAGCAATAATTTGAAACAAACGACACTGCTGATATATAATTGCGTCACAATAGTAGTAGGAAATGACTGGTTCTGGTGTGACGTAGAGCGTATAATGGTCGTCTCTTTAGTACACCAAGACAGCTGTTTGATGAATTTCCGAGGTGAGGAAATAACAGTACACCTACATCTACACAAAGATGGGTCTGAAATTTAAGAGAATTAGTAATAAGGTAATAAGATCAGCTTACCGTACCAAACCAGAAGTCAGTACAAGGCGAGCACCCAGAGTGCTAACTAATGAAAATGTGTGTTTCCTTAGAAGTTTGGGGCTGTCGGCCAACAAATATGGAAATGGAAATATTAAATGTAGCCAAGCCAATTGGATTCGAAGAGGCGATCAACAAGGCCAAAATCCACACATACACAGTATGCATTCATTTGCAACGTGCGTAGTGACACACAGTGGAAGTACACAGTGACGGAATTCCGTGACCGTCCCTTTGACGTGCGCGTACCTGCTCTCTGACTGGCTACGCGAAGCTTTCGGAACCGACGACCGTGCCTCATTAGCTGCTGCATGTTGCAACGTGTTACCTATTGTCTTGGCTGCTGGCTGACAAGTAGGTTGCCGGGTCCTGATTGGCGAACGGCGCTCTAACATTCTGCTGGTCTGCGGCATTAGTGACGTTTTCATTAACTGCTCCGTAGCCTGTTGTACACCCAGCTTCCGCTGCTCGACAACTGCAATTTGTTCCGCAGATGTGCTTCATTCTTCTCGCGTCGTCCTTAATAAAGAGAGTTCCGTCTTCATCATGTTGATTAATAGTGTTCGAATTCTGAAGCTTATGAACTCAATTCGTTTTAACTACTGGGCGCTGAAGAGACGCCAGTGATAATTTGTCTAGCGTGGCACAACGTCGTACTCAAGCAGAAAAAAAAACAGAATTTCAGTGTTGCCTTCTCTTACATTCCGCCGGTCTTTTAACTTTAGCAGCCGTTCAATATTTCACCGCTCACAAAAATATGCGTTTCTTTTTTTTTGACGTGAATAAAGCTTCAAGTCAGACCGAACCGTGGGGCACCATGGCGGAAACGGCGATGTTACGTTTGAAATGTGATTCATTACGTTACTGATACCAGGATTTAAATAAATAATGACTCGTTAGATCTTGGATAGAACTTGACGTAAGCGTGACCTTGAGTTGGTGCCGCGCATGCGTGAGGCACGGTTGGGGGCCCGCGGCATTTGTTTACAATTTAGGGCAAGGCAGTATGTTCGGAAACGCGGTGCCCGAACTCCAGACATTAATTCTTTGGACCAAAGAATCTATGTATGTAGTTTGGGCAATGAGTTTCCAAACAGTTTGTACGTTGTGATTCGTATGTTCCAAACAAAAGATCTGTCTATTTAAACCACAAAAGCAAAATTCTTATTTCGTTATTTTAGTATAATTACCATGTACCAAAGAAAACATTATACGCTAAAGCAGATGTATTCAGGTAAAACTAGAGAAAATTATACGCTAAAGCGGATGTATTCCGGTAAAACCCACGAAGGAATTATCCCCGACACAGCCACACTGCGAGTTTTTTTCTTAAATTGTATATTTTGCGTTATCAAGCATGCATAATGTTTTCAAACATATTAGTTGTTAGTAACATGCTAGTAGAAGTTACGATACAAGTCAGTACTCATACAACTCAACTCCGGTAAGCTTGTGTCAGTTGGCTGTGCATAGGAATAAGGCGCGCGACCCTGCGTATGTAATTACTTAGTGTCGCTCACCTACGACCTATGCAGCTTGTCCTACAAACTGGCTTGCTTGCGTGAACGCGGAGTTTAACACTGAAGGGAATTTATATATATATTATAATAAAACATTTACAAAAGAAAACTCGATTCTCAAAATAAGAGCTGGGTTGGTTTATTGAAAACGCATCTTTTATGCATTAACTAAATCTTTTATTCAAAAACAGTTAACATAAAGCTATGCACGGAATTCATAACTCATATAATAATGTATAGTTTTAACGATTATTCGATCATCAGGTAAGGTATGATTACATTTCTATTGGAATTACAGATTATTGGTATCCCCCAAAACACTGTGTTCACATCCTAGCCTTAATGTTATTCTTTACTGTTCCAGAAAAAAACTAAATCAATAATTAGTCATTAATTAATTTTGGGTGAGCAATATTGTTCTAGTTACTTTTCACGGCGTTTTAGAATTTCTGGACTTACCACAAAAAGTGAACAAAGTTATTCAAATTTAGTTTGCGTAGTACGATGCCAAAATATAAGAAACCCATGAGACACATAAACCATAATATATTCCTGGATTTAAGGTTTTTGATGATAAAGAAGCATTTTACTAACGAGTGATTTTAAACATTACATTATTTTATTTATAACGTTCACTATGTGCGGGTAAGATACACAATTATACAACCCCAGTACAAAATAATAACTGACTGGTTTTAAAAATTATGTAAGATGATTTATTTACGTTTAAACTGTGCGACACCACAAATAACACTAAGCAAAACAGATTTGAACATTTACGTANTAAGATGATTTATTTACGTTTAAACTGTGCGACACCACAAATAACACTAAGCAAAACAGATTTGAACATTTACGTTTTTGATAGCAAAAATTACAAAATTTGCAACGTCTATCCTTATATTACATTGCTACAATTAATTAATTCAATTATAACAATTAATTTATAAACTTGACAATGCTATAGTATTACTAAAACACNACATTGCTACAATTAATTAATTCAATTATAACAATTAATTTATAAACTTGACAATGCTATAGTATTACTAAAACACAGTATCTATCGTATTAATAGCACCATTAGTAAGGTACTTTCATATTAAAAAACCGTTACAATTCTGAATGATTAGTATCATCAATTATTTGCATTATAAACAAGAATCACATTAAGAGGTTACAATTCTGATAACCTAGTTCCGTATTTCACTTACTTGCCTTCTTAACAAGAATTATTTAAAAATAAAGCAAGACAATTCTAAAAAAAAATGGCCTCAAATCTTGGTATTATAAACCACAATATTTGAAATATTCTTTCTTGCATAACACTTTATGATTACTATCACATCGATGACTAGAGTGTGGTGCCCCATTTGATACACAATGCGTAGAAAGGAGGGCAGCTTGTCGAACCCATTAAAGCCTCTATTTCCCTAAAAATACGTATTAAAATTTACACTAAAAAAAATAGAAACACGGTGGAGGTAGTCACTAACGACCCTTCAGAGATCCTACCGACTTAAAGAATTAAAACTGGACTGCAATTTAAATATTCATGACTCCCAAAAAACGCGTGAGTCGTGAAAGAACCTGAACATTAAACATGAAAGAAAANCTGCAATTTAAATATTCATGACTCCCAAAAAACGCGTGAGTCGTGAAAGAACCTGAACATTAAACATGAAAGAAAACCCACTTGATTGGGCGGCCAAATCGAACATTACATGTTACGTTAAAACATGGGAAAATACAGACACANGAAAGAAAACCCACTTGATTGGGCGGCCAAATCGAACATTACATGTTACGTTAAAACATGGGAAAATACAGACACACGACGCCTTAGTTGATAAGAAAAAAGATTTAGACAAGCGACAAAAACTAAAATTTTTGGAAGATAGTGAAACTCCACACACAATACATACACAAACTACGCCACACATACTACAACACATTTAAAACTGCCCAAATTAAATACGCTAACGATCTCCACGCCTAACCGTTAAATCTGCATCACGCAGTTGCTGGTCTAAAAGGCAGTATGAAGAAGTTAACCTAACGCGGCGGCTGATCGCTGCTGAACGAGAACGGTGCAGCTGATCCATGATGAACTCCTTGACACAGGAAACACTTCGCAGGCGTCGGACGGGCGTAGAATAGAAGGAGACCTGGATGTGCAACGACTTAAATAAACTGGCATCCATATAATAAATGTGATGCACGAAGGGGGAGGGAAACAGAAGGAGGGCGAGTCGGGGAATAAAAAGGTAGGGGATCCGAGCCGCAGAGTGTTCACCACCGCGCCGAACATGAAGGCGAGAGATACGTCTTAGCGTGACGATCGCCAGCGTCGCAAATCCAGCCAAACTGCGAATAATTTATATTTACTACTTCGATATGCTTGTAAAAAATAAACCGTATGACATTTTCAATGGCGTGTGGTGAACTGTTGCAAGTTAAGCTGGCCCTTGCTCACTACTGTACATTCTCGGTGCACGCAGCAGCAACCAATAACCACTGTGGTGCCTATGGGAATCTCAGTGTATTTCAACCACTCACAACGAGCAGGCAAGGGACCAATTTTACAAGTTCTGTGGCGTCAAATGCTGACGAACTACGTATTAATTGTGAAAATATTAATTATCAAGTGGAAGGGTACAACACAGAGATAACGCCAGCTTCTTGCAACAGTTCACCACACGCCACTGCATATTTTAATTAAATCATAATTATAAAAAGCCAAATTTAGCAAAATCCTTAACAACAGAAGGATTAAATAGCCTTTTGTAAACATATCAATTTGTCTTATAATTGCATTGTATATTGCTGTAAAATGAATAAATCAGAATTGGCAAACTAAACCATTATTTGTATTATAATTGTTGTATTGTATTTTGGGCTTAGTGTAGTCCCTGTTTGGTTACATTTCGGTTGTCGGGAGCTGCATACGTCATAATCTAATATCGATTTATTTTTAATAAGTGAAATTCCTTGATAACTTTCGTGGTTACTCGAGCCAGGAATATGGTAATCCGAAGGCAATATCAAACAAGATATCAACAAATTTTAAAAAAATTTTTAGATCACGACAAGGGGTTTGCGCATACTCAATATATAACACTTTCTACTTCAATTGTTTTTTGTTTTCTGAAACACGTCTGAGTTCTCTACAAATCCTAACCACATCGGTCAAATAGTCCAAATGTTATTTGAAGTATGTTTAGTCCGTGTGGTTATGTAACTCATTTACTTAATTTTACTCAATACCTAATGCTCAAATTTTACAGAATAATAAACAGTTTGAAAATAACACAAGCTAAGACATTGGTAATTCACGTATTGTAAATATAGAATTTAAATGTATTATACGAACTCTCTTCTATTTGTTTTATGTTTGCTGATGTTCTGAATATATAGGAAACGCAGTCCAATAGGACGTAAGGAACGCCAACCACTGCATTTCTCGTTGAAGATGTGGACGTGCGTAGGCCAGGCACGCGGCAATATCCCAGAGAGCTTCTCAAATCCCCGGAGGCTGGTCGCCGAGGGACCAGTCTGCACGGCAGCGACGTTCATTCCGCCGTCTCTCGAAGGACGATGGCGCGTGCATCACCAAACTGCTTCGCTCAGCGAGTCAATCCCCTCCCCCTCAACATTCCCGCATAATCGAATGCATTTTTAAACCGAGCAGTCGAGTAGGGGCAATGTCATTCCCCTCTCCTGCGTCGGCTCCACCTCGGATTTTTTCTCTCTCTCTTCTCCTCCCCTGGTTGGTGACGACGTGCTAAAGGCGGATCTCCTGGCTGCTACGTCGCCGGCGATAAAGACGTCGTAATGGCGTCGTGCGAGGGGGTGTCCTGAAAGGATGCACCATCCCCCCCCCCCCAAATCACCTGTCCCTACTTCCTCTATGGCGATGGCCACTCAAGGTCGAGGGTTGGACAGTCTCATGCAGTGTTGCCATCTTTGTGGCTTTTCTACAAGATTTGGTAGATTTCAACTGTTACCTAGTAGGAGAAATTGGTGTAGTCCATTCACGGTTACTTCCAACTTTCCAGAAGTACTGCTCAAGTTATACTTCCAGGATATTCCTCCGCTTCGTGCAAACAAAGCTATAAAAGTCTAATAAAATACACCAATGGGACAACGCGTCGTATCCGTGTGCACTCAGTGTAATACTATTTTGCATAATAACTATTTATTACTAGATAGTACCAACATTTCTATTATCTCCCTGTTTTTATTCACATTAGTTTTAAATGGAATATTGTAATTTATGTATAGAATATAAGTAAAAGTTCAATTTAATCAAAAAATAATGTAACTCTATGCTAACACAAGTCTGAAGAACTCGTGGCACATGGAATATTTAGGAAACCACCAAACGAGTTGTACATGGGGTGATTTTTCAAAGGTTTGTTTCATAAAGTGTGAGGAAACCGCGAATAGATTATATGCTAGTGGTCACTGGATCATCTATAGCGCGTCTCACTCAAAGGTTGCAGTAAAGAGTACATGGCGCCCTCTGTTGCCAAATGGCTACCGATTATCAGCAGTTAAGAAGTTACGCTGCTTTGAAAGAGAACGTACTTACATACAAAAATATATAACCCAAATTGTCACATTGTATAGCAGTGTGTACATTTAAAATACTTAGTTTGGTTAACTATCCACTGCAATCTTAGTGTGAGACACACTAAATTAGATTTTCTCAAATTGTCGGTGGAAAGGAAAATTATACATTTAAAACTTAAACGTTTGAAATTAAAATTCGCGTATGCTACAGAAATACATATTTCTACCATAATTTTTATATTACTAAAGTTAATTATTGACTTTGCTTAGAAATACCCAAAAATGTTAGGCAAAAAATTAGCACCATGGGAAAATACATAAATACCACTGAATGATAATCATTCTCTTTAAGTTCTCAACTCGAAAATGCTGCTATAGTAATTGATATGGGATCATTTTTAATCTTAACTTTAATCTTAGTTATATTCTTTTAGAAACTAAGTGAATATATTTACACTCAGTGTGTTTACTTTTGTAAAGATTTAAAGCTACTAAATATAAAATAACGGAAAATAATCAAAATTGTGGGAACCATGAACAATTGCTAGAATAACATCAACTTCTTAAGATGCGGTTGTATTAAACAAGTAAATTTGCCAAAGAAAAATTAGTTATAAAATATATGTCATACTGTTATTTTATATTTAAAGAGAAGTATTGTTATTATTGTTATTCGAAGGATGATTATGAGGATTATAATAAAATAGTGGATTCTGGTGGATTTTCATTTGTGTCTTAGAGGAATCATTTGTCTCAAAATTGGCAGCACTGCTGCTCGGCCCGATAAGACACTATGGAGGGCTAGACGCGCCCCTAGTCGGCACGTCAACTTTATTGTCGCTCTCTCAACCGCCGCTGTAGACGGGAATCATGCTAAGGATGGTCGAAGGCGTGGAAGAAGTAGGGGTGAGGATGCTTCACACGGATACTCACTGTCTTGCCAGGACGGGTGAAGCTGCACCTTGAAATGTGAAATTTACATATTGTTGCCATACATTTTGTTAAAGGTGTCTTCATAGGCACGTTGTACGAAAGTGTTAAAAATTAAGGCAAATTATGGCGTACCAAAAATAGAAATACAGCAACAGTAAATTAAGCATATTTACAGATATCATATTAAAAAAATATTTATTAAAATTTTTAAATGTATTTCGTGAACATTCCGAGGTACATGAAAATGGTTAAAATCACGCCTGAACCAACTCTCCGAAACCACACGAAAACTGAACATTCCCAATCATTCTAACCTGTATGTTGTAGTTGTTTGCAGAGCTTTATAAACATTTATTAATCAGACTACTTGTAGAGTTTGGTCACATATTGCGTCCCAAAACTTTACACATTCATATATAAAGGCCTGTTTCTCTATTATTCTGTGAAAAGTATTTCTTTTGCAAGTAAAACATATTAAATTTTAGGAAAGAACATTATAACGAAGAAGCAATTTTTAACATATGCCACATTTTGTAAAGTTTTATAATGCCATACAATTATAAGCCCTTCATTAAATTCACATCAATGCGTATAGCTTGACGAAAAGATTGTACTCTTTCATAGGGTCTTGCACACAAAGATCATGATATATTTTAAGCTTGTGCTGGTGTCACTCTTAACACATACAAATAATTCGCATAACAGCTCCATCAAGGAGAGGCTTCTTAACGAGTTCAGGGAACATCTGTGAGCAGTCATAAAATTTTTTTCGAAATGTAGCCATAACAATATCAAACTTTTTTCCAACACTTTTGAAATTGCTGCTTATTTTGTTTATATCTACATCTTGCATCAATCAATTAAATGGAATATTAACATCGGCATTATTCACGTGGCGATTGGTATAATGGCAAAACGAAGGTACAGAAACACAACTACGTGCATCATTCCTTAGCCAGTGAACTTAAATTAAGTAAAAAACCGAAATAATTATTAATGAGTGCAAAATTAAAATCTACACATTTAATAAGACGCTAAGACAAAACACTACTTCCCACAATTCACTACAAATTTTACTTCGATATATAAGCTAGTTCGAGTTTAAGTCAACATGTATGCATTTCCCGGCTGATTTTTTTTTTTTTTCAGAATGTTGATGCTAAAAGATATAGTTTTAAAAATTTAATTATAAATTGCTTTTCCTAGGATAATTGAGTACGTAGGTTGGGTGTAACATCTCGTCGACAGCGATGTCGTGAAATATGGAGTGAGTTTCTCAGAGAAGCAGGAACGAGGAAAGAATCGTTCTTAGCCTGCTGCAAGGAGCCAACACAGCATTTTCCCGGCGTGATTTCTGGAAAACTTAGTTAACCGAAATCACGATGGCTGTACCGAGGAGCGAACACAGCTTCTCCCAAATGCGAGTCCGAAGGCTTACCGCTGTACCACCCAACATGGCGATAACTGATTAAGAATTAAAATCGGTATCACTCTTTATACAGAAAGTATTCGCTTTTCTGTGATACCTGAAGAGTCAGGGTCATTACTGAACATATTTCACTATAGAAGCACTACATTTCACGGATCTGTGCACATTTTTGTATATCACCGTTAATAGGTGATCCCTAGTTGCCATTAAAAGGTGAGAGTGAATTAATATATAAAGTTTTGTATAGGCTATTCACGGTAAAGTGAGCACTTTTTGAAGCCCTCTCATTTGGAATAATAGTTAACAAATATTTTTAATTGCAGTCTTAGACGTTAACTTTCGAGTCCGGTGAAATATATACACTGCGTGTATTACTTACATGGCAATATTTGTTTTAAAATGTTGTGGAAACGATAAACAATGACGGATAGAAAATGTAACTAGGGTCTCAAAAGTGCTCAGTTTACCGTGAGCCAGTCTATATTAAGTAAACTGTTGCATAAATATGCTTAAGTAGTTCATATTTTAGTGTCCGTGATGATGGGTTTGGTAATTAGCTAAGACTCTATTGCCGAATTTATCAATACATGCTTCTAAATTTAAATCCGGAAGAAATCGATACACAATTCGATATGGCGGGTAACGCGGGCTTGCTCAAGTGGGGCTGCTATCGCATAACTCTGAGTGAATAACACAAAATACATTCTTCTCAAACAACATTTAATATAGAGAACGTATACTGTAGACGGCGACAGCCAGCTGGACTTGAGCAGCGGGCAACGACAAGCGAGAGTAGATTAACGAGGGTTGGGCTCGGTGTGGAAGCGCTTGCACAGTGTCGGGGGCATTGTAGATTCTGGCACAGCTTGCCCGCGCACCGAGCGGAGGGGTGAATTGTAGCGCGCTGGTTTTGCAAAGTAGGGACAGGGAGGAAGTGGTGATGTTGGCGAGGGAGATAAGGATGGAGAAGAGCGCTGCTGTTGGCTGGAGGCCCGCGTCCTGATTCCCGGGCCTGACTCAGGGATTTGCATCGCGCTGCCTTCGCGCGCTGGGTCTCGTCCGGTGGGGTTAGCGAAAAAAAAACGCAGAGCCAAGGCCTTCGTGATGCTTTGTCCCTCAACTATATAGCACTACCCTCACGTTTGTATTCTGCCCACAACGCGCTCGCCTTCCACTATTGCGAACCGGGTACGATTCCCGGAGGGGTCGACCCTGGATTTTCGCAAGCCGGGATCGTGCCTGGACGACGCCGCTGGTTGGCGGATTTTCTCGGGGATTCTCCCGTTTACCTCCTGCCCTCTTGTATTCCGGCACCTCACCGACTTCACCTCTCCTCGACCTCGTCGTCTCTCAAGACCCCGTTGTTGAGCGCCCCGCAAACTTCTGCACTTCACATTTCTGCCCACGAGGCGAGGTGTAACTACACTGCGACCTCCTCACGCGCTACCAGCTACATATGTTCAAGGTCACGATCGTTTCTGTGGTGAAAAACGTCACCTCGTGTTCTTTCGAGCCCGACTCGTCAGAAAGTTTTGTTTGCACATCGGAGCGAGACAAAAATTATAGTCTACACTATCATGCTCTTTTGTTCACACGGCAGTACATTCCACATATTGATGGCGCCACGTTGCCACCACACGCACATATACAAACGCACACGTAGCAAATCCACTTTAGCCTAAGTGGAACATAGGCATAAACGACTCAGCTGTCTTATGTTTGTCATCACTATGTAAAGATTAATGATTGTATTGTATACATATGTATACATATGTATATACACTTGGGATTGAAAAATGTGTATAATTTGTGACAATTTCCAGCACCACAGTCTGTAGGGTTATGAAAGGGGATTGAATTATGTCAAAACAAAATNATGTATATACACTTGGGATTGAAAAACGTGTATAATTTGTGACAATTTCCAGCACCACAGTCTGTAGGGTTATGAAAGGGGATTGAATTATGTCAAAACAAAATAAAACATGTAATCATATTTATAAATGCGCATTTTTTATACGTGAAAATAATGAAAACAGGTCACAGATGGAATTAATAACATCTTGCGTTTATTAAACATTTTGTGCACAAACACAACCAAACTATAATTATGGTTGCACTGACAGAGTATATACTAAACAACACATACACCAACAAGCGCGTGAGCTTGGTTGTTTATAGCGCATACATGCGAAGTTACGCGACCGCACTGCTACAGTCGGAAACGAGGAATGGGGGAAGGGAGAATAGAAAAAAAAAAAGAGAACACTCCAGTTCGTTGCCCAACCAGGAATCTGACCGGTGTGAGTACTCCAATGTTCAAATGACTAACTGCATTTTGAGTGGCCAAAATCATGTTACACGCCCTACGGACGTATTATATATTGTTATAGTGTGTCAATCCAAGATAGTATACAAATATGAAATTATATGGTGGTTCCATTGATGTGTGCATACCTACACCGTAAACATTNTCAATCCAAGATAGTATACAAATATGAAATTATATGGTGGTTCCATTGATGTGTGCATACCTACACCGTAAACATTTTTTGTAGGTTTAAAAACTATTGTTTGTAAACTAGCTGCTAAGATAAATTTTGTACCACTACAAGCAATTAGAAGTAAATTTTACAACACGTAACTGTGTGATGTATAAAAAACAACGTTTTATTTTAAAAAGGTAATACTGTGGACATCAGGTTGATCGTAAACGTGAATAACATAAACTATTTTGTATTTTTCGTAAAAAAAAAAAAAAGGTTGTAATTATAAATTGTTAAACTTAAAGTGTTACAAAAACGTTTTGACAACTACACTGCCCGTCATTAAAGTTTAAACACCCAGAAGGATGCGGCTGTAGGACCTCACATTGGCGGAATGTATATAATAGCGCAGGACAAGGACGTGATTAGTTGTTCAGGCCAAGTGACGCAGCAAGTGCGACATTAGCGACGCTGATAAGCGGCATGTAATTGGAACTGGTTCTCGCGTCGGAAGAAACGCAACCACGGTGAAGCGGATAAGGGGCCAGTGGGTCTAGAAGGGACGGGCTGGGTGACGTGAAGGAAGCCTCACTCCGAAGGTCAAGCGTGCAGCGCTTCAGTGTGTGTTCACAAGCACGGTGCGCCGCCGTCTGCAGCCTTCACGTCCAGGCGCCCAGTACTGCGGCTGCAACTGACGGCTCACCGCATGCACCTGCGGCTGGCTCTGCCGCGTGAAACGTCGGGCCTGGAGGGACGAATCACGTTCCGACGGTTCCTCCGGCGAATCTCGCTCTCGGATTGCAGCATCACGAGGGTGGAGTGTATGTCGGGCGACACCGCGGCGCATGCGTGGTTGAGTATTGCGTTATAGCATCCT